>JANAVB010037820.1:635330-704223 GCA_029216955.1 Iris pallida | reverse complement strand
TGTTCCAGAAAGGTTTGGATCTATATGTCCTAAAGACCAAGGATCAGGTATTGTCCACTTTCAAAGAGTTTCAAGCCTCTGTTGAAAGGGAGACGGGCAAGAGCTGTGTTCGCTCCGACAATGGCGATGAGTATATTGGTCCCTTTGATGCTTATTGCAGGAGCAAGGGATACGACATCAGAAGACTCTACCAAAGACACGCAGCTCAACAGTATAGCAGAGCGCATAAACAGGACAATGATAGAGAGGGTGCGACGTTTGCTATCAAAAGTAAACTTGTCGGGCAGCTATTGGGGTAAGACACTTATACAACTGCTTGTACTATTAATTTATCTCCTAGTGCTCCTTTACATGAAGATGTGCTGATAAAATTTGGTATGGTAAAGAGTCATCATGCAATCACCTGCGAGTGTTTAGTTGTAAGGACTTCGTACGTGTATCAAAGGACAAAAGATCCAAACTTGAGCCGAAGATGAGGCGATGCATCTTTGTCGGCTACGGTCGAAATGAGTTTAGCTATAGAATCTATGAAAGAAAGCTCTACAGAAGCAGGGACGTGGTATTCATCGAAGATCAGACCATGACCAACACTTAAGATTTCGAGATGCCTTCTAAAGTTGAGGAATTGCCTGAGTTAGAGTCATTTTGCTTCGAGCAGTTTTCGGAGGACATCTTAGAGGATCCAATTATGGGGGAGCCAGTATATAGAGTTACTCCAACCTTGATCATCAGCCTGCTGATGGTGGTCAAGGTAACCCTTAGGAGGATGAGCATTCCGAGAAGGTAGTTCCTGAAGGGGAGGAGGCTGTTGATATACAGCCAGCATCAGTGGTTCAGTTGAGGAGGAGCGACAGATAGCATTGATCATCTACAAGATACTCACCAGATGAGTATGTGCTATTGACTGACGAGAGAGAGCCTGAAAGTTTCACAGAGGCTATGGACGATGAACATAGGTAGGAGTGGATGGAGGCTATACAGGAAGAGATAAGTTTCTTACATACCAACTCCACTTATGATCTGGTGTGGTTTGCCAAAAGGCAAGAAGGCTTTGAGAAATCGATAGGTATTCAGAGTGAAGCAGACAGATGATGCTACTCACCCTCGATACAAAGAGAGGCTAGTAGTTAAAGGATACGGTCAGCAGAACAGCATAGATTATAATGAGATCTTTTTGCCAGTCATCAAACAGTCATCTATTCGGTTGGTGCTAGCATTAGCAGCCTATTTCAACTTAGAGGTCGAGCAGATGGACGTGAAGACGGTATTCTTCCACGGTGATCTTGAAAAGGAGTTGTATGTGGAGCAGCCAGAGGGATTATGTGAGAAGGACAAGTCACACTTGGTTTGCCAGTTGAGAAAGAGCTTGTATGGTCTGAAGCAGGCTCCGAGACAGTGGTACAGGAAGTTCGAGTCATTTATGGGGAGCATGGTTTTGTACGGACGATGTCAGATCAATGTGTATTCCTCAGGTATTTTGTCGAAGATGATGTTATCATTTTACTGCTCTCTGTTGATGATATGCTACTGGTGGATTAAAATGTCACTAGGATTGCAGAGTTGAAGCACCAACTGGGTGCGGCCTTATCTATGAAGGATTTGGGCGGAGCGAAGACTATTCTTGGAATAGAAATCAGCCAAAAGAGAGTCCAAGATGCTATATTTGTCCAAAAAAGTACACTAACCGCGTACTTTATCGTTTCGGGATGGACGGGTCGAAAAAAGTGAGTAACCCCCCTGTAGCTCACTTTAAGTACACTGAGTAGCAATGTCCATCTACCGAGGACGATAAGGACGATATAGAGCGGGTTCCATATGCTTCAGCTGTGGGGAGTCTCATATATGCTATGGTGTGTACGAGGCCAGACATCGCCTACGTAGTTAGCATAGTTAAGAGGTATCTTTCCAATCCTGGAATAGTACATTGGAGTGCAGTCAACTGGATGCTACGATACCTTCAGGGCACTGCTGATTAGAGATTTTCTTTTGGTGGTGACGAGCCGAAGTTGGTTGGGTATACCGACGCTGATATGGCTGGAGATGTAGACACGAGGCGATCGACTTCGGGTTATGTGATGATGTTTGCTGGTGGAGCAGTATCATGATAGTAGTTGTTGCAGAAGTGTGTTACCTTATCGATGACAGAGGCAGAGTACATTGCGACGACAGAGACTTGCAAGGAGTTACTGTGGATGAAGAAGTTACTGCATGAAGTGGGGCTAAAGCAAGAGCAGTATACTCTGTTGGCCCATTCCATGGTCACACCCGATTTCGATAATCAACTTATACTTTAGTCCATACACAAAATATAGAAAATGCTGCTAACTATTTCAGGATACATGAAATCTTATTCAACGGACGATGTACTGCATAAATCCAAGCGTCAAAGTCATCAAAAATTTTGAAGACTCTTTTCTACTTTTATTCTGTATTTTTACACTTTATTGAGTCTAGGAATTTCCTTGTAAAATCAAGTATGGTATTACTGGCTTAGGGTTAAAATTATTCTCCTTCTCTAAACCTATTTTTACCCTTCATATTTTCGATTACAAATATTTCAAAATATATTTCGAAAATATTCCTTTTCAAATGATTTTACAAATTACCAAAAACATGTTTGTAAACTGTTTTTACAAAAGAATTTTATTATATCTCCTGACAGAACTACTAGCCGAGTTCGGCCCGAGTTCGGCCCGAACTCTGACCGAGTTCGGTCAGTTTGTATTCAAACTTCAGTTGCCTCCAAATCTGCGAGCAACGTCTATTTTGCGAGATATTTGCATCCGAACTCTGTCCGAGTTCTGCCCGAGTTCGGTTGGTGAAAACACCTATAAATAGAGAAGAACTTTTCATTTCAAAACATCAATTCATTCTTCATTCTCTTCTCTATTCATCTCAAGTGTTTTCTAGTGATCTAAAAATTTCAAATCTCACCTATACTTCTCTTAGCCAAAAGCCAGTACTATCAGATTTGATTTAGAAGTCTTTTGGTTATTCAGAGTTGTAAAGAGGTCGTCAAGTTTCAACAACAAATTCTCGTTGTGGAGCTGGTCGTGCGCTCGTCACCAAGCACGGTGTGTGTTGGAGTTGGTCGTGCACTCGTCAACAAGCACGGTGGTGTAAGAGTTGCAAGCACTCAGTTAAAGCTTGTGCCTTTAGTGGATTAACATCGAGCAAGAGTACTCGAGACTGGATTAGTCCTCTCAGAGGGATACCAGTATACATCGCTGTGTTACTGAGTTTGATTCTCCTATCTTTATTTACTGCTCTTACATCATTGCCATAGTTTAATTTTTAATTGGTGATTTTATTTCCGCTGCACACACGCACTCTATTCACCCCCCTCTAGAAGTGCTCAACGATCCTACAATTGGTATCAGAGCAGGTTATATTCTTATATAACATATCCTAGAGAGTATATATATGGCAGCCGTGAAATCTATATTCAACGGTGAAGGGCAATCCACAAATAGACCTCCCCTATTTGATGGAACAAACTATACATACTGGAAAACACGTATGACTTTCTTTTTAAAGTCTCTAGATTTTGATTTATGGTCAATAGTCATTGATGGGTATAAGAAACCACCACCTACAGTGGTTGAAGGTATTCTTATGGAAAAGACGCATGACAAGTACACCGATGCTGAAAAAGCAAAGGCTAGTCTTGATGCTCGAGCCATCAATGCACTATTCTGTGCAATTGACAAAACCGAGTTCAATAGAGTTTCTACCTGCAAGATGTCTCATGAAATTTGGAAACTCCTTGAGGTAACCCATGAAGGGACTTCCCAAGTCAAGGAATCCAAAATCAGTACACTGACTCAGGAATATGAATCTTTTAAAATGAAACCTGGTGAGTCAATTACACAGATGTTTACTCGTTTCCTTGATATAACTAATCCCCTTCAATCTCTTGGTAAAGATTACAGCAACCATGAGAAAATTAGGAAAGTGCTGAGGGCTCTAACAAAGAACTGGAATCCAAAAGCCACAGCAATCATTGAAGGAAACGATCTCACCACGATGACTCTAGAAACACTGATGGGCAAATTGATGACTCATGAGCTCGACTTGCAAGACTTTGAAGAGGCCACACCAAAAGAAAAGACTATCGCCTTCAAAGCTCAAGCAAGAAAATCAACCTGCAATGACTCAGATGAAGAATCATCAAGTGGTGATGAACGTGCCTTACTTGTGAAGAACTTCAAGAAATATCTAAAGTTCACAAGCAGAAAGAAGAAAGACATCCAAGAAAGCAATGAACACGAGACTATATGCTTCGGATGCAAGAAATCAGGGCACATGAAGAAGGACTGTCCAGCTACCAAGAAGAGCAGTCCATATGATCGGTCAAGATCAAACAGAAGATCCACATCTGGCCGAAAGTATGCCAACACAAGCATCTGGCACGAGAGTGATGCCAGTGACTCAGAAGAAGAAGACAGACCTTGCAGCAATGCAAATGTTTGTCTTATGGCATTCGAAAAGGTATCATCTAATCCTCTGTTTGATGATTTTACTTTTGATGAACTAGAGACTGCCTTTAGCGATTTACTTGAAGATCACAAAACTGTGCTCGACAAGTATAAGCAATCTCGAAAAGAGATTAAGGCACACACAGCCGAGATAGCTAGATTGTCTAATTTACTTGAAGACATTAAAGAGACATCTACTACCGGTAACACGGAAGAGATAGCCAAACTTAAAGTAGACTATCAAGAGGCTATCCTCAACATTGAAAAGAAAGAAAAAGACTATGTCAAAATACACAAACTTTATGACATAGAGAAGAAGTTGCACCTAGTAACTGAACAAAGACTCCTTGATATGACTGCAAAATACGAAGAGTCTGTAGCGATTTCTAAAAAGTTAGAAATCAAGTTGGGCAAACAGGCAATACCTGTGACACAGCCCAAGATTAGTCCTAATGCAAAGCATACACCAAAAAGGACTAAAAATAAGAAAGCACAGAAGAAACACGAATATCATCATGCTTTCACTTATAGGTTCTCCAAGAAACCAAACAAGCATGTGAACTCAGTTTCAACCACATCTGGTTCTAAACTGACTTGCACTTACTGTGGTACACACGGACACATATCACAGTATTGTCTTGCAAGAAAACTTGTTAATAACCATACTTTAGTCTGGAGACCTAAAGCTAATCAGCATGGACCCTTCAGAAAATAGGTACCAAAGGATTCATCTACTTGTTTTGTAGGTAGACCCTCAATCCTCTCATGCTAGAAGCAAATGGATCCTCGATAGCGGATGTTCGCGACACATGACTGGTGATGCATCTTTATTCGCTACGCTATCGATGAAGAAAGAAGGATACGTCTCCTTCGGAAATAACTTGAGAGGTGATATTATAGGTAATGGCACTGTAGGTATGTCTCCTTACCCAATAATAAAAATGTTTGTCTAGTAACCGAATTGAAACATAACCTATTGAGCATAAGTCATTTGGCAGATAATGGTTATGGTATCAATTTTGTGAAAGATAAATGTACTATATATGATATGTCATCTGGTGATCCCATATATAAAGGGATTAGAGAAGACAATATATATGTTTTCTTTTTGGAGAATACTAATAATACAGGAAGGTGTCTAGTAGCCAATCAAAATGAAAGCTGGCTATGGCACATGAGACTAGGACATGCAAACATGGATACTATCTCACGTCTGAACACAAAGAAATTGGTAAAAGGACTCCCAGAAATTCCTTTCAAGAGAGATATGGTATGTGCTGACTGTGAAAAGAACAAAGCACATAGGTCTTCTTTTAAATCCATCAACGCTGTAAGTACTTCGAGACCTTTGCAGTTGATTCATATGGATTTATTTGGTCCTAGTAGAGTCGCTAGTCTTGGCGGTAAACTCTATGCTTTTGTCATTGTTGATGATTTCTCTCGTTTTACATGGGTTTACTTTTTATCAAACAAAAGTGATGCAATTTTTGAATTTCAGATATTTTGTAAAAAGGTTCAAAACGAAAAAGGCTTCATGATTACTCGTATCCGAAGTGATCATGGTGGCGAATTCGAAAATACTGATTTCAAAAAGTTTTGTGATGATAGTGGATACTACCACGAATTTTCTTGTCCTAGAACTCCCCAACAGAATGGTGTTGTGGAGCGGAAGAACCGTACTCTAAGCGAAATGGCTAGAGTCATGCTTAATCAGCATAATCTTCCTAAATATTTTTGGGCAGAAGCTGTTAGTACAGCCTGTCATATTTTAAATAGGGTGTTAATTTGACCTATATCGAAGAAAACACCATATGAGCTTTGGTTTGGAAGAATTCCAAACATATCTTATTTTAAAGTTTTTGGTTGTCGCTGTTTCATCCTGAACACCAAGGATAACTTGGGTAAGTTCGACTCGAAAGCAGATGACGGGATATTTCTCGGATATGCTGCTAAGAGTAAAGGATATAGAATTTTTAATAAAAGATCTTTGATTGTTGAAGAAAGTATTAATGTTACCTTTGATGAGTTGAATAGTCATAGATCTAGCGACAGTGATGATGAAGATGCACCTACAAAGACAAAGAAGAGTTCTGAGAAAGATCCTACCCAAGAGGCAAGAACTGATAAAAGTTCCGAAGATGCAGGAACTGAGAAGAGCCTTGTGAAAGGTATGGCCCAAAGATTCGAATCATTAAGATTCAAACCGGATCATCCAGAAACTCTCATAATAGGTGATGTATCCAAAGGTGTAAGTACTCGTTCATCTCTTAGAGATTCTGAAGTAGCAGCTAATGTAGCATTTATTTCTCAAATAGAACCTAAGAATATTGATGAGGCTTTTTCTGATGAATTTTGGATTTCTTCTATGCAAGAGAAACTTAATCAATTTGAGAGAAACCAAGTTTGGGAACTCGTTCCTAAACCTATTGGTCAATCGATAATTGGTACCAAATGGGTGTTCCGAAATAAACTTAGTGACGATGGTCAAGTTCTACGCAACAAAGCACGTCTAGTTGCACAAGGTTATAATCAAGAAGAAGGAATTGATTATGATGAGACCTATGCTCCTGTTGCTAGACTAGAAGCCATTCGCATGTTTTGCGCTTTTGCTTGTTTTAATGATTTCAAACTTTTTCAAATGGACGTGAAAAGCGCATTTCTAAATGGATTTTTGAAAGAAGAAGTTTTTGTGAAACAACCCCCTGGTTTTGAAGATTTTCAAAAACCTGATCACGTCTTCAAGCTTAAGAAAGAACTTTATGGACTCAAACAAGCACCTCGTGCTTGGTATGAACGCCTAAGCGCCTTCTTACTTGATAATGGTTTTTCAAAAGGCAAGATTGATACTACTCTTTTTATTAAATCTATGAATAATGATATACTTCTAGTGCAAATTTATGTAGATGACATCATCTTTGGTTCTACTAATGAACAACTCTGTCAAGAATTTGCCAAGTGTATGCAGAGTGAATTTGAAATGAGCATGATGGGAGAGCTGAACTTCTTCCTAGGATTGCAAATCAAACAACACTCAAACGGAACATTCATCAACCAAGCCAAGTACACGAAGGACATACTAAAGAAGTACGACTTCGAGAATGTGAAGCCAATTGGGACTCCTATGGCTACATCTACAAAGCTTGATGCTGATGAAAGTGGCAAACCTGTTGATCAGCGTAAGTATCGAGGTATGATTGGTAGTTTATTATATTTAACTGCTAGTCGTCCTGATATTATGTTTAGTGTTTGCATATGTGCACGATATCAGGCAAACCCTAAGGAATCACATCTTAGTGCCGTTAAGCGTATCTTCCGATACCTTAAAGGAACTTCTACAGTTGGCTTATGGTATCCCAAAACCAAATCCTTTGACCTCATAGGTTACTCGGATGCGGATTTTGCTGGATGCAAAGTGGACCGTAAAAGTACCAGTGGTACATGTCATTTCTTGGGAAAGGCCCTAGTCTCTTGGTTTTGCAAGAAACAAAATTCAGTAGCATTATCAACAACTGAGGCTGAGTATATCGCCGCAGGACGTTGTTGTGCTCAAATTTTGTGGATGAAGCAAACCTTAGAGGACTACAATCTGTACTATACAAATGTTCCTATTTATTGTGATAACACTAGTGCAATTAATTTGACTAAGAACCCTATCTGTCATTCACGCACAAAGCACATAGAAGTTAGACATCATTTTTTACGTGATCATCAACAACACGGGGATATTTGCTTAAAATTTATTGATACTGAACATCAACTAGCAGATATTTTCACTAAACCATTGGCTGAAGACCGTTTTAACATCTTGAGGCGTGAGCTCGGCATTCTTGAATTCTCGGATTCTTAAAACATATGGTAATTAAATACTGTATTTATGACTTGATAATTTATTATCTAATGAAAATTATTTTTGGGGACAAACTTACAAAGGATATGTCTGTCACCACGGCTACGGTCGAAGCGAAGCGGTACTTAAGAGTTCCCCGGTGAACCACCGTTAGCTGGGACAATCCCTACAGTTAACCTAAAAATAACAGCAATTAGTTAATAAACCAGTCAAACATCATTTATTACAATCTTTACTTACCTGACTGCTTTAACTATCTCGGGAATGCAAGTGGCCGAACTCGGCCCGAACTCTGACCGAGTTCGGACCGAATTCGGACCGAGTTCGGTCGGCGCTGTGATGGCTCCAGAACCGAACAGCCGGCCCTAGCACCTATAAATCCCATCCTTTCTTCCACTATTTCTCCACACCAAAACGTGAAATAGTTCCACCTCCTTCCAGAAGACTTTCCTCCTCCTTCTTTGCAAGGCATCGACGATCTTCCTCCATCTCTTCATGGCTCCGAAGCGTCAACGAGGAAATTCTTCTCAGGGTGCTTCCTCCTCATCCGACTACACTCCGGCTAGTCTCTTCAGTCCAGCCAAACCTAGAGATCCCGAGGAATATGATGGCACTCTGTTTCCCGACAGAGACTTCTCCAATCTCTGGTTTGATTCCTTTTCTTTACGTCGTATTTGTACTGGAGCCTTTGTCAACTTTACAACCTTCTTTGAATATGCTCCTGTTTTTGATCAACTTAGATTTCGCGACTTTTTCGAGGTCCAAGATAGTATTTTCGACAATGTTGTCCGTATGTTCTACTGCAATTTGCAAGTACAACAAAACGAAAATTTCTATTCCTGCGTTGCTGGACAGGAACTAGAATTTAGTGCCACCGATATCAGTGAATATTTTCACGTTCCTGATCTTGGTGATGCTCTTGTTGACATCCACCATATTCAGTTCCCTGCCGATGTCACTTTAGCTTCTTTTAGGGAATAGATTTGTCACCCTACTCCTCCTCCTCGGAGAATATTTTCTAGACATCTTAACCAGAATTTTTACGAACTTCATCGTATGATTTTCTTGGCCCTTCTTCCGAAGAAAGGCTCTACCGATGAGGTCACATTTTTGGAACTCTCTGCTATGTATCACATTCATTTTGGAATTCCTTTCTCCATTCCAAAAACCATGATGTCTTGGATGCTCAACTGCAAGAATGCAGGTAGGAACCTTGTTTTTCCTATGCACCTTGCGAGTATTTTTCGCCGTTTCGAGATTGATCTTGAAACGTGTGCTATTTCTTCTCCACCTGTTGAGTTGACCCGCTCTCGTCGGTTTTCTCAACCTCCCGGTGCTGCTCTTGCTGACCCAGTAGCTGATGCTGAGGCCCCTCCAGCAAATGCTCCTCCTGCTCCGGCCCCTGCCCCTGGACTCGATCAGGCATTCTACCAGCGGTTTGATGATTTTGTTGCCGTATCCACGCAACGTTATCAAGACTCCGAGTTCCGGCATATTTCTCAGGCCCAGGTGCTGAGAAACAGCATTGCCGATCTCCATTACAGCCTGGTGCATGATCCAGTTCATCCACTCACTATCCTTCCACATCCTGCTTTCCCTGGTTCTCGTTTTACTGATGAGACTACTTTTCAGTACTTCGACCCAACCACTGCCTATTTCCCTCATGATCCTCCCGGTGCAGACGTGGCAGAGATGTGATGTGGATTCAGCCATAGGATAGTGGATTTAGTTTTGTTTAGTTTTGATGCTGTTCATGTAGTACTTTTTACTTTCATGTCTAAACTCTTTCAGTTAGCCATTTATCAGTTGTACTAGTTGACTTTCTAGTGGAAAATTTATGATCTTTCAGTTTATTGCATTTCACTTATCTATGCTGTGATTACTATTTTTTCTTTCACTTTGTCTTGTCTTTTCTATTGTTGGCTTCATGATTTACGGGGGAGCCGATTCATTTTACTACTTGACAAAGGGGGAGAAAATGAGTATACAAAAATATCACAAGTGCAAGGCTAGAACAAATTTTTTTTCAGGTATTTTGATATGTTGTTTTATTTTTTTATAAATATATTTTGGTATAGACTCAAGTTTGTCAATTATCAAAATGGGGGAGATTGTTGGCCCATTCCATGGTCACACCCGATTTCGATAATCAACTTATACTTTAGTCCATACACAAAATATAGAAAATGCTGCTAACTATTTCAGGATACATGAAATCTTATTCAACGGACGATGTACTGCATAAATCCAAGCGTCAAAGTCATCAAAAATTCTGAAGACTCTTTTCTACTTTTATTCTGTATTTTTACACTTTATTGAGTCTAGGAATTTCCTTGTAAAATCAAGTATGGTATTACTGGCTTAGGGTTAAAATTATTCTCCTTCTCTAAACCTATTTTTACCCTTCATATTTTCGATTACAAATATTTCAAAAATATATTTCGAAAATATTCCTTTTCAAATGATTTTACAAATTACCAAAAACATGTTTGTAAACTGTTTTTACAAAAGAATTTTATTATATCTCATGACAGAACTCCTAGCCGAGTTCGGCCCGAGTTCGGCCCGAACTCTGACCGAGTTCGGTCAGTTTGTATTCAAACTTCAGTTGCCTCCAAATCTGCGAGCAACGTCTATTTTGCGAGATATTTGCATCCGAACTCTGTCCGAGTTCTGCCCGAGTTCGGTTGGTGAAAACACCTATAAATAGAGAAGAACTTTTCATTTCAAAACATCAATTCATTCTTCATTCTCTTCTCTATTCATCTCAAGTGTTTTCTAGTGATCTAAAAATTTCAAATCTCACCTATACTTCTCTTAGCCAAAAGCCAGTACTATCAGATTTGATTTAGAAGTCTTTTGGTTATTCAGAGTTGTAAAGAGGTCGTCAAGTTTCAACAACAAATTCTCGTTGTGGAGCTGGTCGTGCGCTCGTCACCAAGCACGGTGTGTGTTGGAGTTGGTCGTGCACTCGTCAACAAGCACGGTGGTGTAAGAGTTGCAAGCACTCAGTTAAAGCTTGTGCCTTTAGTGGATTAACATCGAGCAAGAGTACTCGAGACTGGATTAGTCCTCTCAGAGGGATACCAGTATACATCGCTGTGTTACTGAGTTTGATTCTCCTATCTTTATTTACTGCTCTTACATCATTGCCATAGTTTAATTTTTAATTGGTGATTTTATTTCCGCTGCACACACGCACTCTATTCACCCCCCTCTAGAAGTGCTCAACGATCCTACATACTCTGCTTTGCGATAGCCAGAGTACCATTCACCTTGTGAACAACTTGACATTTCATAGTCGGTCCAAGCACATTGAGACTTGGTATTATTGGATACGAGATGTGGTTGAGAAGAAGGACGCGACGCTTGAGAAGGTCCATACTGATGACATTGGAGCGAACATTCTCACGAAGGTTCTACCAGGGGAAGTTTGAGTGCTGTAGGCGGATCGTTGGGATAACGAGTTCCTCCACCTAGTTGTGAAAGGGAATATTTGTTGGAGTGGGTGGGGTTCCCAACCTATGTGGAGAATAACCCGGAGTGCAACAAGCACCATCCGTGTGTCGGAGAAGCTCGGGGAGTGCATTGATCCTATTTTGGAACATATATGGTAAGCAAATATATGATTGGATTTTTATATTTACTTTGATAATTATGATTAGATCTTTCATTTATTGACTTTCCATATAATTGGACTTCCAATTATGACAAGCCAATTATGATTGGATTTCCATTAAATATATGATTGATGCATATTGGAAGTTTTCATATATATTGACCTTCGATGTATAGATTACCAAGGGCTTATAAAAGGTTGATGCATGCAAGTTGAAAAACATCTCCAAAAAAAAAAGTGCTTTACAATATGAGAGAGAGAGGATTGAGGACTATTGTGAAGGAGAGATCGCTTCGAATAATTTTTTGACATCTCTTGTTCTTCGGAGACCGCAATCAAATTTTTTCTTTCAAGTGAGTTGTGGTTATCCGTGTTGGATCGAGAGGAGCTTGTAGAGGGTGTATTCTCTTTATTTCAGTTTTCAAAATTTGGGTAAAATTTTCATTTTATAATATATATATATATATATATATATATATATATATTTAATATATATATATATATATATATTGTGAATATTAATAATGAATACTGTGTATATCAATTTAGATTATCGGGGATTAGTTAGTCGAGTTAGAGGCTAGTCTAGTTTTTGACTTGTGTTAGTGACCCGGTTAGCTTAGACACTAATCTGGAGCCCAAGAATTAGCAAGACATGGCCCAAAAATCAATCCATTAGGCTAGTGCAATTAGACTAACTAGTCATGACCATTTAGTTTGTTAAGAGATTAGGACTTTGTCCATATTGACCCCAAACCCTTGCATTTAAATTGTCTCGCCAAATGACAACTTAGAGGGTCCATTAGAAATTTCAAATTTGTCCTAACCTAGCTACATATGGCTGGCTAAGAGAGAGAGAGAGGTCTCTTCTTCATTACATTTCATTGATTTTTAGCCTCCACCTTCCTTTTCAAGAGCTCCTTCCAAAAAGGGGGTTTCCACCATTGATTTCTCTCGCAATCTCACTCTTTCCTCCACCATTCCCCACTTTCTCTCAAGAAGAAGGAGCCTACAAGGAGTGTGGAGCTAGGAGCAAGGAGGAGAGTCCATTTTCTAAGGATTTCTATGTCGAATTTGTGTCCATTAGATTGTTCAATGGGAAACAACTCCCAATATGTATAACTCTCTCTAAACTTGTCATTTCAATCTACATTTTGATATGGAACCCATAAGAACTCACCCATGTGTAGGGATGACCCTTAGGAATGGTATAGAGGCCCTATTGAGTCCTCATTTGATAGTTTGGGTAGGTTTTGTGCCACTCTTGGAAGAAATTCGAGAGTGACACACCAAGTGTTTGTAGAAATGCCTCATAGGTATCTGGGGCTTTGTTTTCAGATTTGAATATGTGTATAGGTAGGCTATCCTTATCTAGGCTATATAAATGTCTTTCTAATGATTTTCTTATATATATATAAATATATGTGAGTTATACAAGCATGCGCACGACTGGCGACTGTCGTATGACACATATGGAAAGAGCGCAACCGGAGGATTTTTGAAGGACATAACACTACTCGGGATAGCATACTGAGCTGTATAGAACTGGATATCGAGTGTATGGGCATAAAAGTATAAGCCATAACAACTATTCAATGTATCTTTTGTATTCTTATTTTTCTCAATAAAACGTTTACCTGGTTCCAAATATATATATATATATATATATATATATATATATATATATATATATATATATATATATATATATATATAATGTTAATGTTTGAGTTTGTGTGTGTGTGTGAGGAATTAGGAGGCTATTGTTCACTGATAAGTGAACAGTGAAAGATGGGAAGAGCGTCTATTGTCTAGTGAGCATGTGTGCGTATATTATATAGGAGCCTGCACTTGTATCCATACCTTAAGTATATATAGACATATAAAGAGGATATAGAAAAAAAATATATATCTATAACTCAATAGTATATATATATATATATATATATATATATATATATATATATATATATATATATAATGGCCGACTTTTGGGCGTGGATCCCGCTGGTTGGAGCAGGCCCGATCCCCGAGGCTCCCCCTCCGGCGCCCAGGCGGAGGTCGGCCGTCGTCCGGCCTCCCCTCCCCGCCTCGACCCCCCTCCTTCCTGGCCTCCTTGGCCCCGGTGGCTGGCCGGGCCTCCTACGGCCTCTCTTCCAGTGGGGAGCCACTTACACCTCACTGCCGCCGGCCGGAGCTTGCTTGGCGTACGGAGGACCCCCTCCCTTCCTCTCTCCGCATCGACACTTCCTTCGTACTCTGCATCACAGGAGCCGCCGGGCTCAGCGCCCTCGGCCAGCCCCGGGTCCCTCTCTTCTCGGCCCAGGCCCTCCCCCCAGTGGCCCCCCCCCCGGCGCCCAGGCCCTTCCCCCTGTGTTATTCCTCCGGCAGTCGGCTCCGCCGCTGTGCCGCTCCTCCCAGTAGCCGCAGCCCCGCCTTCCGTTCCTCTCTCCCCGAGTCCCCTCTCGCCTCCCCCCGCGCTAGGCGCCCCCGCGGCCCAGCCCCGCCCCGCCGAGTTCGTTCCCGTTCCCTTCGGATCCTCCGTCGGTTCCGGGTTTTGCGGCCCCTCCAGCCGAAGAGTCCTCCGTCCAGCCAGGCGCCTTCCTCCTGGAGCCTCCTCCTCTCCCTTCCCCTCCGGTTCCTCCCTCCGCCGCGGCAGAGAGCCTCCTCCCCGTCTTGGCAGCAGACCCCTCCGCCTCCGCCTCCTCTCCGTCTCCCTCTTTCTCGGCCGGCGCCTACTGGCAGCACCCGGTCTACACGGGGTGGGTCTGGATCCCCGCCTATCCCCCGGCGGAGGCGGTCCTACTCTCTTTGGGAGCGAGCCGCGTCCCCTAGCGCTCTCGACGCCAACCACCGAGGAGGCTGTCGTCTCGGCTCCCCCGGTCGTGCAGGAGGCCTGCTCCCCCTCTCCCCCTCCCCCTTGGCGTCGTCGTCCCCTCCCCCTCTCCCTGGACGCACGCCCCCCGCAGGGACTCCCTCCCTCTCCGGCGTAGACTCCCCCAGTCTCGCCGTCGCGGCGCCCTCCCCGGCCAGCTCCGGCCCCGAGCGCCGCCCTGTCCCCCCTGCGTCTCCGGCTCCGCCCCTCCCTCCCTCACTCGTCGCCGCGCCGTCCTCCCTCCCCGGGGCCGGGCCTCCCCCGCGGTCCCCTCTTCCCTCCGCCGGTGGACATGCCCCCAGTCTCCGTCCGTGCAGTCCCGGGCCTAGCTCCTGCCGGAGCTCTCCCTGTTCGGGCATCGCCTCCGGGCCCGTGAGACTCCCCCGGAGCTCCGCCCCTCCCCCCCGTCTGTGGCGGCTCCATCCCCCTCTCGACGCCCGGTCCGGCCTCGTGGCACCCTCTCCGGCGGATGTCCCGTCTCGGCGTCGCGCTCCGGTCCGACGGACGGGGGCTCCGAGGCGCCCCATCGGGACCCGCGTCCCCTCGGGCTCCGCCCCAACCCCTTTGGGTTCCGCGCTCACCCATGCGCACGGAGCAGGCCTCGGGCCCCGCGATGGCTGCCACGTGCCCCCCCTTGGGGCCGCGTAAGGGTTTCTTTTTCATTTCCGTGTTTTGTCCGTGCATGGTTTTCGAATTTTTTCAAAATTTCATTTTTGAAATTTTCGTTTTCACCGAGCTGCGGTCTCTCATTCTCTTCTTGTCCGGGCCCTTTTGTTTCGTTGGCCCGGCCTGTTTGTGTTGCTCGCTATGAGCCCTCTCTTTTATTTCAATAAATAGTCTTTCTGTTAAATATATATATATATATATATATATATATATATATAGTATCACATTTGTGGTATGCATATGATTATATGGCATCATATATATGTTGTTCAGTGGGTTTAAGAAGGCATCCAGTACAAAAAACTGAGAATGGGTAGGTTGTACCATGTATCAACTGATACATATTTGGGTTTTGGTTGATTTGATGACCAAGAGATATAAAGTAGAAACCTTGTACCAAATTTGGATGGTTTTACAGATGTGTATGTTATGGGGGTCACTTTGGGACTAGAGAGGGAGGCTAAGGTATCAAAGTTATGGAGTATCAGTCGAATATTGATACCAAGTAACAGATTTGGACTGAAACATGAAGGAAGTTTCAAGGGGACAGTCGAGTGACTGTGGGAAATGGTATAGGTATTCAAAGAGGTGAGGAATGGGTCCATGCATCAGAAATCTGGTGGTTAAGGACATATTGCAGTTGAAGAGGGGTAAGAAAAGGTATCACTGATGCATAGAGTATCAGTAAGATATTTGGGTTGGTGTAGAGGCCTACTGCTCAAGCCATTTGGCCATGGGCCAGTGACTTGGCTTCGTCCATGGCCAATGTTTTCGGCAGATGGAGATAGCTGTACCAACTGGGCATTTATTTGTACCTGCAGACAAAAAAGAGTTAGGATTTGAGAACCTGAGGTTTACCTATATCTCATAGGTATACACCTGAGAATGTTTCACTTGTATGCATATAATGGTATGTATCATAGATGGTGTGGTCAGTGGGCTACCAGTGAGGGAGTCCTACAGGTAATAAGAAGTTGGTTCAGTCCAATATAGACTGGAGCAGGTATATGTGATATAGCAGAGGATAGATTTGAATCACCCAGGGGCTTGGAAGCAGGGGATTAGTATGGGAAATGGATTGGGGTTAGTCATATAGGGTATTAGAATGGGGAGGATTGACTTTCTGCCGCAGGCCTTGTAGCTGCAGCAGCAAACTTGCTTGGTGCATAAGGGTAGCAACAAGATATAGTAGCATGTGCAGCAAGTAGGCATGCTTGACAGTAGCACTTTGTTGAGCAGAGAGCAGTAGCTGCTACACTTGAAGTACAACAGTACACCCTGCTGTTGGTGTGGGGAATACTGCATTTATGTGGGTATCTTGTGTCCTAGTGACTAGAGTGAGTGAGTATAATAGTGTTTCCAAGTAAGATGTCAATAGGTATTTGGGGTATGCATGGATATGGACATATGTGTGTGTATATCATAGGAGTGAGCTTATAGCATGTACCGTAAGGTATAGATTTGTATGTGTAGAGTGTCAAGTTAATAGGTAATGAGTATATGGGTATTTGAGTATACTAAGGTAATATTATAGGGTATCCTAACCTAGTCTTAGTTAATTGATTTATATCCTTAAGATACAACCTAGAAAACTTAGACATAGGCTAGTACAACCTAAAAATTGACTAATTGGACTAGTTGACCTAGAGTTGACTAGACTTGACCAATTGACCTAGAATTATCCTATTGACCTAGAATTTGACTATTTTGACTAGTTTTCAATCTTAAACTTGATATTGATACGGTATTGCCTATTTAGGTCTTCGGGACGCCATATCGGACGTCGTTGATACTACACACCAATTTGCAGGCGAGTACATTCTATATAATTTTTCATTCATGATATTTACTATGTTTCTTGTATCTAGTGTAGATATTCATGATTCTTGACACATTGGTCACACGAATTGGTATTTATGGATCCCGACATGAGATGTTATTCCATGTTACCTTGGTATATCTTGTGCAAGCCCTTGTAGTTCTTGTGCGATATATGGACGTCGATTCTCGAGGAGATTTGCTACCTTCTCGTAGAATCCCGTGTCATAACGTGTCATGGTTGGATCCACTCTACCAATTGGGGGAAAGGGGAATATTAGTCTAGACATGTGGCCTATACCCACCTTGTTTATTGTATATTCATGTGAGTGTTAATCTTACGTTCCACATATGATTAACCAGGCCAGCAGACCTTGTGCAAGTTCTCAAGCCAGCCACATGTTAAAGCTAATATTTACACACATAGATAGATGATTCTTGATTCTTGTACATGCCATGTATAGATTCTCTTGTTCTTACTCTATTTTACTATTTTACCCTTGCCATGCTACTTCCATGTACGCTCAATTTTCCTCTTTATATTCTCTCTATTTATTCTTTCATAACACTTATCATTTATTGGGAACGGTTGTTGGAGGATTGTACTCATTCCGTCCTGACTAGATATATATAAACATTTTTCAGACGACGGCGAGGACGAGTGTCCTACCTACTATGGTCCTTCTGACATAGTGGCATTGACCAGGAGATCCTAGTCCAGCAGGGGTTAGTTCAAGTTGAGGAGGCTCTAGTAGTAGCTCAGTTAGACTAGGTTTTGACTGGACTCTGTCTCCAGCTTAGTATTTTATGCTTGTTATATTATTTCAGACTTGTATAACTATATTGTGACACTCTCTCTCTCTCTCTGTGGATTGTGTTTGATACTTGCACTCTGATGTTTCACCACTATCTTTTATCGTGCCATATATTCTTCTTGTTAGATTGTAATTGAGATTACATATAAATCATTGTTATCCTCCATTTGGAGATGAGCTGAGTTAACAGGTTATTATATCCCTGTTAGATAGTAGACCCATACAGCATTTTATCACCGATTCTGCGGCATAGGCTGGGCGCTGTTACGCATTCGTGCCCTTATACCAGGTGCGGGTCGTGACAGCCTTAGACTCGGATCGCGGCTCATCACCGGCTCAAATGCCTCGGAAGCACGTCTGGACGGGAACGGCAGTGGCCTGGGGCGGTCGTAAAAGTGCACGGGACAGGGGGTCGTCGAGGGTCGGCGCACGGAGGGCACAGCATGCTGGTCGGTGAACAAGGGTTGGCCGCGGAGGGTTGCCATGGGAAATTCTGGCGCAAAGGCACGCGGGGCGCTGCCGAGGTCGGCCGGCGGCGGTCGCGGCTAGGGCGGCCGCGGGAAGGGGGGTCGACGCACAGAGTCGCCGACAGTTATGGGTGCGGCTGCGGGAGTGATGGTGGGTTCGGATGGATGAAAGGAGAAGGAAGTGATGGTGTTGGTAGTTGTGGATTTGGAGAGGAAAAGAGAGGAATGATGGGAATGATGCTGGTGTTTCTCTTTGATTAGAGTAATAAATGGAATGGAGATGGTGGTGTGTGCTAGTGCTAGAAGTGAGGAGGGGTGGATTGTAAGGAACGAGAATAGGGGTGTTGTGTGTGTTCGTTTTTTCTTCTTTTCTCTTCCTTTACCTAGAGAGATAAGTGAGTGGTAGAGAGGAATTAAAGGGGGTGAGGGTCTGTACGTGGGAGAGAGGGGTGAGTGAGTTGAGGATTTTGTTTTTTTTCTTCTTAATAAGGAAGGTTTTCGGGGTCGGGTTTCAGAAATAAAGGTTGGGCTGACTTTGGGTCCAAACGAAGCACAATCTAATAATTTCAAATTAACCAAAAATAATAATTAATTAATCGACTAAATAATAATAATAATAATAATAATAATAATAAATATTAATGTAAGATTATTCTAAAATTACACTAATAACAATTTAACCTAAATTAATTAAATCCATTTGGGTCTTACACTCTTAAATCAATTCTATATATTTACAATATTTTAAATTCAATCTTCAAGACACTTTTTATTGAGTCAAATCTTTATCCTCCAATTCTTCTTCTTCTTCTTTTCACATTAACTTAATAACCATAATTTATTCTTCTGAAAATTCTCGAAGTCAAAGCACTAAAATCCCTCAATCTTATTTTACTTGATTGCCTTCTCAACCACTATTTAAGTGCTTCACAAAAAATTTCATTCTACTTTGACTCTGACAAAACCACTTCAACCTACCTTAGAATCTATTAATATTTCATAAACAAAATATATCTTATAAAATCCTCCTCAGAGTTTAAAATAAATACAATCTCCTTTCTCTCAAGTTTGTAAATTCATAAATACTTCTTCAATCATTTCAATCAATAATACACCACCAACAAGTCACATTGTGCCTTGAGGACGTCTACCTACCTTTGCTCACACTACCCCCTCAAACACATGCTGACTTAAAATTTTATAACCCTTGCCTACTAATTATAAGAAGTCAATACCAATACCTATGACATATGGCATCCTCAATCCTTTCATATCTATCAAGCAACATTTTTTTAATAACCAACCAATTGCTTAAGAAATAATGATAAATTCTATAAAGCACGATCATTCGTCACTCTGAAATAGGAAGGACGAGAGGCACTAACACGAGAACCAAAAAAAATAGTTGATTACAAATTCAAGGTTCCAGAATGGTAGATAAATTCTAAAAGAATTGTCAAGGCAGTAGTAGATTAAGAAAAAATATGTAACTAAAATGGCTAACTCGACCTGCATGGGCCATCAAAAAAATATGTAACGTTCTAGTCCCAAATTACATAGGACTATTAATACGTATACATGCCAGCTACGTATCAAGTGGACTACAGCCAGCTCGAATACGTATAAGCTGCCTTAATTTTCTAAATATATCTATCAAGTCAACTAACATATATCTATCTCATTCGTAGAATATATAGTATAAAGAATAAACAATATGTGCCATGGTTTGCAGCCCAATAACATATATGTCTGAGTAAACACGAAGAACAATATAGGTCTATAAAATGAGGCCAAATAGCGGAAAGCAAGTATTAGATAAAATATAAAATCATGATAAATATCATAATTAGAAATAGTAACATCTTCCTTATCAATGAACTCTCTCTGCACAATCAACTACCTAGAGTGATCACCAGGTCCTTAGATAGAAGTAAGTAGGTACATAATATACATGCCAAGCAACAGTAAAAAGAATATCCATAATGAAGGGTAACTACCATAACCATCTAAGTGTAAAATGCAGTTGAGGACAATCCTAATACCAGGTCCAGCCAAACCTGTAATCACTCATGGCACTGTGTCGAGATACCAAGTGAACACGAAATAACTCTAAAGCTCTGTTATAGAGATCCTGGCACATAAAAATAACCAAGCCCCAAATAAGAAGACATGGTCACGAGTAATAACGTCCGAATACTTCGGTAGAGTTCTCCCTAACCCATGCTCTAAACTAACCAGTCAAATCACGTCAAGTCAAGTAGAACTCATGAACAAGTAATAAGTAATACATACTATCATAGAGTCCATAACCATGAATATCTCACGCTAGACTTCACATAATAAATTATTTCAGTGTCATGTGGTCTATCGTATCAATAGACACGAATAAGATGCAACGTCATGGCTAATGTCAATATTCGATATTTATAACTGACATCTGCACCCGAATAATAATCAGACGCTAAATATCAAATAATCCTACGTCCATAATATATATAAATAAACATTAAATAAAGAAATTAAAAAATATCAAAACTTTGGCAAGGTATACTTGCCTGCGGTCTCCAAGTGTACATACTACGATCCGGCTCTAATATCATCGAACACACCGTCATGTACTCCTAATGAATAATAAAACGACTAATTAAAGACACATCGATGTCACATACACGTTATATACCATGATACAATATATAGCCTCGACTAACCATATTCTAACTAGACTAGTACCAAACCGTATATATATATATATATATATATATATATATATATATATATATATATATATATATATATATATATATATATATATATATATATATATATATATATATATAAAATAAAAAAAAATAAAAAAAAATATATATATATATATATATATATATATATATATATAGTATCAAGTCACCAAAATAAAAATAATATTTTTATAAAATAAAAATATGATATTTAATTCTGGAAATTTGTTTAAAATATTTTAAAAATAATTTTTGACCAAAAAAACAAATATCTAGTACTATATAAAACTAGTATCAACATGACAAAATAATATTTCAAAAATAAATAAATAATATAACAATTAATTTTGAAATATTTTTTGAAAATATTAATAACCATTATTTAACTATAATATATGCTGGAAAACTAGTCTCTAACTAGTATACCGAACTAGTATCAACACTAGTCGACTATTCGACCCGATTGAACTCAAAACTAAATAAATTTATAAAGTTATTAAATCTGAAATAAATCCATAAGTAATAAAAAATGAATTTTACAACAAAAGATATAAAATAATCATTCTATAAAAATACGACGAAGTTTTGGGTAAGAACACAACATTTGAGTCGACGAAATTCTACGTTCGATACCCTGAATTAAAGTTTTAAAAATATGAAAAACTCGACGAGATGACCAACGAGCTAAGAATCATAGAACAAGATTTTAGGAGAACTAATAATATTTTTCTTGAGATCGAAAAGCTCCACAAGTTTCCTGAAACACGCTCGCACTAAAATCGGTTCCGCTTGGACGAACATTTCTGCAACGAACGCCACAGACAAACGGTGTTAATCACGTGGGTGGTCAATCGGAGATAAAAATAGATACATAGCGCTTTGCGTTAGTTTTGGTTTCGCGACATACAAACAAATAAAAGTCAAGAAAACATGGCGTAGAAAATAGCGTACCTGATATGTCGTTTTAGCAAAAGTACAAAGGACTTCGGCTGCCTTTCGCGCCTTCTACCGACCAAACGGGACTTCGTGTGTCCTAGCGAAGGTGTTGGGGGTGTTAGGGGGAAGTCTTGGCTTTGTGTGAGAGGTGGTGGGAGAGCTTGAGGTGCTGGGTTGAAGGGGTTTTGGCTCGGAGGAAAAAGTATGCGCACAGAGGAATCCCAAATAGGGGCGCTCGGGTTTTCTCCCATATTTTTATAAATTATGTACAAAAAAGGAAGAGGGGGTGCGGGTTTACGTGAGGGTGAAGATTTGGGGTAGATTTGGATTTGTTTGGATATGGTTTGAGTTTAAAAGGAAAGAAAAAGATTTGATTAGATTTGAAAGTTTCTAATTAAGTCCTACAAAATCTCTATAATGCATATTTGAATTTTTCTCTATAGGTGGCTATACAATATTAATAAAAATTAATTAATAATGGTCCCATTAGGCTAGGACAACCTATAATAGGCTCTACCTTTTCTAATTGGGTTATTTTTGGATCGATGCGGCTCGTTGGATTTAATTGGATTCTGAAAGTCAATTAATTGGATCTTGTGTGCCATTTAAAAATAAATAGCACATACAAACTCAATTGAATGTGATACTATTGGCATATGTATAGTATCTTGCTCAAGAATGCATGTTTACGGAGAAGCTACAGTGTCGGACATGAAGGTGGGCATGTTTCGAAGCTTGAATCTCAAGAAAATCACATCGTCCGCTTGGTTGGCCAACCTAGGGTGAAAAAGCTAGTCAGAATGGTAGCATGTTCTGATGGAAGACATAAGTCAAGGACGGACATCCAAGACTTGCGGTAGGGCTGATCATTAAGGACTTCTGTCTTGGTCGCACCATTGGTGTACGTCAGTAGGATCGCAGTGGTGCACGTGGTGCTACGCAAGGCAACTAGAGGCGACGTGGTGGCCGAAGAGATGGAGATGACAAAAGATGCAAAGTAGCTCGGAGGATCAGAGATCAGTGACAAAAGAGAGTAGGAACTGTGTCACGAGACGACAGACATGGAGCCCAGTTGAGAAGCCATGGGATTAACACCCTCTCATCAGACTAGATTGTAAGATTGTTGGAGTCCAGTCAGAAATATCAAGGAATTTCTGCCGAGACATGGACTAAACTCGGGCCAAGTTCGGTCAAGGATAGAGTTATGTCTATGCTCTATTATTTTGTTCCAGAACCTTTTGGCAGGGGCCAAACCAAACTCGTACTACTAAAATCTGCTTAATTGGCGACATAAATTTAGCGACGTCCACATAACGTCGCTAAATTGCTGATATTAGCGACGTATAACTGAAATGTCGCCAACCGTCGCTACTAACGACGCAAATAGCGACGTGATAACGACGTATAATAGTTACATGAGCTAGCCGTTGCGAAACGTTGCTATGTCGAACGTTGCTAAATTCTAATTAAATTAAATTCCCTCCCCCGATTCATTTACCCCCATCCATTTTACTATCTCACTCTCTCCCTCCGGCGCTTTCACTCTCACTCTCTCCGGCGCTCACACTCTCTCCGACGACTCTCACTCTCTCGGGCGACTCTCCTCCGGTACGTGACTCTCTCTCTCTCTCTATTTTTGGTGTTGGTGGTTGGGGGGGTGCTGGTGGCTCGGGGGGAGGGACAGGGGGTGCGGGTGGTTGGGGTGAGGAATGGTTGGGCGGTGGCTGGGGGGTGGGGCAGGGGGGTGAGGAGGGGGGGCTAGGGGGAGGGGAGGGTTAGGGTTCATGTTAGGGGTGGGTGTGGAGGGGAGGAGGGCGGCGGGGGGGGGGGGGGTGGAGGGGTGAGGGCGGTTGGGGGGTGAGGGCGGGGGGGGGGGGGTGTAGTGCCCCGTCCCGCTCAGTCAATCGGAGGAATCGAAACGCCGACGGCGTTCGGACTTAGCCTTGCAACGGCTACTCGGAGACATCATTCGGCGAGGCGACCGCTCGCTCAGGTGGGGTAGTTTCAGTGAACTTTCCTCATCTTAGCCTTCACATAATAAATCGCATGTTTTCAACTTGCACAAGTAGGCTTGATAATAAAAGAGACGAATCCACATAGCTAAAGAAAATAATTCCGACGGGTCGAATTGAGTTAGAATATGGAAAGGTCTAACGGTCGACTTAGAGTTGGTGCACGGCGTGCTTTGAAAATGACACTCGATCCTTCGTCCCGTGGCTTTGGAGAAGGAAAGTTAGTTGAGTAGGCGATGTTATGAACGTAGCCTAAGTCATAGGCGTCGCCCACGTAAATGCTCGATAAAGCACGCACGCTTCCATGACGCAAAGCTTGACACAGCCTTTGCTCGTCATGTTGTTGCAAAGTAAGTTATGCAAGTCACGCCAAGCTATCAGTAGTAGTAGCAGGCACGGCCCTATGAGTTCTACGGCCATATATAACCACATAGTCTTACGATCGTAAGGCCCGTCATATAGAGTATGACTTGGGCGGTAGTGTCACATACAGTTTCAAGTTGGTTTGAGACACGATAGCACAGATTTAGTGTTTTAAGGCACGGGCCACGGTTGAGTCATTGAGTTTGGAAAGTATTTCGATAGTTGTTCTTGAGTGAGTGAAATGATAGGGCAAGAAAGAAAGAATGCTCGTGACTGGGTCGTCGAGGCAAGAAAGAAAGAATTATCGTGACTACGGGTCGTCGAGGCAAGATCTCATATGTGAGATGTATTGAACTTAGCCCTGAAAGAGATGGTAACACTAGAAGTAGCTTTGACTGTGTGAGACGTCAGTTTGAGTCGAGTCTTGCATGGTCATTGGACAACTTGTATAAGGTAAAATAAATCTGTTTCTCCAACGGCGACCCCGGCGGCCTAGGGGAACCGTTGCGATGGAGACATTCGTAGCTGTGCTGGATGACCGTACGGGTTAGGCGGAGACTTGCAACGGAGCTAGCTACTCGTGCTGGCAAGGAGCGTTCGTCTAATCAAAAGCTCAAAAGGAGTCCATTATAGAGCTGGGCCCTAGTGACTAGTTCATATAGATGAGTCGGCATGGGCGGCGATCCGTGTGTATGCCTTTAGATTGAGTCGAGTATTGAGTGTAGTATATCAAGGAAGTTGAGTTGAATGTGTGTGTACGGTTGGAACACAAAATATTGGGCCTAAGATTTGGCTGCAACGTAGGCGACGTACTTCGGCACGAGATGTGGCGTCGAGCCTTATGTTGTCGGCATATAAGTTGCATGGTTATGGTTGAGTTATTTGAGTTTAAGTCAGGAAACCGTCGCAAGGCAAAGTTGTTTGAGTGACAGAAAGATTCACAAGTCTTGATTGGGTCAGTTGGTGATCAAAGTAGCAAGGGCCGCGAGGCGGCGATATGGTTGAGTCGCACATAGTTGCGAGGCACGGCACAAAGGATTCGAAGCACGGTCATATGGAAATGGAGCCTCATCGCATAGTTGCATCTCTGATTATGGCCGTAAGGCAAACACAACTTGAGTTAACATTGATGTTGTGAGCACGAGATGGTCTAGAGACACGGAATAGGCCAAGGCGTCGGTCCTAAAACTGATCCTAAGGCAAGAGTAGAAAGACAATCATAAAGGGGACTAAGTTGCACAAAAGTAAATCAAACGTGTCGGGTTTGTATGGGTGGGCGAGGAGCTCATTCCACCTGTACAGTTGAGTACTGACACCCACATAGTTTACATGTACAGGCACAGGTAGAAGCTCGTGGCACGGAGCTCGCTTGGATGCGTCGAGGCACGGAGTTCCTTAACGATTCGAAGCGCGCGGCCGCATGGGGTAAAGACTTATACGGGACATAATGTATGGACATCGCCTTCCGAAGCTTCTGCCGGCTGAAGACTTGTAACTGAGAGATGAGAGAGAGCGGAGTGACTTGTAATGTGAGATGAGTGAGCTTAAGTGATTGTAATCTTGGCCTTGCGCCCCATTGTAACCTTTGTTTCAACATCAATAAAGAGCTTCTTTTGAATGAATTGTGTTTTGTTCTAATTTTCGTTGCTATTATTCAATGTCTCTACATGGGACTTCTGTGCGACGACCCCGTCGCAGCCGCTGAAATCGGCCGTTATGGAACCCGCTTTGCACGAGCGCAATCTAGGCTCGTGCGGCATCACGCCTTAGCGAGGACGATCGCTCCTACGGGAGCGGGGCATGACATAATGGTATCATAGCACGGCTTTACGTTCTTGGACTATCGATTGAATTCTTTAACTCGTTGTTTCTGCAAAACTCTGTTGCTTCCGCAAAGTTGATATCGTTGGTGCGCTCTCTCTCAAATGTCCCACGAGATGTCCATACAATAAGTCTATTTATTTTGCAAAATGTAGGAGAACAGTTTTTGACAAAACAAAAAGATGGTTTGCGTAAGCACGGTTGGCTAAGTCGGGCTGGGCATATACACCAAAGTTGCGTCGACCTTAGAAAAGTCGAGTACGGAAATTGAAATGTTCGAGCTAGAATGAGTTGAACTCGATTGAGTAAATATGAGATAACTGTCGATAGGGGTGCTATCGAGCGACGATAACGTCGGTGCGATATAGATGAGCATGCTTAAAATTCGAAGAATAGTTCGAACGGGATCTGAAGAAGTCGATTTTGATTCAAATGATAGTTTTGAGGATTTGTTGAATGACTTCATTCCTGAGTGGTGTATGCGATAGCCTCAGGAATATCAATCGGTCGATTGAGGATTCGGGAGTCGGTGAGTCTATCAGCAAGCGTCGCGTTATGCAAAGCCGTAGAGTGAGTATCATTGAATAAAGTTTAGCCTTGAAGTTTGATGTATTGATTCGAACATATTAGAAATGACGCGCATGGAACGTGCATGGGATTGAGGATTTTGTAAGTATTAAATGCAAAAATGAGCGAGTAGTTGAAATCGAATCGAGGAAAAGTTAAGGTGTAGCGGACGGATGACTTGATAAAGGGAATCGATAGGTGAAATCGTAAAGAGAAAGTTAGCACGATGGGACGATAGCGTGCATGAAAAAGTTGAATTTCGAAGTTACGCAATGACTCTAAGGATTGGAATGAATGTTCCTCGATGATTTAAGGTAGAAGGACGAATATACGTGATTTCGGATTTGAATGAAGTTGATCTTGTAAAGGATTCGAGGGATAATGATCGAACTTGGATTTGAATGTCGAGGAGATTATCCAGTCGGACGATAGCATCATTCGTACGACTCAAAATTGGTTACAAAAGAAGATCCTCAGGTTACGCACATCATCGATGGTATTGAGGCGTATCAAAGATCGATATACGATAACTCGAGGGTACTCTGACTTGACGAATGATGATCGTGCAAGTGCTATTGTTCGGTTGGATGCTATACTTAGAATCTGGATTGAGATGAAGGATGGATGAAAAATAGAAGTGTCTTGATGGTTACGCAGATAACCACAATGTCGACATTCTTGTCTTGTGCGAGCGCAACTCCAGCCTCGTACATGCGTCATGTCGGATTTGGGGCGATCGTTCCACGTGAGCGCTGACATGGTGATTCATGTCGCGGGAATGATCGAACTCGAAAAATCAGGACGCGGCAATTTTGATTGTCGTGACTTGTCGGTTTGATGCGAAGGTGAATTCGAGGATTTGTAGGACTTGGGATTGATGAATGAATAAAACTTAAGGATTGAGTAGGTCCAATCCGCGCATCGAGAATGAATTAGTCTAGACACAAAACAAGAGTTACGTCCCGATGAGGATGACTATCCCGCGGGAGCGTGCATGGTGATTCATGTCCACCGTAGATAATCTGAATCGTGTGAGATCGGGGCGCAACATATTGTTAAGCTAGATGTCCTTGTGATCAATTTTGTGGATTGGGATAGATGACTTAGGAAATGTGGAATGTGAAATTATGGATTAGCGATGGATTGTGTCGTAGCGTGCTTGACTTGGAAGGGATGATAGGAGGATTATATCGAACGTGTTCGAAGAGATTGACTATGCAAAATGGCTTGTAGAACAAGTGAGATTGATATGTTAAGGAATTGGTTGAAATATAAGTTGTCATAGGATGGCTTTGCTGAACGACTCGGACCCCGTACGACGAAATATTGGGATGTGCGTAGGAAATCGATGCCCGATGTTTAGAAATCGGAGTGAAGCGAGCTTGGGTAGAAAACCCATACTATCAACTTGGTTTGACCTTAGAATGGGGTCAGTGTTGATATCGTTGTTTTGGAACTATGATTCCAATTCTGACGGAAAGACATAGCCTAGCGGTTAGGCAGACATTCCGGTGCAGAACAATAGGAATGGTGAAGGCACCACTCATGAGGCTCGGTTGACATGCATGTATATCAAGGACGCTCGAATGCGTGCACGATCCGACTCGAGTGGTGATGGCGAGATTCGCTATCACGAGGCTTGGTTGAAATGCATGTATTTTGGGGACGCCTAAGATATGTGCACGATCCATACTAAGTGATACGTTGAATTCAAGTGAGATTTGAGGAACGGGAAAGTGTCGAGAATTTTGAGATTGTAAGTTTTGGAGACAAGATTGTGGGTAGCACAAGCGTGGCTCGGATTTGAGGGAACGCATAGAAAAAGTGTGCACGAGAGTCGTTGAACGTTCGAGTGGTAAGTCAAGGAGTAAGTACTCAGTTAGTTTCGAGGACGAAACTTTTTCTGAGTGGTGTATGATGTAGTGTCCCGTCCCGCTCAGTCAATCGGAGGAATCGAAACGCCGACGGCATTCGGACTTAGCCTTGCAACGGCTACTCGGAGACATCACTCGGTCGAGGCGACCGCTCGCTCAGGTGGGGTAGTTTCGGTGAACTTGCCTCATCTTAGCCTTCACATAATAAATCGTATGTTTTTAACTTGCACAAGTAGGCTTGATAATAAAAGAGATGAATCCACATAGCTAAAGGGAATAATCCCGACGGGTAGAATTGAGTTAGAATATGGAAAGGTCCAACGGTCGACTTAGAGTTGGTGCACGACGTGCTTTGAAAATGACACTCGATCCTTCGTCCCGTGGCTTGGGAGAAGGAAAGTTGGTTGAGTAGGCGATGTTATGAACGTAGCCTAAGTCATAGGCGTCGCCCGCGTAAATGCTCGATAAAGCACGCACGCTTCCATGACACAAAGCTTGACGCAACCTTTGCTCGTCATGTTGTTGCAAAGTAAGTTATACAAGTCATGCCAAGCTATCAGTAGTAGTAGCAGGCACGGCCTTATGAGTTCTACGGCCTGATATAATCACATAGTCTCACGATCGTAAGGCCCGTCATATAGAGTATGACTTGGGCGATGGTGTCACATAGAGTTTCAAGTTGGTTTGAGACACGATGGCACAGATTTAGTGTTTTAAGGTACGAGCCACGGTTGAGTCATTGAGTTTGGAAAGTATTTCGATAGTTGTTCTTGAGTGAGTGAAATGATAGGGCAAGAAAGAAAGAATGCTCGCAACTAGGTCGTCGAGGCAAGAAAGAAAGAATGCTCGCGACTACGGGTCGTCGAGGTAAGATGTCAGATGTGAGATGTGTTGAACTTAGCTATGAAAGAGATGGTAACACTAGAAGTAGCTTTGACTGTGTGAGACGTCAGTTTGAGTCGAGTCTTTCATGGTCATTGGACAACTTGTACAAGGTAAAATAAATCTGTTTCCCCAACGGCGACCCCGACGGCCCTGGGGAACCGTTGCGATGGAGACATTTGTAGCTGTGCTGGATGACCGTACGGGTTAGGCGGGGACTTGCAGCGGAGCTAGCTACTCGCGCTGGCAAGGAGCGTCCGTCTAATCAAAAGCTCAAAATGATTCCATTATAGGGCTGGGCCCTAGTGACTAGTTCATATAGATGAGTCGGCATGGGCGGCGATCCGTGTGTATGCCTTTGGATTGAGTCGAGTATTGAGTTTACTATATCAAGGAAGTTGAGTTGAATGTGTGTGTACGGTTGGAACACAAAATATTGGGCCTAAGATTTGGCTGCAACGTAGGCGACGTGCTTCGGCACGAGATGTGGCGTCGAGTCTTATGTTGTCGGCATATAAGTTGTATGGTTATGGTTGAGTTGTTTGAGTTTAAGTCAGGAAACCGTCGCAAGGCAAAGTTGTTTGAGTGACACAAAGATTCACAAGTCTTGATTGGGTCAATTGGTGATCAAAGTAGCAAGGGCCGCGAGGCGACGATATGGTTGAGTCACACATAGTTGCGAGGCACGGCACAAAGGATTCGAGGTACGATCACACGAAAATGGAGCCTCATCGTGTAGTTGCATCTCTGATTATGGCTGTAAGGCAAACACAACTTGAGTTAACGTTGATTTTGTGAGCACGAGATGGTCTAGAGACATGGAATAGGCCAAGGCATCGGTCCTAAAACTAATCCTAAGGCAAGAGTAGAAAGACAATCATAAAGGGGACTAAGTTGCACAAAAGTAAATCAAACGTGTCGGGTTTGTATGGGTGGGCGAGGACCTCATTCTATCAGTACAGTTGAGTACTGACACCCACATAGTTTATATGTGCAGGCACATGTAGAAGCTCGTGGCGCGGAGCTCGCTTGGATGCGTCGAGGCACGGAGTTCCTTGGCGATTCGAAGCGCGTGGCCGCATGGGGTAAAGACTTATACGGGACATAATGTATGGACATCGCCTTCCGAAGCTTCCGCCGGCTCAAGACTTGTAACTGAGAGATGAGAGAGAGCTGAGTGACTTATAATGTGATATGAGTGAGCTTGAGTGATTGTAATCTTGGCCTTGCGCCCCATTGTAACCTTTGTTTCAACATCAATAAAGAGCTTCTTTTGAATGAATTGTGTTTTGTTCTAATTTTCGTTGCTATTATTCAATGTCTCTGCATGGGACTTCTGTGCGACGACCCCGTCGCAGCCGCTGAAATCGGCCGTTATGGAACCCGCCTTGTACGAGCGTAATCTAGGCTCGTGCGGTATCACGCCTTAGCGAGGACGATCGCTCCAACGGGAGCGGGGCGTGATAGGGGGGTTGGGAGGAGGGGAGGGGAGGGTTATGGTAAGGGTTCGGGTTAGGGTTAGGGGTGGTTTGTGGGGGAGGGGAGCAGGGGGGTGGGGGGGATGGAGAGGGGAGGGGGCTGGTGGGGGAGGGGTTAGGGATAGGGTTCGAGTTAGGGTTAGGGGTGGTGTGGGGGGGAGGGGTACGGGGGTGCTGGGTCAGGGGCACCGATAGTGCCGAAAAATCTGATAATTTAGTAATAATTATTTATTTTCCGACACCGAAAAATCTGATACTCCGATTCGAAACCACGTACCGATAGTGCCGATATTTGTAACACGTATTTTTGTTGGTTGGTTAATGCCGTCTTCTATTTTCCTTGATCCCGATACTCATAGGAATGGTCCCGAGTCACGGCCGTAGTATGTATTATATTCGTTTTAGTTTGTAGTATATTCATTTTAGTTTTGAAGTTTTAGTTTTGAACTTTATTCGTTTTACTATGTAGTATGTTGTAGGAATGGTCCCGACTCATAGGAATGGTTCCGAGTCACGGCCGTAGTATGTAGTATGTAGTATATTCGTTTTAGTTTTGAAGTTTATTTATTTACAGATATCTAGAAATGGCTATATCCATGTATCTTCTAGACCGTTCGTGGATGTACAACCACATTCGAGATGACAGGTACGGTGTGCGAGATGAATACATCGTCGGAGTAGAAAAATTCCTTCAATTCGTGAAGGCGTTTCCTCAATCCATGGACGGTATGGACATTAAGTGCCCGTGTGCAAAATATCGGAACATGAAGTTTCAACCAGAATTGGATGTGACGTATCACTTATACACAAAGGGTTTCCTTCCGAATTACTTCTAATGGACCGCACACGGAGAGCTTGTACCTTTAGCATTCCAAGAGGAGCCTTATATGGAGCCTTATGTGGAGCCTTATATGAATGTCCATAACCGAACTGGTGTCAACAACGAGTACGTGAACATGGTCTTCGGCGCTGTGGGGCCTAGTTTCGATCCATACAATCGTGATGCAGCTAAGGAGGCACCGAATGCCGATGCCGCGAAGTTTATGGACTTGCTGGAGAATGCAAGGACTCCTTTGTACCCTGGCTGTGAGGACTATTCACCGTTAGAGGTGATCACTCGGCTCTTGAGCATAAAGTCTGACTTTAACATGTCGCAAGAATGCTACAATAGAGTGCTCGAGTTGATTACCGATATCTTGCCGGAGGGTGCCAAGTTACCGAAATACTTCTATCGCTCTAAGAGGATGGTGAGATCCCTCTGGATGGGATACGACAAGATCGATTGCTGTCAGAACGGATGCATGCTTTACTACAAAGATCACAAGGATGCAGAAGTGTGCGGATTCTGTGGTGCTGATCGCTACAAGCCAACTACTGCAGGCAAGTCTAGAAGACCGACTGCTTCAATGCACTACTTGCCGTTGACGCCGCGGTTGTAGAGGTTGTTCATGGTGAAAGAGACTCCCAAAAATATAAGTTGGCACAAGCGACAACAGACCGAAGGAGTGTTGGATCACCCATCTGATGGAGAAGCGTGGAAGCACTTCGATCGAGCATATCCTAATTTCGCTTCTGATGCGCGTAATATAAGATTGGGGCTCTGCTCTGATGGTTTCACCCCATTTGTTCTTTCAGGCTCCCAATATTCTTGCTGGCCGATAATCCTCACTCCGTACAACCTACCACCTTGGATGTGCTTGAAGACACCTTACATGTTCTTAACTATTATCATCCTCGGTCCGAACAACCCGAAGAGGAACATCGACGTGTACTTACAGCTGTTGATAGATGAGCTGAAGCAGCTATGGGAAACAGGGGCGTACACGTATGATTGTTCAAAAAAATAGAATTTTCAGATACGGGCAGCACTAATGTGGACAATCAACGACTTTTCGGCTTATGGAATGTTATCTGGATGGAGCACTCATGGTCGGCTTTCATGTCCGTATTGCATGGACCGCACTAAGGCTTTTCGTTTGAGACACGGAGGAAAGCCATGCTTCTTTGATTGTCACCGGCAGTTCCTGCCGAAAGACCATCCGTATCGTAGGAACAGAACTGCATTCCGTTCCAGAGCTATAGAGAAGGACGCCACCGCCAATATGGTCCGAAGAGGACACATGGGAGCAAGTAAAAGAAATCTCAAGTGCTATTGAAGATCCTACAACGAGCAGCCGTTGCGAGGGATTTGGCAAAGATCATAACTAGACCAAAAGGAGTATATTCTGGGATCTGCCATATTGGAGCACAAATCTGATTAGACATAACCTTGACGTCATGCATATCGAGAAGAACGTGTTTGATAACATAATTAATACAGTAATGGACGTCAAAGGAAAGACAAAAGACAATCAGAAGGCTAGATTTGACTTAGCCGAAATATACAGACGCCCTACATTGCACATGATAGACAACGGGAAGGGAAAGCTTTTGCGGCCTAAGGCAATCTACTCGCTGGACAAGGAGGACAAAGTAAGACTTTGTAGATGGATCCAGGACTTGAAATTTTTGGACGGATACGTCTCCAATCTAAGAAGATATGTCGACATAAATGAGTGTAAACTGACCGGAATGAAGAGCCACGATTGCCATATATTCATGGAGAGGTTAATTTCTGTTGCATTTTGGGAATTATTACCGTCGGTAGTCTGGGATCCATTAATAGAGCTTAGCATATTCTTCAGAGATCTTTGTTCTTGCAAGTTGCTCATCGATCGTTTAGAGAAGCAAAAGAAGGACATTGTGGTAACACTTTGCAAACTTGAGAGAGTTTTTCCTCCTGCATTCTTCTTCTCAATGGAGCATTTGCCGATTCATCTTATCCATGAGGCTCTTGTTGCTGGACCTGTTGGTTATCGTTGGATGTACCCGTTCGAGCGACAGTTGAACCACCACAAGAGGAAGGTAAAAAATAAGGCACGAGTAGAGGGTTCTATTTGTGAAGCATATGTCCTTGAGGAGATTTCAAACTTCTGTTCCATGTATTTTCAGCCTCATATTGCTAAAAACAGAACAAGGGCTCCCAGAAATGACGACGGCTATGAAGTTGGTATTGAGGCAAAGCTGAAAGTATTTACTGCATACGGAAAACCATTTGGTAAAATAAAAAAAAGATATCTAAATGACGACGAGGTTAGCGCTGCAATGTTATATGTATTGCTCAACTGCGACGAGGAAGAAGTGGACAAGCTAGAGGGGTAAGTAAAATTATTTCATGGCTTCGTTGCTTCTGAATATAACTAATATACCTATGCTTCGTTGCTTTTCAGCATGTTTAAGGATGAGGTAACGTCCAACAATCCGTACGCAACCGAGGAGGAAGTAGAACAACAAATGAGACTTCATTTTCCTTTTTGGTTGAGAGCATATGTACGGATATCTTCACAATTTACTTTTTCTGTACATTTATACTTGCACATAATAATTAAGTTAGCATCGTTTATATGGTATTTAGGTTGATCGTCCGGAGGCAATCCTTGAGAATGAGTATATTAAAAGTCTAGCCAAGGGGCCAATTTATCAAGTGAAGACATGGCCAAGTTACTGCGTAAATGGTTTCAGGTTTAAGTCAACAAATGCTCGAATAAGAGACGACTTATTGGATTTGGATTCTACGAAGAATAGCTGTTTGTGCATAAAATCTTCAAACTCCAAAGACGTCGACCCAGGCAATGACTTCTTTGGCATCTTACGGGAGATTATGGAACTGACATACAATTATGTTATAGAACCTTGTAAGATCATCTTGTTCAGATGTGACTGGTTCGATCCGATCCAAGGTCGAGGTTGGAGAGTTGACAAACATGGTCTTGTTGACATAAATTATCGCCGTCGATATCAAGCTTATGAGTCGTTTGTTCTAGCAAGCCAGGCTCAGCTAGTTTACTTTACAGCTATCCAAAATGAGGAGCCAGAAGATCAGATTGGTGGGCAGTCTGTAAGACTAAAGCTCGAAATACCTTCGATGTCGACGAGATAGCTTATCTGAAAGACGAACTACCTCTTATTACAAATATTGTCGATGTGGACTCAACGGAAGTTCCTCATGACATGTTTCATCAATTGGAAGAGGTAGAAGTATCAAAAGAGGAAGAAGAAGTTGATAGAAGTGAAGAGGAAGAGGAAGATGAAGATGAAGAGGAATCGGAACACGATGAATTTTCAGAAGAGGATTGAATATGTTTAATTTTTAGATGTGGTATGGTTTACTTTTGTTTTTTTCAGTTGTAGTATGGTTTACTTTTGTTTTAGCGATGTTAATAAGTGACGTTTTCAAATGTAGTATGGTTTACTTTTATTTTTTTCAGATGTAGTATGGTTTACTTAGCGACGTTTTCAGATGTAGTATGGTATACTTTTGTTTTTTTCAGATGTAGTATGGTATACTTCTGTATTTTTTCAGATATGGCTCGACGTGGATCCTTTGGTTCCGGTGCTGGTGGGAGTCGACGAGCCCGACAGTCTCCATCTACCACTCCTCCTACCGACTCCTCATCCCCCCGCACTCCAGTATACACTAGCGGTCTAGTCGCCGGCAGTGTCTCCATACCCGGCTCTAGCAGTTCGAGGCTAGGGCCTTCTTCTTCTACGCAGCCAGTACCGTCGAGTATTCCAGAGGTCGACCCCACTACTGAGGAGCAGGCCGAGGCCGAGGACCACGTCGAGGTCGAGGGCGATGGCGAGGCCCACGCCGAGGGCGAGGGCGAGGGTGAGGGGCAGGGGCAGGGGCAGGGGCATGGTGCAGCTCCCATTTGAGACAGATCCTCCGTATCGCCCAGAGGGGGATCTGAGGTTGGAGATTTGGGCATGTACTCGGACCAGGCGGTAAGTAAAATTATTATATTTAATTTGTTTAAATTTATTATAAACTTGTTTAATAAATTTTAATTTCCATTTTATAGGTATCATCCCTCCTCCGTACATCGGTCGCTGGGTACATTCCTGCGACAGAACTACGGGGGGCCCTGGATCAACTGGAGGGATGTCCCGGCCGACAAGACGGCTTTCTGGTTTGAGCACTTTTCGGTACGTAAAAGTTTATTTCCTTTCAACATTTAGTATGTTATGTTATAACATATGTACTTCTATGATTTTTTCAGCGGACTTACTTCTTTTCTCCCCACCGCGCCGTTGCTGTCGAGGCTATTTTTTACAACTTTGCCAGCAAGCTCATTAGGGACGTGATCCTCGACCAAAAGGATCGCAACCGCCGGGGAGAGCCTATTCAGGGTTGGATCTCTGCTGCCGACTGGGCGGTAATGAAGAGGAGATTTAAGGAGGAAGCCTACAAGGAGAAGTCCGTGAAGTCTAAAAGAGCGCGACAGGCGGGGTCGCAGTGGTGTGGTGGATCACGATCCATCATGGATTTCTTCACCCATATGGTACGTATCTCGCCGTATACCCATAATTAACACTTTATAGTAATATATTTATTTCAAATTAACTGACAAATTATATAATAATTTCGTAACACGAAGGGGGAGCGGTTCGTAGACGACAATACCCGGGACACCTACGTAAGTTTTACTTAATGCAAGTTCATTAATATTAATTTTTAGTTACATAGAAAATTCAAATAGATCTTATTTCTAGGCCGAGTTTTAGAAGTTTTACTTAATACTAGATCATTAATATTAATTTTTAGCGACCACGTGAGAATTCATATAGATGTTATTTCTAGGACGAGTTTTTGAGGCTTAGGGAGGCCGGGCCGACACGGTCAGAGGGAGCAGGTGCTAGCACTTTTCAGCAGCCCCCGGCCGTCGTAGCTTAGTCAGATTACGAGCTATGGATGAGGGCCGTTGGTGGCATGCATAGGGGTACGTACTATGGTACGGGCTCCTATGATGCCTTTATTGCGTCACAGACCTCTACGACCGTCACTAGTGTGCCCTGTAGTGCCCCGTCCCTACATCGTGCCCCATTGTTCGTCCACGGGGTGCGCGAGAAAGGAACACTGTCGCTATCGACTCGGTCGGGACCGATAGGTCGGGATCGATCGAATCGATCGAACGGGAACGGTTGAATTAAGATCCATTCCCCGTTATGGAATGGCCTCTTCGGAACCAAGTCCCATATTCAGCGGGCTGCGTCTCAAGGATTGACTCTGCGGCTGAGTCGGAAGAGACCTTCCGTTGCTCTGATTTTCACGCCGCTTGCGTTGGTTTTGGCTTTATTTTCTGAATGCATTTTCATGAATGTTTTCGATGGTTTTCATGGCTTACGTTTCGAACTTTACATTCTTATCGAAATTCCTTGAATAACACAGTGTTCTAATCGGTTGTTTTTGCGATTTCAGGTGATCGTGTAGGCAACGTCTAGCGCGGCCAACCAGTTTCTTGCCTCAAGTAAATACTAAGGTGAGTGGCTGACCCTTCTCCCCTCGACCCTCTTCTCAAATACATTAGCGATACTAGACATGTGCTATGCTAGAAGTAATGCAACGACATGAATGATATTCCGATGAACGGTCACACGATGTCCCACGAACACGAACTATACAGTTGCTTGTCATATAATATTATCGTGCTTGCAAAATTATCAAATCATATAGAACCGTGCTAAGGAAGGACGAATCGATTAAATGAATGTCGCAACGATACTATAAGATGTGCCTTGAAACAACAAATTAACTTAGCACGGTCATGGACAACTTGTCGACAAGGGCGATTGTTTCTTCGGACGGCATCCCGAGGCCACGGGACCGTTCCGGCCTAGGAAGAAACACGGATAGCTATGCCGGATGCATGCCACAGTAGGCAGGGGCTTTCAACGGGGCTCGCTACCTGCGCTGAAAGGATCTTGTCTACCAAGCTATATGTCCAGGATGGCTTGTCGTGCCAGTGACCTTCACGAATGCACTCTATTACGGTTCTTATTATCAACATAACAGGGAAGAACATGGTAAGTTTACGCTACAATGGCACGCTCTGCCGGGGAAAAGATCTATCGGCGTTATACCGTTGTGCCTTCAATTATAAGTTTGAATTGAGTAGGATGGCTAGAAACTTTACTAAATATTGGCATGCACGCTCACTTAACTTCTTCAACAAATGAGAGCACGGGATTTAAATTGCCACGCACCAGCACAAAGTGTAAAGTGCTGACCCTCGCTCTCAACAGGTACTCGGAACCAGGATAGCGTGCCAAGGAACTGAAGGCGACGCTCCTTTCTTTTGAAGCCTTGCTAGCGCGAAGGCTAACTCTGAGACATTTTGAAGACTCTAACTCAACAGCATCATGAATCACAAACTCTCGCCGATCCCAGGTCTTAGAGAGTCATTTTGATGTTTGTAAAAAGGGATGTAAATGAATGGAATGACTATCTCATCGATGTCGGTTGTAAGCCCGCGAGGCCTCTTTTGTAATCGAGTCTGTAATATACTTATTATCAATGAAAATGTAAGTTTCCTTCTCTAAATGAATGTGTTCAATTTCTCTGCGTACTCTTATATATGCTGTTGTTTCGGATAACCTTATGAACCGCCTTGTGCAAGCGCAACTTAGGCTTGCACGGCATCACGCCCGGGGGACGACTATCGATTCTATCGAATCGGGGCGTGACATAATGGTATCAAAGCACGACTTTACGTCCTTGGCCTCCAGTGTCGAGTTTTTAGTCTCAAAATCGTTGGTCTCGTGTCGATGAGATATGTCGTTCCATACGAGTGCGCCCGTAATAAGTTTGGTGACTAATATATTTTGCCTTCAAATCCCAGAAGGCACGTCGGTGAACGTGGCGGCGAACGAAGAAAGTGCTTCGAGCGGCTCGAGTAGCTCAAGGCCCGGACCCTCAAACGATGCCATGGAGCGGATGTTGCGCATGCTGAAAACGCAACAACGACAAGCTGAGGAGAGTCAACGCCAGAATGAGCAACATCGACGGCAGGCGGAGACACGTCAAACTCAGTTCGAGGCCCGATTCGAAGCACAATTCATGTTGCAGCAGAAGCAGCTTGATACTCTCCAGCAGATCGTTCAGACGGTGGTGGCCAACAACAACAACAACAACTCAGCGACGACTCCTGCCGTGACCGAGCCTGCGGCCAGACAAAATGAAGTCAAACCGGAGGCACCCGAGCCTACACATGCAGCACAGAGAAGTTCCAACTTCGACGTGTCAAAATTCATGAAGAGTTGCCGTACTTCCTTCAACGGCACGGAAGACCCCTCTTTGGCGATTGACTGGTTGGAGGAACTGGAAGACAAGTTCGAGCTTCTGGGCGTCGAGGAGTCCAAGAAAGTCGCATGCGCTCAACTTCTACTCCGGTCGAACGCGCACGACTGGTGGGCCGTGCAAAAGTGAGCGATCAGACGCGACGACGAGACAGCGGCAATTTCTTGGGCCACCTTTCACGAGGCGTTCGAGATCGAGTACCTCCCCATAGCCATTCGACAAGAGAAGGAGAATGAATTCATGCAGCTAAGGCAAGGGAACATGACGGTGCGACAGTATGCAGCAGAGTTCAACAAGTTAGCCAAGTTTGCTGGAGAATTCCTGCCCTCCCTGGCGAGTCGTGCTCGACGGTTCGAAGTGGGTCTACGACAATCCATCTACGCCCATGTGTCCGTTCCACAATACAAAACGATGGGGGAGTCTCTCAACCACGCCCTCCGCCTTGAAAGCCAATATCCTCCAGATGCTGCCGGCGCTGTGCATACCTACCATCACAAACGCCCTAGCCACATGGGAGGAAATAACGTGACCAAGCGTCTGAACAACGGGCACCAGGGCGAACCTCAGGCGCAGAATTCGAGACCTCTTCGCTGTACCAAATGTTATCGGAACGGGCACCTGGCCGTCGACTGTCAAGTTCAAAATAGCGGGTGTTTCTACTGCGGAAAAAGGGGTCACTATCATGCAGACTGCCTGAAGCGTAGAAGAAACAACTTGAACACGCCTCAGCATCCACAGCACCGTCCGGGGAATCAAGTTCCGGCGCCTCGAGAACCTCAACCCGCACCACACAATGGCCAAGACCGTCGCCCCAATGCCCAGGGCCGCGTCTACGCCATGACCCGAGATGAAGTGCTTGCATCAGATACGGTCGTGACAGGTATACTTAGTTTCAATAATGTGCCTGCTCGTGTACTATTTGATTCAGGTGCTTCACATAGTTTTATATCGGCAGACTTTGCCGTCGAGCACAAATTTCCAACCATATCACTAGATCTCGACCTTAGCGTGAGCACCCCTTCGGGCGCACCGATACTCACTAATTTAGCCTGCGTCGACGGGATTATCTGTATCGGCGGTCAAAAGATCGGTCTTGACATGATAGTCCTAGACATGAAGGACTTCGATATTATTCTGGGAATGGATTGGCTCAGGCCGTGTAATGCAACCATAGACTGCGCTAGAAAGACGGTCACCTTCCGTATTCCCGGAGTGCCTGAATTCTGCTTTTCGTGTGGTGAGGCATCCTCGACCTGTATGCTGATTTCGGCAATTTCTGCTCGGAGGATGCTGTATTCTGGGTGCGAAGGCTATTTGGCGTCCGTCCGAGACATGCGACAGGATGGTGCAAATGCGGGTCAGACCGACGTTGTGGCAGAATTCCCCGATGTGTTTTCGGACGAGCTACCCGGCATGCCCCCCGATCGAGAAATCGAGTTCAGCATCGATACCTTTCCCGATACTCGACCGATTTCCAAGGCCCCGTACAGAATGGCTCCCGCCGAGCTGAAGGAACTCAAGGTCCAGCTACAAGAGTTACTCGATAAAGGGTTTATTCGGCCTAGTGTTTCACCGTGGGGAGCGTCCGTATTGTTCGTGAAGAAGAAGGATGGGTCCATGCGTCTGTGCGTCGATTACCGAGAGCTGAACAAGGCCACCATCCGGAACAAGTACCCATTGCCCCGCATAGACGACTTATTCGATCAACTGCAAGGCGCCTCGGTATTTTCGAAGATTGATCTCCGCTCAGGCTATCATCAACTCAAGATCAAGTCAGACGACGTACAAAAGTCTGTCTTTCGCACTCGGTATGGCCACTACGAGTTTCTGGTGACACCATTCGGCCTGACGAACGCTCCTGCTGCCTTCATGGATCTGATGAATCGGGTATTTCGACCCTTCCTTGATAAATTTGTGGTAGTCTCTATTGATGATATTTTCGTCTACTCGAAAGACAGGGCACAGCATGCAGAACATCTACGGGCCGTGCTCCAGACACTTCGAGAACATGAGTTGTACGCGAAGCAGAGTAAGTGCGAATTTTGGCTAAGCAGCGTATCCTTTCTTGGTCACATCATTTCGTCCGAAGGTATTGCAGTCGACCCGAAGAAAGTGGAAGTTGTTGCTGATTGGAAGCGGCCTGCGTCTGCTAGTGAGATTCGAAGCTTTCTTGGTTTGGCGGGATACTATCGACGCTTCTTGAAAGACTTCGCAAAGATTGCATCGCCACTGACTCGCCTCACTCAAAAGGGAGTCGTGTATGAGTGGTCGGATGACTGTGAAGCTTCATTCCAGGAGCTGAAGCAGCGACTAATTTCGGCACCTATACTCGCACTTCCGGATGGGCCAGAGGGTTTTCAGATATTCAGCGATGCTTCAGGCCAGGGCTTGGGATGTGTGCTCATGCAGCGAAACAAGGTGATATCCTTCGCCTCCCGACAGTTAAAGCCGCACGAGAAGAACTATCCTACGCACGACTTGGAGTTAGCGGCAATTGTGTTCGCATTGAAATTGTGGCGTCACTATCTATATGGTGTGGCGTGCGCGATCTATACCGACCACAAGAGCCTCAAGTATCTCTTCACTCAGAAGGAGTTGAACTTACGATAGCGGCGCTGGCTCGAACTGATCAAAGACTATGACTTGACGATCGACTACACTCCGGGCAAGGGAAATGTGGTGGCGGACGCTCTGAGTCGAAAATATCTTGCCTCGCTATCCATCAACCGCAGACTATTACAAGATTTAGAAGAAATGGGCATCGATCTCCGAGTTCGATTCAGGGATATACGGTTGGCGCAGCTGCAGTTAGAGCCGAGTTTGCTGGAAAAGATCAAGACCGCCCAGAAGGATGATCCGTACCTGAAGAAAATGCACGAGCAAATTTCAACAGGTAGTGCGACCGACTTTGCGGAAGACAAGACCGGCGTGCTGAGAATGAATGGCCGACTATGTGTTCCGGATAATTCAGAACTACGAAAGGAGATAATGTCGGAGGCCCATTATACGAAATATACATTACATCCAGGCAGTACCAAGATGTATAAGGACCTCCGCACGACCTTCTGGTGGCACGAGATGAAGAGAGATGTGGCGCTCTTCGTGTCGCAATGCATGGCCTGTCAGCAGGTGAAAGCTGAGCATCAACGACCGGGCAGGAAGATGCAGAACCTTGCCATTCCAGAGTGGAAATGGGATCATGTCACGATGGACTTTATTGTTGGCCTGCCGAAGACACCACGGGGGAGCGACGCCATCTGGGTCATCGTCGATCGACTAACCAAGTCAGCGCACTTCATTGCCATCAAAGTTACTTGGAGCGTTGATCGCCTGGCACAGATTTATCTTGACGAGATAGTACGGCTGCACGGAGTTCCAGTATCCATCGTCTCTGATCGGGATTTACGGTTCATGTCGCGATTCTGGAGTAGCCTTCAGTCGGTGCTGGGTACCAAGTTGCAGTTCAGCTCAGCTTACCATCCTCAGACCGACGGCCAAACGGAGCGCGTTAATCAGATTCTCGAAGACATGCTACGGCTCTGCGCAATTGACTTCAAATCAAGCTGGGATGTCCACCTACCGTTGGCAGAATTTGTATACATCAATAGCTATCAGTCCAGCATCCAAATGGTGCCGTATGAAGCTTTGTACGGCCGGAAGTGCAGATCGCCCATTTGCTGGGATGAAGTCGGGAAACGACAGATACTCGGCCCGGAGCTGGTGGAACAGACTGTGGAAAAGGTCAAGCTCATTCGGAAAAGACTGAAGATTGCACAGAGTCGGCAAAAGAGCTCCGCCGATACCCATCGAAGACCGCTTGAGTTCCAGGTGGGCGATCATGTGTTCCTGAAGGTGTCGCCCATGCGAGAAGTTACTCGGTTCGGCGCGAAGGGGAAGCTGAGTCCGAGATTCGTTGGGCCGTTCGAAATACTCGAGCGGGTCGCCCCAGTGGCCTATAAAATTGCCCTACCACCGGCGCTCGAAGGTGTGCACAATATCTTCCACGTCTCCCAGCTGCGGAAGTACGTGCACGACCCTAGCCACGTGGTAGATTTTGGCCAGCTGGAGCTAAAGTCCGACTTATCCTACGTTGAAGAGCCCGTTCAAATCTTGGAACGTAAGGATAAGCTGTTGCGGAATAGGGCGATCCCTCTCGTCCGTGTGCTCTAGAGGAACCATGCGGCAGAAGAGTCGACATGGAAACTCGAGTCAGAGATGAAGGAAAAGTTTCTTTCATTGTTTTCGTAGAGGTAGGTTCTGTTCTTAAGTTTCGAGGACAAAACTTTTTCTTAGTTGGTTATGGTGTAGTGCCCCGTCCCTACATCGTGCCCCGTTGTTCGTCCACGGGGTGCACGAGAAAGGAACACTGTCGCTATCGACTCGGTCAGGACCGATAGGTCGGGATCGATCGAATCGATCGAACTGGAACGGTTGAATTAGGATCCATTCCCCGTTATGGAATGGCCTCTTCGGAACTAAGTCCCATATTCAGCGGGCTGCGCCTCAAGGATTGACTCTGCGGCTGAGTCGGGAGAGACCTCCCGTTGCTCTGCTTTTCACGCCGCTTGTGTTGGTTTTGGCTTTGTTTTCTGAATGCATTTTCGTGAATGTTTTCGATGGTTTTCATGGCTTACGTTTCGAACTTCGCATTCTTATTAAAATTCTTTGAATAACACAGTGTTCTAATCGGTTGTTTGTGCGATTTCAGGTGATCGCGTAGGCAACGTCTAGCGCGGCCAACCAGTTTCTCGCCTCAAGTAAATACTAAGGTGAGTGGCTGACCCTTCTCCCCTCGACCCTCTTCTCAAATACATTAGCGATACTAGACATGTGCTATGCTAGAAGTAATGCAACGACATGAATGATATTCCGATGAACGGTCACACGATGTCCCACGAACACGAACTATACAGTTGCTTGTCATATAATATTATCGTGCTTGCAAAATTATCAAATCATATAGAACCGTGCTAAGGAAGGACGAATCGATTAAATGAATGTCGCAACGATACTATAAGATGTGCCTTGAAACAACAAATTAACTTAGCACGGTCATGGACAACTTGTCGACAAGGGCGATTGTTTCTTCGGACGACATCCCGAGGCCACGGGACCGTTCTGGCCTAGGAAGAAACACGGATAGCTATGCCGGATGCATGCCACAGTAGGCAGGGGCTTTCAACGGGGCTCGCTACCTGCGATGAAAGGATCCTGTCTACCAAGCTATATGTCCAGGATGGCTTGTTGTGCCAGTGACCTTCACGAATGCACTCTATTACGGTTCTTATTATCAACATAACAGGGAAGAACATGGTAAGTTTACGCTACAACGGCACGCTCTGCCTGAGGAAAGATCTATCGTCGTTATACGGTTGTGCCTTCAATTATAAGTTTGAATTGAGTAGGATGGCTAGAAACTTTACTAAATATTGGCATGCACGCTCACTTAACTTCTTCAACAAATGAGAGCACGGGATTTAAATTGCCACGCACCAGCACAAAGTGTAAAGTGCTGACCCTCGCTCTCAACAGGTACTCGAAACCAGGATAGCGTGCCAAGGAACTGAAGGCGACGCTCCTTTTTTTTGAAGCCTTGCTAGCGCGAAGGCTAACTCTGAGACATTTTGAAGACTCCAACTCAACAGCATCATGAGTCACAAACTCTCGCCGATCCCAGGTCTTAGAGAGTCATTTTGATGTTTGTAAAAAGGGATATAAATGAATGGAATGACTATCTCATCGATGTCGGTTGTAAGCCCGCGAGGCCTCTTTTGTAATCGAGTCTGTAATATACTTATTATCAATGAAAATGCAAGTTTCCTTCTCTAAATGAATGTGTTCAATTTCTCTGCGTACTCTTATATATGTTGTTGTTTCGGATAACCTTATGAACCGCCTTGTGCAAGCGCAACTTAGGCTTGCACGGCATCACGCCCGGGGGACGACTATCGATTCTATCGAATCGGGGCGTGACATGCCCGGCCCCGCACAGACTGAGGAGTCGCTCCGCCACCAGCAGAGTGTCGATGCGCAGATTGCAGCTCTGCGTGACGAGATACTGCAGATGATGGGGGGGCCGCATACAGATGATTCTGCGCTCATCTCATGCTTCGAGAGGCTTGAGGAGACTACTGTGGCGCTGCGACAGATGACCCGCGCTACGCAGCATTTGGTCGAACAGATGCAGCAGTTCCAGAAAATAGCTATGGAGCGACCGTCTGCTGGAACGTCGGAAGTATCGTCTATATCCGGCGGTGCACGGGAGGACATGCTCATCCACCTGTTATCACCGAAGGAGTATCAGACGATCCTGTCGTTGTGACGACAGTCATCTGGTGGCGCTCCTCCTCCAGCTCCGGCTCCAGCACCTGGTCCAGCTCCAGCATCGGGTCCAGCTCCAGGCGATCAGTAGTTTCTTTTTTGCATTTTTAGACTGTACTATATTTTTTACTTTGTACGTACTTGGGGATATTTACTTTGTTCGTTGAGGATATTGACTTTGTACGTATTTGCGGATATTGACTTTGTTCGTTGAGGATATTATATATTGACTTTGTTCGTTGCGGATAGTATTTTTTCTTTATATTTTTTGTATATTCTGTAATGTATTGTGCGTGCCGGTGTTGAGTGTTCCACCGAGGGGGTCGGCGAACCCAGGGATTGGATTCTGTATTTTGTATTTTGTATTCAGTATTTTGGCTCAGGCTCCAGCTCCATTTGCATTCTGGAATCTATTTTTTTTTATTTTTTTAACTTAGCGATGTTTTTAGCGACGTTACGCTTCGTCGCTAAATATTAGCGACGTTAATAAATGTCGCTAAAAGCGTCACAAAATGCTGACGTGGCAACACGTGGCACCAAATCTGATGTCAGCACGTCATCGCCAAAACGTCACAAAAGTGTCGCTAAACGGCGACCAGACAATAACGTCGCCATTTGCGTCGCTAATTAGCGTCAACGTTAAAACATTGCAAATAACGTCGCTAATTAGCGACGTTTATAACGTCGCTAAATAACGTTGCCATAGCGACGTTTTCTCGTTTAGCGACATGTTTTTTCCGTCGTTTCCAAAACGTTGCCCAAAATGTCGCTAATTTCACTTAGCGACATTTTCACCGAGTTTAGCGATATTTTCACCGAGTTTAGCGACATTTTGGAACGTCGCTAATCTGACAAATTTTTGTAGTGTTGGCCCGAGCTTGGTGTCGGTTGGGACTGAATGAGTTCTGAGTTTTAATCAGCACTTTTGGATTTTTTGACGGCTAATTTAATTATGGACTATTTTAGGACTACTAATATTTCCAAAAAATAGGTTTCTCAACCTATTTATTTGTGTTAAGGTTAAAGACGCAAGCAAGTGCACACATGAAAGATTCGAGGGTGTTTGTCCATAAAAAAAATTAAAAAAAAGTCTGTACTTTGCTCTTAGAGCAGGTCGTTCGAGACAACCGGAAGAAGAGTTTTGTTCGTGGTGTCGAAATCCTCGATCACAAATTATTTTGGAGATTCATCTCTGGCAAGTCCTTATGGGCTAAATTGATCAGATGAAGGTAATTCCTAGGGGTGACTTCTGGTCAGCTAGGGCTAATAACTTCTCGGTAACGGTTAAATTGCTCCTGGGTTTGAGAAACAAGGCTAATATAGGTTGAGTAGGGTTATTTGCTCAGGGTACCAAACTAGCCTGTAACATGACCCTTGGTTCAACTATATAAGCTTGATTGAGAGGGACGGCTGGCATGTTTACAAGCTAAGGGCATCCAGTACTGAGTTGGTAAGATGCCTTATTCAGGAGGACGAATGAAACTTTTTGGATCTTTTGATAGAGACGGCACATATGGTAGATATTAGAGTGTTAGACATTGATAGGATGGTCATGAAGTATTTCTTGTTGAATTAATCTTATTGCATGTGTGTTGTCTCAATCTCATGAGCCAAGAGTGGCATGAGAATAGGTTCGCTTGTTAGTAGCTATAATTGTGGATCTATTTGTGTGTGTGTGGCTAGAATTGTAAGAGGGTTGCTTATAAATTCTTGTAAATAACAGAAGAAAATACAACAGCAAGTAGCATACAAATTCCATAAGTACTTTCTTTCTTCTCTCTTGCTTGTGCGTGTGCGTTCTAGTTTATTTTTTTCGAGGCCAACAGTTGGTATCAGAGCCAACAAGTGACGATGGAGGAATCAAGCTCCTTTCCTACCACACCGTGCGCTAGGATCGAGGACGGCATCGGAGGAAGCGGCAACGGCCACATCATGGAGAGATGGGGTAAATTCAAGTACCCGATGCTGACACGGACCAACTACGCGGACTGGGCTCTCTTAATGAGAGTCAACATGCAGGCGCAAGGCCTGTGGGAGGCGATCAAACCTGGGGTCGCCGACTACCACAATGATAGGATGGTCCTATCCGTCATACTCTGAGCCGTGCCGCCGGAGATGCTGCGAACACTGGTAGTGAAAGACACTGCCAAGGAAGCATGGGACATTGTAAAGACCATACGAATGGGGGTCGAACGCGTGCATGAGGCCAAGGCACAGACACTCCGTACCACCTTTGAGACGATCAAGTTCTCGGATGGGGAGTCCGTCGAGGACTTCACGATGCGGCTTACGAGACTCGTCAACGACCTGCAACTACTCGGCGACGAGCTATCTGAAGAGAAGGTAGTGAAAAAGTTTTTTCGTATTGTTCCATCTAGGTACGCACAAGTCGCCATCTCCATCGAGACCCTCGTGGATCTCAAGACATTGTCCATTGAAGAGCTTACCGGTCGGCTTCTAGCCGTCGAGGAGCAGTATGATCTCGACGGTAACACTTGCGACACGGGTAGCCGCCTTCTACTCTTCGAAGAGGAGTGGCTCGCTCGTACGAAGCAGAGGATACAAGGCAAGGCCAACTCCAATGACTGCAGAAGAAGTATTCGCGGGCGCGGCAGGCAAAGAGGCCATGGCCGCGACAACACGAACAACGGCAACGCGTCCGGTGACACGCATGATAAGAAGGGAAAGTGCCACAATTGTGGCATCTACGGCCACTGGGCAGAGGACTGCTGTAAGCCGAAGCGCGATGAGTGGGTCCACCAGACGCAAGCAGACGACGATGAGCCCGCACTGCTGATGGCGCAGAAGTACACACTCGTCGAGACCACCGTAGGCGTGACCAACACCGTTGTACTCGATGAGGCCTACGCTCAGGTGCATATGGGCCGCGAGGACGACCACGACGATGATGCATGGTACCTCGATGCCGACGCCATCAACTATTGTTCGGACTGTAATAAAATCATAGAGGTAGTGTTCGATTACTCCGTCGACGACACTGTCTGTCTGGAGTACGGATTGGTGTTGGAAGCTCACTTTATCGGCGAGACCTCGGAATGGAGGACCTTCGATGGCTTGGATCCTCCAGAACCAGTACCACCTACTTTTCAATATCAAGGTAGAAAACTCCTTAACGTCCCGGAGGATTCGTCAGAGTCAAAAAGTCGGAGGGTGCAGAGGGAGCTCATAGCCGCTGCGATTATAACACCCAGTTTTCCAGATGAGGGCAATTTTGAAATTTTGTGTTTTAATTTATTTAATTATGGTATTTAAAATTTTATATGATTTTTATTGATTTTTAATCATTTTAAAAACTATTTTAATTCATGACTTATGATTTTGTGTCTTGTTAGTGTAACCCTAGAGCCTAGCTATGTGATTAGGGTATTTCATTTATCATTTCTAGATTGAGGGGTATTTTAGTCATTTTTGTAATTTTGGGAATTATTTAGAATTATTATTTATTATTTAGATTTATTATAATTAATGTAATTTTTGAGATTTTTAGTATAATTGATTTTGGTGTTTTAGTGGACTTTGACTTATGTTGACTTTGGAGACTAATCTAGTGGCTAACCTAGGTCATGACTATGTGATTAGGATATGGAAACCTAGGTTGACTTAAATTAGTGATAATTAACCCATTAGAATTTATTTTGGGAAAATAGGATTTGAATTGTTTAAGGAATGGCTTGTGATTTCACAAGTCATGACTTGTGACTTAAGGCTTAATAGTCCATAGGCCCACACCATGAACCAATCCTAACCCTAATCAGCCCTTGGCAGCCAACCTAGGGTTCCACACCCTATTTAATGCCTCTTCCATTTGTTCTTGCCTCTTTTATTGTTTTTCTTCTCAAGCTTGGAGAAAGAGGTATAACCATCTTCCCCAATCCATAACTTTTCCATTTTAACTCCTTTTTGGCTCAAACCACTTGCATTAGATTCTAATTGTCTCCCTCTTGCTGTTCATGGAGGATAATCCCAGCCTTGGGGCAATTTGGAGATTTTGGTTAACAAGGAGGAACCCCCCTTTTTGAAGCTTTTTATTGGAATTTTAACATATAGGTAAATCCCTATTCCCTCCACCAAATTTAGTTTTCTTTGCATGGATAGGAAGCCCTAGGTATCCCCTAGCCGTAGGTATTAGTTTTGTGTCGATTTGTGTTCATTTGGTGTCCGTATCGGACACGTATTATGGTGTATGTGCATGTGTTTGTGAAAATGCCACAAAGGATTTTTAATTGTTATTTTTGAAAAGTGTTTGAACAAATTTGATGATTTATATGTATACATTGATTTGCAATTAGACTGAGTTGATTTTCGAGCCGTATCTGTGTCCAAACAGGACACGAACACGCTCACAGCACGCACGGGCAGTACCCTGCTGACCGTGTCCTCTTTCTCGCTGGACACGCCACCTCTTGACACCAAAATTGGTATGGACACTCCTTGGGTGACTGACACAAGGCCCAGAAAATTTTGTGGGACCTCATGGAATGGTTTGGGAGCAATCGAGCCCGCACCGATTTCTTACTGTCGCACACGCACGAAAAATCTGCACTGATACAGCCTCCAAACTATGACACGACACCACGAGGATACATTTCAGGCACGTGGACACGTACCTCTACCCTAGGCGTACACGTGTGCACGGCCACGTGTCACCACGTGGCCTGTGTCGTGTACTGGACACACGTGCACGCGTGCACGACACTGTCTAGTGCACAGTGCTTGTGTCTGTGTTGTGTTGTATTTAGACACGAATGTGTCCAGTCTCTTGGACACGGGGACACCTATGACACTATCACATATGTGTTTGATGTTTACCAACCAATTTAACTTTTTGAATCTTTAATTTATTGCATGTTTCCTAATCAAAACACCCTACGTTTGAAACTTTTGATACAGGTTAATGTGTGTTGTTGTAGAGGTTTAATATTGAATGTTTTCTGTCTAATTTGAATTTCCAGCTTGTTAGATAGATTTCTACATGACATATGCTAATGTGTGATTGGTTTTTAGTTAGTCCTTTGCTTTCGAGCCAGTTTAGGAATTTCGATTTGGTTGGGACTGCTATGTTCCTGTGAACATTCGAAACCCTGAGTTGGTTATAAATGCCTGAGAATGGGTTGTTTAGCCAAGATATCCTTGTGTATCATTCCCCTAACTTGGTATATGTCCTATACTGAGATTTAGATGTTTAGCACATCATGTATGCTTACTTCTCATTTGGTATCAGTTGATACATCATAGATGTTCAGTCCCTTTGGATATGGTATCAACCTTGCAACTATGAGTCCACTTGATGATTGTGTGCCTATCTAAATTCAGACCCTTGATTCAATATTAGTCTACTGCAAACCTATTTGCTCAGATCCTATACATGTTCAACCTTGTCCTTCATCAAATCCACATCTCCTAATTGGTTCCATCATATGCATTCATCTATGTTCTGTGTCTTGTATCATGTGGCCATCATTGTTCAGTAGATGGATACCCAAGTCAGGATACTGGGTTCAAGTGCTGAACTCCAAGTATCAGACCCATACCTGCATGTAGACACACCCCATCCTTCACTACAAACTTAATTGCATGCCATATTGCCTTGTTCATCTCTACCTTACACTAATGTGAACTGTCAATTGTCTTGGTTTACAATTTCTCTTAAATGTAAACTAATTTCTTTATTAACTGTCAGGTATCGAAACCTGAGAACACACTGGTGACACTCCCCATTTCCTGTCATTATGACACATTACTTATATACACAAAATGTCATCCTATTTTCCTGAGAATTTCACAACACTAATTCCTGAGTTTTTGATTCACTGATTTAATGGGTAGAACCTGAGTTTGTTAAATATTGTAAACTGTCAACTGTTTTGAACCTTGCTAACCTGAGATTGCACTCTCATGTGTACTGCATACACACACACGCATCCTTACATATATACACACTTGTAGAAACACTGCTAACCTGAGATTTTAAATCATGTAAATAAATATTAACTGAGTTTTGGTTCATGTTTTATATTGGTGGATGTTGAATCTAGGTTGTTTCTTTTCAAGAGTTAACTTAGATGAATGTATGTGGATTAAGTTCAAGAGTTTGAATAACTAGGGTTGATTTCATTAACCTGAGATTTTCTAACACCCTTTATGGAGATGTCATCTTAATTTGAAATGATTCCAGGTTTTCCTTTAAGACTGAAAACCAAAGTACACTTTTTACAAACTGAACTGATTCCAGGTTTTCCTTCAATGGGTTCCATTTGACATTGTACACAGGTTCGCTAAACACCTTTCACTGCCTTGTTTTCTAATTACTCTCTACACACACAAACTGTAAATTCCTAATTCCTGAAAACCCTATTTATTAACTGTCATTTAATTTCCTGTACACATGTACACACTACACCATTGCACATATATCCTGTCACCTAAACATAGACACACACACTGTTTGTATGACTGAACAGACACACACAGGATTCCTGTTTAACACAACACACTTTATTTTTCCTGCTAACACACACTATCTTTGATTCCCTATTCCTGGGAACTTAACATGAGATTTAGTCATGTTTTAGATAGGTTTTGATTTCTACTATTGAATGCTTTTGACTGAAATGAGATTCACATGTGGATGTAGGGGTTTTGGTGTTGTCAAGTATTGATAAATGGTTGGACTGATATGTAAACTGACACTTGAACCCACACACTCTCACACCCCCTATGGATACTCTTGTACACTCTCACTAACACACATGAACACATTACATGCTCTTCTCTATCTCTCTCTCTCTCTATATATATACTATACATGGCTAAATGTGTTAATGTGGTAAATAGAGTTTTCCTATAGTTATATATACATATATGTGATATAGGGCCTAGTGTTGAATTCTCTTTTCATGTACACCTCCATGTTCACACACACACATAGCTTTACATGTTAGTTCCTTCCTCTTATATATATATATATATATATATATAATGTTGATTATGCATGAATGTGATGTACCTTGATATGTGACTTGTGTTGGCTTGTATAGCCTTATGATTGGTGTGTGATTGCTAGACTAGGCTTCGTTAGGCCTAGTGAGACTTGTTAGACTTGTTTGGACTAGAACTTGACCTAGATGACCTAGCCTTGACTAGTATAGTTGACCAGAGTTGACCAAGTGTTGACTCTAGTCTAGTTTAACCTAGACAGCATACAGATGCATCGTAGATTACATTTATCATCCTCTGTATATATCTTGACTTGTGTTGCTCTAACTAGGAGTCAGGTATCTCATCTCGGACAGTACATTTACTTCAGACATTCAGATACGAGGCGAGTACATTCTCTGATCATTTCATGTCCTGCTTATAATTATTTTCCTGCATTAAATTACTTTACTTGATACTGTCACGTTGATCACATGGATTAGTACAATATGGATCCCTCCCTGAGATGTTATCCCTTCTAGGAGCATCGGGGTACTCTATGTTCTGTGCGTTTCACTTACATGGCGTATCACTATGCTTTTTTGGTTCTTTGATCACTTGTGACATATACCCATATGATCACAGAGTCTTCTTTGAATCCTTATCCCATTTATGGGACTACTATGTACCACCCTTTGGGGGCTTATCACCCTTTGGAGGCTTATCACCCTTTGGGGGCTTATCACCCTTTGGGGGCTTATCACCCTTTGGGGGCTGTTACATAGAATCATAACATAACCTGGTTGGATCCTTGTGTATTAATTAGGGGTACGGGAGAGTATAAATAGCCATGTGAACAATTCCAAAGTAGAATAGCCATGTACGCCTCTTTAGTTTAGCCATGTCCAAATCAAGCCGTTCACATGTCGACTTTGTACTCTAAATCACTAGTCACTGGTAGCTCATTACTTATAGTAGATATTTCTATTACAGTTCTCTCTTTCTGTTTACATACTGCATTTTTTCAGTATCTATATCTTACTTTACTGCATGATTATATCTTCTAACCTGCTATGAACTGTTGAGATGTATTGTGCTCGCTCCCGTCCTGACTGGACCTGTTAAAAATTTTACAGAGGATGATGAGGAACCCTGCACCCCTTACTTTGGAGCTTGCCTAGATGACACTCGCGACCTGGACCCCTGGAGAGGTTCAGGCAACTGCTGAGGACGATACCTTGCTTAGTATAGATAGCTTAGACTGTTTCCTTTTCATGTTTAGTTGTTGTCCTTGATTCCAGAGTTTGTATATTTTTTTTTGAGATATTGAGACTTATATTTCATTTCTGTTGTACCTCAGTTGAGGATTTCTTATCTATTTCATCGTGCTACATTCTTCCTTAGATTGTGATTGAGTTGTACCTCTGTGTTGGCCTCCTTATGGAGAGTATTCATATTATGTTAGTTATATTTCATGACCTAGAACAGCGTTCTACCGCCGACACTGAGGCGTAGGCTGGGCGCTGTTACGTTCTTGTACCCTCACAGTGGGTGCGGATCGTGACATATTTTTAGTGGTGGACCATGCAGGTCGAGTTTGTGTAGTGGTATTCGAACTAGAGTATCACTACAGCCTGCAGTAGGATTAGGATTGTTTTTAGAGGTACTCAATCACATTAGAAAAAACTCTTAATCAAATTCCTTTTGTCTAAAATTGTTGCTTATTGGCTTCCCTTTGAATATAAACTGTCCTCCTTTGAATTTTTGCTTCATTCTCAGAAATTATTTCTTGTTTTGATCTGTTTTCATGATGGTTATGAAGACATGATCTCATCACTTCGGTTCGGGGGATACTATCGAGAGGCTGGCCACCTCTTGTCCATTTCATCAGGGCCTCGAGACCGCAGCTTCTGTTGTGCCGACTCAGGTTGGCGTTTCTGCTACATTGAAGGTGCACCTATGTCTGTACAGAGACTTTTTCCCGTCATTCCGATTTCTTTCAGCAGCAGTGATTCATGCAGCATCAGCAGCAGACCAGGGGAAACCAGCAGGGCGAGCTATCGTCAGGACAGTCGAGGATGCACAGACCATTGGAGATCTTGTTGCAAGTTCCATTCTTCTCGATTCTATTCCCGCAATTGTCTTTTATAACTATCTTGAAATCCGATTCCATCTGTTCCTTGCTGATTGATTAATTTTGTCATGTTGTTCTTTTGTTATGTTGTTTTTCTTCAAAAAATCATATGGGCTAGGTCATCTAAATCATGGGATCTATAATCTTCGATAGTCGTGTTAGTTGGCATAGTGAGGACATGTAGTCAGATTTTGGATGTATTTCTTGGGTATAGGAATTTAAGGTTTTCGCCGTCGCATACGGCAATACGAAAATTTTAAATACCATGAACCTAGAGGAACGTACCTTAGTCAAGGACTCTGTGATTATCGTAGCCTTGCTCACTAGCATGATGAAAACTCTGGACAACATGATCATGGACAGACGCATATGATTAACAGATTGTATCTTGAGAAGGTTTTAAACATCATACCCTTCTGTTGTTGTAAATAACTTAGGAGTAGGGATATTTAGTTTTGTAGAACTTATTCATAGGTAGTTCCTTCATAGTATAATGATATGATGACTTTTAGAGTGTCTGTACCCTAGAGGTGATAGTTAGCATTGGTGTTAGAATAGTAACCCATTGCAGATAATTCTTCTGTTATCTATAATATCAACCAGTTACATATAGGATGTTAGTATGCCTTACAGCCTTGATGATTATTATTACTTTCCCTTAATTTTTCCAGTGAGGCACCTATGACTAGAGCCTGTCCTTGAGTATAGTTGTAGTTTCACCTAAGTCTAAGAGGTCTATATATATAAATGATATACTTAGGATATATGTGATGGGTTGTTGTTCTTGAGCTTATGTATATGTGGTATTTGTGATTGGTGTGCTTAGCTTGTGGGTATTTATTTATGGGTGACTTGATAGGATTTAAAAGGTTAAGAACTAGCCTATTATAGAGTTTCTCTTTTTGCTAAATTCTGGTTGCCAACACTTAGGTAGCTAGCATAGGCAAAATCCTAAGAAGTTGACCAGCTGATGACCAAGTACTAGGATGTTGAGAAAATTGACTAGTGATTTACCCTTGACTATGCTTGACCTAGAAGGGGGTGCGAGCATCTTAATTTCGAGGACGAAATTTTTATAAGGTGGGTAGGATTGTAACACCCAGTTTTCCAGATGAGGGTAATTTTGAAATTTTGTGTTTTAATTTATTTACTTATGAAATTTAAAATTTTATATGATTTTTATTGATTTTTAATCATTTTAAAAACTATTTTAAATCATGACTTATGATTTGGTGTCTTGCTAGTGTAACCCTAGAGCCTAGCTATGTGATTAGGGTATTTCATTTATCATTTCTAGATTGAGGGGTATTTTAGTCATTTTTGTAATTTTAGGAATTATTTGGAATTATTATTTATTATTTAGATTTATTATAATTAATGTGATTTTTGAGATTTTTAGTATAATTGATTTTGGTGTTTTAGTGGACTTTGACTTATGTTGACTTTGGAGACTAACCTAGTAGCTAACCTAGGTCATGACTATGTGATTAGGATATGGAAACCTAGGTTGACTTAAATTAGTGATAATTAACCCATTAGAATTTATTTTGGGAAAATAGGATTTGAATTGTTTAAGGAATGGCTTGTGATTTCACAAGTCATGACATGTGACTTAAGGCTTAATAGCCCATAGGCCCACACCATGAACCAACCCTAACCCTAATCAGCCCTTGGCAGCCAACCTAGGGTTCCATACCCTATTTAATGCCTCTTCCATTTATTCTTACCTCTTTTATTGTTTTTCTTCTCAAGCTTGGAGAAAGAGGTATAGCCATCTTCCCCAATCCATAACTTTTCCATTTTAACTCCCTTTTGGCTCAAACCACTTGCATTAGATTCTAATTGTCTCCCTCTTGCTGTTCATGGAGGATAATCCCAGCCTTGGGGCAATTTGGAGAGTTTGGCTAACAAGGAGAAACCCCCCTTTTTGAAGCTTTTCATTGGAATTTCAACATATAGGTAAATCCCTATTCCCTCCACCAAATTTAGTTTTCTGTGCATGGATAGGAAGCCCTAGGTATCCCCTAGCCGTAGGTATTGGTTTTGTGTCGATTTGTGTTCGTTTGGTGTCCGTATCGGACACGTATCATGGTGTACGTGCATATGTTTGTGAAAATGCCACAAAGAATTTTTAATTGTTATTTTTGAAAAGTGTTTGAACAAATTTGATGATTTATATGTATACATTGATTTGCAATTGGACTGAGTTGATTTTCGAGCCGTGTCCGTGTCCAAACAGGACACGAACACGCTCACAGCACGTACGGGCAGTGCCCTGCTGCCCGTGTCCTCTTTCTTGCTGGACACGCCACCTCTTGACACCAAAATTGGTGTGGACACTCCTTGGGTGACTGACACAAGGCCCACAAAATTTTGTAGGACCTTATGGAATGGTTTGGGAGCAATCGAGCCCGCACCGATTCCTCACTGTCGTACACGTACGAAAAATCCGTACTGATACGGCCTCCAAACTATGACATGACACCACGAGGACACGTTTCAGGCACGTGGACACGTACCTCTACCCTAGGCATACACGTATGCACGGCCACGTGTCACCATGTGGCCTGTGTCGTGCACTGGACACACGTGCACGCGTGCACGATACTGTCTAGTGCACAGTGCTTGTGTCTGTGTTGTGTTGTGTTTAGACACGAATGTGTCCAGTCTCTTAGACACGGGGACACCTATGACACTATCACATATGTGTTTGATGTTTACCAACCAATTTAACTTTTTAAATCTTTAATTTATTGCATGTTTCCTAATCGAAACACCCTACGTTTGATACTTTTGATACAGGTTAATGTGTGTTGTTGCAGAGGTTTAATATTGAATGTTTTTTGTCTAATTTGAATTTCTAGCATGTTAGATAGATTCCTACATGACATATGCTAATGTGTGATTGGTTTTTAGTTAGTCCTTTGCTTTCGAGCCTGTTTAGGAATTTCGATTTGGTTGGGACTGCTATGTTCCTGTGAACATTCGAAACCCTGAGTTGGTTATAAATGCCTGAGAATGGGTTGTTTAGCCAAGATATCCTTGTGTATCATTCCCCTAACTTGGTATCTGTCGTATACTGAGATTTAGATGTTTAGCCCATCATGTATGCTTACTTCTCATTTGGTATCAGTTGATACATCATAGATGTTCAGTCCCTTTGGACATGGTATCAATCTTGCAACTATGAGTCCACTTGATGATTGTGTGCCTATCTAAATTCAGACCCTTGATTCAATATTAGTCTACTGCAAACCTATTTTCTCAGACCCTATACATGTTCAGCCTTGTCCTTCATCAAATCCACATCTCCTAATTGGTTCCATCATATGCATTCATCTATGTTCTGTGTCTTGCATTATGTGGCCATCATTGTTCAGTAGATGGATACCCAAGTCAGGATACTGGGTTCAAGTACTGAGCTCCAAGTATCAGACCCATACCTGCATGTAGACACACCCCATCCTTCACTACAAACTCAATTGCATGCCATATTGCCTTGTTCATCTCTACCTTACACTAATGTGAACTGTCAATTGTCTTGGTTTACAATTTCTTTTAACTGTAAACTAATTTCTTTATTAACTGTCAGGTATCGAAACCTGAGAACACACTGGTGATACTCCCCATTTCCCGTCATTATGACACATCACTCATACACACAAAATGTCATCCTGTTTTCCTGAGAATTTCACAACACTAATTCCTGAGTTTTTGATTCACTGATTTAATGGGTAGAACCTGAGTTTGTTAAATATTGTAAACTGTCAACTGTCTTGAACCTTGCTAACCTGAGATTGCACTCTCATGTGTACTGCATACACACGCATCCTTACATATATACACACTTGTAGACACACTGCTAACCTGAGATTTTAAATCATGTAAATAAATGTTAACTGAGTTTTGGTTCATGTTTTGTATTGGTGGATGTTGAATCTAGGTTGTTTCTTTTCAAGAGTTAACTTAGATGAATGTATGTGGATTAAGTTCAAGAGTTTGAATAACTGGGGTTGATTTCATTAACCTGAGATTTCCTAACACCCTTTATGGAGATGTCATCATAATTTGAAATGATTCCAGGTTTTCCTTTAAGACTGAAAACCAAAGTACATTGTTTTGCAAACTGAACTGATTCTAGGTTTTCCTTCACTGGGTTCCATTTGACATTGTACACAGGTTCACTAAACACCTTTCACTGCCTTGTTTTCCAATTACTCTCTACACACACAAACTGTAAATTCCTAATTCCTGAAAACCCTATTTATTAACTGTCACTTAATTTCCTGTACACATGTACACACTACACCATTGCACATATCTCCTGTCACCTAAATACAAACATACACACTGTTTGTATGACTGAACACACACACACACAAGATTCCTGTTTAACACAACATACTTTATTTTTCCTGCTAACACACACTGCCTTTGATTCCCTATTCCTGGGAACTTAACCTGAGATTCAGTCATGTTTTAGATAGGTTTTGATTTCTACTATTGAATGCTTTTGACTGAAATGAGATTCACATGTGGATGTAGGGGTTTTGGTGTTGTCAAGTATTGATAAATGGTTGGACTGATATGTAAACTGACACTTGAACCCACACACTCTCACACCCCCCCTATGGACACTCTTGTACACTCTTACTAACACACATAAACACATTATATGCTCTTATCTATCTCTCTCTCTCTCTCTCTCTATCTATATATATACTATACATGGCTAAATGTGTTAATGTGGTAAATAGAGTTTTCCTATATTTATATATACATATATGTGATATAGGGTCTAGTATTGAATTCTCTTTTCATGTACACCTCCATGTTCACACACACACATAGCTTTACATGTTAGTTCCTTCCTCTTATATATATATATAATGTTGATTATGCATGAATGTGATGTACCTTGATATGTGACTTGTGTTGGCTTGTATAGCCTTGTGATTGGTGTGTGATTGCTAGACTAGGCTTGGTTAGGCCTAGTGAGACTTGTTAGACTTGTTTGGGCTAGAACTTGACCTAGATAACCTAGCCTTGACTAGTATAGTTGACAAGAGTTGACCAAGTGTTGACTCTAGTCTAGTTTGACCTAGACAGCATGCAGATGCATCGTAGATTATATTTATCATCCTCTGTATACATCTTGACTTGTGTTGCTCTAACTAGGAGTCAGGTATCTCATCTCGGACAGTACATTTACTTCAGACATTCAGATACGAGGCGAGTACATTCTCTGATCATTTCATGTCCTGCTTAGAATTATTTTTCTGCATTAAATTACTTTACTTGATACTGTCACATTGGTCACACGGATTAGTACAATATGGATCCCTCCCTGAGATGTTATCCCTTCTGGAAGCATCGGGATACTCTATGTTCTGTGCGTTTCACTTACATGGCGTATCACTATGCTTCTTTGGTTCTTTGATCACTTGTGACATATACCCTTATGATTACAGAGTTTTTTTTGAATCCTTATCCCATTTATGGGACTACTATGTACTACCCTTTGGAGGCTTATCACCCTTTGGGGGCTTATCACCCTTTGGGGGCTTATCACCCTTCGAGGGCTGTTACATAGAATCATAACATAACCTAGTTGGATCCTTGTGTATTAATTGGGGGTACGGGGGAGTATAAATAGCCATGTGAACAATTCCAAAGTAGAATAGCCATGTACGCCTCTTTAGTTTAGCCATGTGCAAATCAAGCCGTTCATATGTCGACTTTGTACTCTAAATCACTAGTCACTGGTAGCTCTTTACTTATAGTAGATATTTCTATTACAGTTCCCTCTCTCTGTTTACATACTTCATTTCTTCAGTATCTATATCTTACTTTACTGTATGATTATATCTTCTAACCTGCTATGAACTGTTGAGATGTTTTGTGCTCGCTCCCGTCCTGACTGGACCTGTTGAAAATTTTACAGAGGATGATGAGGAACCCTGAACCCCTTACTATGGAGCTTGGCTAGATGACACTCGCGACCTGGACCCCTGGGGAGGTTCAGGCAGCTGCTGAGGACGATACCGTGCTTAGTATAGATAGCTTAAACTGTTTTCTTTTCATGTTTATTTGTTGTCCTTGATTCCAGAGTTTGTATATTTTTTTTTGAGATGTTGAGACTTATATTTCATTTCTGTTATACCTCAGTTGAGGATTTCCTATCTATTTCATCGTGCTACATTCTACCTTAGATTGTGATTGAGTTGTACCTCTGTGTTGGCCTCCTTATGGAGAGTATTCGTATTATGTTAGTTATAGTTCATGACCTAGAATAGTGTTCTACCGCCGACACTGCGGCGTAGGCTGGGCGCTGTTACGTTCTCGTACCCTCACAGTGGGTGCGGGTCGTGACAGTAGTAAAGAATCGAATGCGATCGTCCTCCGTCTTCATGCCTAAAGCATCGGTGCCTGCGGCGGTCGAGAAGGTTTTTACTCCCATGGCCAAGAGGTTGTTGCTACGCCGACAGTGACGACAGTGGATATTATTATCGAGAATCCGAATGCCTCCAAGGTTTCAGAGGTAAAAAGGAGCGGCCGCCGGAGGAGCACGCCAGATGTACCAGTACGACGTGCTCAAGCACGCGAAGAAGAATCCCCTTCCGCACGCCCTCCCCGTGACTCTTCTTGGCGACGACCACGGCGTCGACGTAGTAGTCCTCGGGGATCTCGACGCAGAACTTGATGTCGGCAACTTTGGAGATGGAGGTCCGCTCGAGGATCCTCCTGGTGTCTCTGAGGCAGTCCTGCATGACGAGCCACCGGGGGAACTCGGACATGAAGGGGGCCCCGACGTCGTAAAAGACTTAAGGGACTATGCCGATGCCAAGCATGACGTGCCAGTCGAGCTATAACACAAGCTTGGTGAAGGCAATGTTGGAGATATAGCCAAGGAGGATGCCGCAGTTGATGGAGACCTCGGGGAAGGGGGTGAGGAACCTGCGCGAGGAGGCGGGGGCCACCTCGGTACTGGATATGGGGACGAAGCCTGTCAGGAGGGAGCCAAAGAAAAGAAGACCTTCACGATGACGATGGTGAGGCGGCATCCCAGCCGGTCGGAGGTGCGTCCGGCCAGGGCAGAGAAGGTTATGAAGTTGGGTCACTGCCCGGACGAGTGCACCATCTTACAGAACCTCTCCTGATCAACGTCTGTGTGCTTGCGCTGCACGGAGGCGATAACCGTGGTATTTTGAGCAATGAGGTTCTTTAGGTGTCAGAGGAGATTGCCAAGAAATGTGCCGAACTTGATGAATGGTGGGAATCATCTCCTGGCTTTTATGTTCTTGTGGATGAAGGAGTGGCAGTGGATCTGGTAGCCAAGCTCGAGGAGCGTGGACAACACGCAGACCCTCAGGGTACAAGAATAGGTGGATTCGTCGACCTCCCACCCAACCATCGTCTAATCAGTTTAAAGTGGGTCTACAAGCTCAAGAAAGACGAGCACGGTGGCGTCATCAAGAACAAGACACGTCACATGGTGAAAGGTTATATGCAACAGGCTTAGGAGGTGAATTGTTGAATTAATCCTGTTGCATGTGTGTTGTCTCATTCTCATGAGCCAAGAGTGGCATGAGAATAGGTCCGCTTGTTAGTAGTTATAATTGTGGATCTATTTGTGTGTGTGGCTAGAATTGTAAGAGGGTTGCTTATAAATTCTTGCAAATAACAGAAGAAAATACAACAGCAAGTAGCATACAAATTCCATAAGTACTTTCTTTCATCCCTCTTGCTTGTGCATGTGCGTTCTAGTTTATTTTTTTTGGGGCTAATATTTCTGTGTATGGAAGGACATGAAGAAATGTGCATTTAGTTTTCGGACGACTTTAAACCAAATCAGCCCCGGATCTAAGGAGGTGGATTGGACGAAAGTGGTTGGGACTAAAGGAGCGGCGGTCCAGAATTTATTATGCCTATATAAAGGGATTCGTAATCACCTGCTGCTTAGGGATCGCTTGAGTAGATTTAGGATGGAATGAACGGACAGGAAGTGTTGCATGTGTGATCATATGGAGGAGTCCAAGAATCATCTTTTCTTCTGGTGCGACTATGTATGGGACATCTGGAGTCATCACCGTACCAATTTTGGACTGCCAACCATGCACAATAGGGACCTGTCATCGTCCCTGAATGAAGTGAAAGCATAGAAAGGAAAAGGGGCAGGAGCGTACAATCGTATATGCCTAATATTTGGGACGGTGGTTTGGCACGTTTGGAGAAAACGAAACAGACGTATCTTTGAGAGCTTGCTACTAGTAGATATGTTGTACACAGAAACATAGAAAACTTATATGGATATCCTTGACCCCAGATTATAACATTTTGTGCTCTGGACAAAATTATAGTATTATAATTTTTGCTTTTATCAATAATATTTACTTTCTTCCGAAAAAATATATATGTGTGTGTATGTGTGTGTGTGTGTGTGTGTTTGTCCTTAAAGAACATCTTAATATAACATCCACTTATTGAAAACATCTAGAGGAGACATAGATGAAGGTGAAGGGGGCATTAGAACAAGTTTTAGTAGGACATTACAATGTGCAAGTTACTTACATATATATAATGACTACATTCAAAGCGTTCAATGTCTACTAAACGCATCAACTAGCTAGCTAGCACTCGCTGGTGGGAGTACCGGGACTGAGAAGTACTGCTCGACGGAAGCTGATCTGCCCTGATTGTCCGATGCAGCAACCATATGATCTCCATTGCTCATGAGATACCGATTCCGAAGCCCGCAGATTGCCTTCTTGGTCATTCTCCAGAACCCTTTCGAGAAGAAAATTAGGCCTCGATTGCGAGCTACGACGTGTCGTCTTTGCTCGGAGTTGCGGTGGCGGTTCTCCGAGAGGAAGGCCTTGAATTTGCAGGGCTCGACTTGCTTCGATCTGGCCGATGATGACCGAAGAAATGTGATACTAAGTAGCTGGTTAGCCATTTGGTTGGTTGAGGGGAGGGGAGGTGTTTGGTCTATATAAAAAGTTAGAGCTATCAGTTCGGCCTAATGATTTCGTGTAGTCGACGGGAATTGTAAATTGTCGTACAGCTAGGGTCAGTTTAGTCATCTTCAAGTGATTAGGATTTCTCTTTTTAGTGTTTGGGCCAATGGGAAGGCTTCCCTCTCATGTACGGAATATGTATATATATGTATAGACAACTAATAAGCTTTCTTCAAGTAATATCAACTTGAGTTTCGAAGAAGTACTCGATCAAAAGAAAACATCCCACATGGAAGAAGTTGTCATCAACCTGCATCAACAGTGCACCTGAACGACTAATATGTGACTGGAAATTAATAAGTCTACTTGCGGAAAAATACCAAACAAATGTAGTTAATTTTGAAGTTAGAAAAGCATATTCGATCACAAAATTTGCGTGAAGTATGCAAGCATTCACCAACCTATCATTGATCATAGAATTGTTACACGAAAGCGACCAATCGATGGCGCCCTAACCTATTACAGTACGACAGAGAAAGGTGCGGTGGTCATCAGGATTCGGCCAGACCAATTGGAAAAAATGGTACTGTAGGATTAATTAATTGCTCTTTCGGATGAAATTTCTGGTGTGTGTTATTGCAATCTCAGCTTGTTTGTTAGAGGCTGAAACCTCTCTCATCTAGAAACTTCCTGAATAGAATTGCGTGGACATCTTTCTCTCCAACTTCAATTCAGGTTACTGCTTATATGTGTATCGAGGAAATGCAAACATATGTACAGTAGTAGTGTAGTACATATATATATATAGGTGCTTAGTTTGTTAATACTTTCTAGCTCTTTCTCAGAGTGGTCCTGAAAGAGAGAAAAGGACCAATGACATTTAAGTAATTCAATTGACAACTCAAAATGGACTATAATTTTTTTTCCCAGGTAATAATATATATCAAAGCATACATCATATGAGTAAGATCTTGCAATAAGACTTTTTATACTTCACTTGAGAATGCAATAAGACCAAACTAACACAAATCTATATGCAACAACTCCATAATCTTTTATCCTTGAGAAGTAATTACCTGTGCGTGAAGTCAGAAGCAAATTAAATAGGTATATAAACTGTAACAAGAAGCCGGTAAGGTTCTAGGATAGGTTTATCATGGATCATCTATTGCAAAATATGAACAATATTTCAGGAAGGCATATGCTAAAAATGTAAATATAGAATTTTCATTGTTCTACCCCAACTATAAAAGACTAACCCAGAATATATACAAATACTTACGTACCCAAAGTGATGAGGAGTAGAAGATCAACATCGAACATGTTCCCCTTCAGTTCCATCGCTCGATTCTCCTTCTCCAGCTCCTCTTCAAGTTACAATATTAGCCTTCTTAGGTTCATCTTCTCAAACCTAGTGAACAAATACTAGGTCGTCAAACAACATGCCAGTGAAATGGTGGTGAGATAAAATAAAACTGGTAGAATTGATCACAAAATGGTAATTCATGCCGATGTTCGACAAAAAAATTGTATTGTTAGGTTAGTGTTGAAATCCTATTGTGAGCCCTAACGCTCCACAGTGCCTCACAAGAAATAAACAACCATAACCATCAAAGTACACAAATTATAATTATCCATTTGTACCAGAGGAAACATAGTCAATTCACAGCCAGTCATTTCAAGATAACGAAACCGCAACGGAGGACTCTTCTACATGAAGACATCTAGGGAATACTATGGGTCACACATTTGACTATTTTCTCAGTAATGATACTATTTTTTTGGGATCAGATTGTCACTACAAAAATACTTTTAATTAGCGACGGACCATAGCGACGGACGTGAAACAGTCGATGACTAGCTGACTAGCGACGTATAATTTTATGTAAAATAAGTTATAAATTTACGTCGCTATATGCATCACTAGTCCGTCGCTAACACGATACCAACGAACCATTTTCACTGGCTACGCCTAAAATTGACACAGTAACCCTTTTCTTCTCATTCTTAAAATTTTAACAAAAGTAAACTTTCTCCCAAATCCTTTAACCCCGACCGCCCACCTCCTCCTCCTCCTCCCCCTCCGATGTCCTCCCTCGGTGACCCCCTCCGGTCAGACCCCTTATCCTTCGGTCTCCTCCTCCACCGATCTCCTCCTCCTCCTCCTTCAGTATCCTCCCCTTGGCGACACCCCCCTCCGAACCGACGCCCCCTTCGGTCAGACCCCCTCCTCCTCCTCTCTCTCATCCTCCTCCACCGACCTTCTCCTCCTCTTCTTCCTACTATAACTACCTAGTTTTCGAAGAGGAGTATTTTTGTCATTTTTAAATTATTTAAATTTTGTGAATAATTTCTATAATTATATATATCATTGATTGGTGAACTAGCCTATTTATTAGACTTGGTCTTAATGGATTCAACTAGACTTGACTTGACCCATTGGTTCAATTAATTAGAGTAGTCATGATTAGACATGTAAATTAGTCATTTTCTTAGTTAAATGAAGAGAATATTCTCTATGGGTTGTAGAGATTCCATTCATGACATGGAGAGGGGCTTTTAAATTTTATTGTCTATTTCTAACCCTAACCCTAACCCTAATAGGAGTCTATATAAACCTCTCCATTCATTGGTACCCTCATTTTGCTTTCTTAATTATTAATTCATCCCAAATTGGAAGCAAACCCTAATCCGCCCATTCCAAAATCTCATCCCTCTCATTCGCAACTATTAGAAGACCTAGGAGCTTCGAGGGGGCAAGGAGCATCAAGGAGGAGTTGCACTATAGCTAGAAGTGGAGCCAATTCTACTTACTCCTCTAAATTCATGGGTCCTTGAAGAATAGCCAATTTCACCGAAGGTAATGAACCCCTTTCTTCAATTTTCTATGGTAAATATATAAGTAAGCTTGTAGGAGACCCCTAGTGGCTAGATCTAGCACTCTAGGTAGTGATTGGGCTATGTGAGACTCATTCCTTGTAGATCTAGGGTTTAGAATGAAGGATTTGGGGTAGCTACGAACTTGTGATCACCAAGTGACTAGTTCCCAAAGAGAATTTTGGTGTCATAGTGGTTTGTGCTTGTATTCTTATGCCCACAATTGAATATGTAGGATCGTGTCATGACAATTCATGATGCACATGGTCAATTTGGTTGTTCTATGCATAATTGGGGGATACATGTCAAATCGATATGTGTCATGAATCATATTGTGTGTGTGTGTCTTTTTTTTGGAACCAGGTAAATTATTTCTGAAATCGCTCCCACTGGGATTCGAACTCCTGACCACTCGGGCCGCATGCATCTCTCTTAACCACTAGGCTAGAGGTCATCTGCTTGTGTGTGTGTATATATATATTGCATCCCCAAAAAAATATATATATATATATATATATATATATTGCATCCCCAAGCATCTCCCATATTTACACCCTTACACCCTTAGATGGCACTTTAAGTCATATAATCTTAATCGTTGATTTACCAATGGTTAAGATTAGATGACTTAAAGCAAATCCAATGGATGTGAACATGGAGATGCAAAAAGTTATATACATGCAAACGTTAAGATTAGATGACTTAAAGCAAATCCAACGGATGTGAACATGGAGATGCAAAAAGTTATATATATATATATATATATATAATATATATATATATATATATATATATATATATATATATTTTTTATGTGTGTGTGTGTGTGTGTGTGTGTGTGTGTGTGGATACCAATTCTTGGTTAGTATCCTAATTTGGAATAGGGATGTATCTATGTACCATTAGAACAATCTAGAGAGGTACAAAAGTTAAATGGTCAGAGAATGTCGAAATCCAGCTGGATATCCAGTAGCAACATTGAACTCATCGGTTAGATAGGTAGTTAGATATTTGGCTGGAATTATGTATATCTAAGAACTATTGGATAAGAAATTTGACATATTTTGGGTCTGAGCTAAAGGTTACTTCGGGATCTGATTTTTGACAGTCTATATTTGTTATGGACTTACCTAAGAGATAAGTCAGAATGCCTAACGGGAGAATTAAGGAAATTTTCTAAGGAATAATCGTTAAGGTTGAAGGAGTTGTTTCTAAAAGACCTTTTACTCCATTAGGTCGAGGAGTGATCTTCTAAGGTTCAAGGGGATAGTCATAGGATTCTTGATCTTGAAGGAGGAAGGATTTTTGAAGGAGGATCGTCTATTCAACCAAGTCGAGATCACCACCATCGAGATGATGTGGAACCCTTACTAGATGAGAGCATCTCTTAAAAGGGTTAGGGTTTCTTTTTTGCTATCTCTGTTATTGTATCTCTCTTGACAAGTGTTAGGGACCGACCCTTAAAGTAAGGGAGTCGATACTTTGTTGTATTTGTATTTTTTTATATATAGAAGGTTGGGACTTGTGCGGGTGGTCATATCCACCACCACTAGAAACAATATAATTTTTTTTTCTTGGCCTCATAGCTGGTTGTGTTTTGTTTTTTCTTTGCATGATCATTTGTCATTGTTTTTGTTGTGTGCATCTTAGATTACTACTATCTTAGGCACAAAAATAACACAAAAATGGAAAGAATGCTCTTTCTATGTGAGTGTACATGAAAAGAAAACAATTTTAGAAACCGTACTTGTAATAATTATTTTTCTATTGAACATGAATAAAATATAACATAGGAATTAAAATAAGAAATCAACACAATGCATAACAGGAAAGAAATTAAAGCCACCAATCTTCTAATAAAAGTTTTCTAAACAGAACAAAACTTAGGATCAAACAACAATAAATAAATACATAGCAAATTGCCTTTCAAAGACATGCAATGAATGTCGTGAATGAGTATAGGCGGCGTACAAATTGAGTTTTGACGACACGCAGATTATGCCGTCTAAACTACCATCTTTTTACAGTATGGACTAATACGGCGTTAGCATGTGCGCCGTCTAAAGTGTTTTACGGCACACATTGTGTGCCGTAAAAACATATTTTTCCTGTAGTTTAAAGACAAATATTGACAAAAAAATAATACACAAACTCCTATGCATATGATCAAAAACCATAGTGATAAAGAAAACAAAACTCCATACACACATAACCATTTTCTTGCTTTGTTGTATAA
>JANAVB010037820.1:620330-630330 GCA_029216955.1 Iris pallida | reverse complement strand
GGTTAGATTGTCTATGCACATGCGCGATCCGTTCGTAAAATAGACGAATGAACGAGGAGAAAAGTTGCCATGAAGGAGGCTCTACTGCTTCTACTGCTACCATTATTACTGTCTGCTGCTGCTGTCACGGCTGGGCAGCCAGCGTTTGGGCGGCCTACGGCGGCGGTGGCGCGTGCGGCGGTTGAGTGTCAGCACCAGCGTTAGGGTTATATATATATATATATATATATATATATATATATATATATATATATATATATATATATATATATATATATATATATATATGTTCCCATTTATCCTATATTTCTATGTCTAAAGTAAATCTATAATTAAAAATAAATAAAATTCTAAAAGATACTAGAATAAATATATATCTGATATATATATATATATATATATATATATATATATATATATATATATATATATATATATATATTTGAAGCAATGGGTAATTGTGGTGAACTCACCTCTACTGGGGCTCGAACTCCCGACCACTTGGGTCGCATGCATCTCTCTTAACTACTAGGCTAGAGGTCATCAGCAAAAGTTTATATATATATATATATATATATATATATATATATATATATATATATATATATATATATATATATATATATATATATATATATATATTTTTTTTTTTTTTTTATATATATATACATATATATATGAATTATGTCACAATTTAACTTAATTTCCTATATGTGACAAGGATATGGCTACGCTGTTCATTCCATGCTTAATACGCTAACCATAGAATATAACTATACTAGCCATGCCATGCTTCTTAATCGATATGTATGTCAAATTGTAACCATGACTAAGGCTTAATATATATAATAAATATTGATTTTAAAATAAAAAAATCCACAAAAAATATTTAGGCCAAAAATAAAAATTTAAATTTTTTGGAGGTTTACAATGAAGATTAGGCTCCAATGTTCGAATTTTGGAATGTTAGGGAACCGAACTATCCGAACTCAGTTCACAAAAAGCCTATAAATAGATTAAAAAAATTTTCTACTCACTCATTCACATTCAATCTTCTCATCAATTACCTTCAGATCCTTAACTTTCTCATCTCCAAGACTACTCTCCTAAGTTTCTAAGTGCCAAATGTGATCTTGGTTAGAAATCTTCATGATTTGTAATGCTTGGATTTCCAAGTTACAATTCAATTCGTCGTGTAGAAGTCAACAAGTCCTTCAGATCAAAGCTCGTGGTTGTCTTTAATTGGTATCAGAGCAAGTTTTCTTTCAATAGGCTTGACATTCTAAGATTTGAACCTATGACAACAGTGAAATCTATTTATAACAACAATGGAGAAGGCCACCCTATTTGATGGTACTAACTAAACATTCTGGGAATAACGTATGAGTTTCTATCTCAAGTTACTTGATTTTCTTCTATGATCTCAAGATGAGAGGAAGACGAACATCCAGAACCAGCAACGTCCAGATTATGAATTCGAGTTACTCTCTTACCTTTAGTCATTCTGGAAAGACAAGAGAGGATAATAAGATTCCAAGAGAAATAATTTATAAATATTAAGAAAACAACTAATATATCAAGGAATATATCCAGAATCCTAATATATGATTTTAATGTCTGAGTTCTCTAGCCTAGTAGTATTAGAGCGGACACCCAAAGGGGTCGACAATGTTCGATCCCCCAAATTGTGTGTATGCGTGTGATTTCAAAAAAAAATGATTCTAGATTGTGGATCCTAATAACACTCTAGTCCGAAGTACTATTGGATAGAGGGAGAGGGCAGGATTTCAAAACCGTAAATAAGCAACACATAATCAGAATCAAAACTTTCCTAAACTATGATTGAGCATTCTAAGTCCTAGAATCTTCTATAATATTGCAGGCTCGTAGTGGCACGACTAACTTATATACCACTACAATTTCACACTAGTTTCAAATATGGGACCTGCATGGGCCACTAAAAAAACGTGTCACAACTCGCGCCCGTATATATTCTAGTATAGGTGTGTGAAGGACGCCCAGCCTACGTCACAGAAGTGACGTAGCACGTTGTTTTATAAGTTAAGCATAGATACTCAATCACAGAACTAGAGAGAAGTAGCATAAGAAAATAACCATAGTTTATAAGCATGTGAATCCAAGAGTTGATCACAAATTTATTACAAATACTAAGAAAGTCTCCCAGGGACAAATTGGGTAGCAGATAATGGAACTAAACTAAGAATGGAAATAAACAAGAAAATTCCAAGTAAATATCTCCAGGGATGTCTTCATTCGGCTTCATCAAAAGTATATATCCCAGACCATAAGAACCTAAAATATCAATGTATCCAATCAAGATTGGAGCAAGTAACACTATATACAATGTCGCACGATATAAAATAAAGCTTCATGAAAATAATGCAACAATTAACTAGATAAAGAGAGATTGTACATGTTATTGAAATAGAAATACTAAACTAGATAATGATAAATAATTCTAAAGAACTAGCCATGCTACCAGAATAATCATGCAAGATCAAGTACGACAAGCCTATGTTATGTGTGTTTGAAATACCGATTTCATTAATTATGTGACCGGCATGGGCTAGTGATTCTAAAGGTACAGTTCGAATATACATGAGATGTATGTCGAACTATCATTCAGAAATGACTCAGGCAGTTTGGTTACTAGTCACATATCTACTTAGCATTTTTTTCTTTCCTATGATTCATGAAACACGATATTTAACATGAAACAAGTGATTAAAAGATTCTAAAATAGGTGATTCAAAGATTCTAAATGAGTCCAGATCAATATTCATGAATCAGATCAAAGCAATGTTATCACGTGTCAGAATCGTGTCTTAATATGATAACTAACTAGAAAAGAAATGATAACAACAATTATAATGTATGATGAAACATAAAGAAATGTACTTGCCTCGAATAGTTGGAGTCGACATGCACGACACAAACGTGTCACGACCCGCACCCTGATTAGGGGTACGAGCACGTAGTTACGTCCAGCCTACGCCGCAAAATCGTCGGTAGAATGCTGTATAGGTCATCTACAAAAACTACACTAAACAGTATAAGGGTGCCTGTACAGTATATACACTCCAAATGGAGGTGACATAGCAAATACAGTCTCAATCACAAGATAAAACTAAGGTAGATAGCACGGAAAGGAAATATGATAGATGTGAAACCAGAAAATGAGTTCAACATTCAACACAGCCGAAGAGAAACAAACAACATCATAGAGTCACAATATATAAATATAAGCTACTACAGTCTAAAATAAAAGCTGGATCGTAGTCCAGCCAAACCTAACTAAGCTAACTACTCTGGGAGTGCAAAATCTAGTGCCTCAACTAACAGGTCACAGTCCTGGCCTAAGTCTCCATCTGTCTCGACCCCATAGTAGGTCGAGCAGCCTGTCTTAGAAACATCTGTAATATGTCAATGGTATCCTGTCAGGAAAATGAGCAAGGACAAACACTAACAGCAGTTCCATATGAATTGACAAATTATATAAGAGACAGTATAATGAAATAGAAAACAAAGATATGGGATGACTTGGGAGCCATTCGAAAGCCGAGCTACAACCCGTAAACCAAACAAGGACCGGGGTTGTAACCCTTCTCCCGAACAGAACCTAGCCTCCAATCAGAGTATAGCATAAGAGCCTGTAGAATATGTGAAATACGAGACAAAATCAACAGGAAATATATATCAAGATGTGAGTACTAATAGGACGACATTATATATATATATATATATATATATATATATATATATGATGACTTGGGAACTATTCGGAAGCCGAGTTACAACCCTTAAACCAAACAAGGACCGGGGTTGTAACCCTTCTCCCGAACAGAACTTAGCCTCCTATGATAAATAAATATAAAAATGTGACTTGAATTATTAGTACGTTATGTGATCGGCTTGGGAAAACATGATCAGGCTTTCCATCTGACCGGCTATGAACAAGTGTACAACGGTAAGGCCGACCACCATGGAAAGTTATGAACAAGTGGGGTCATGCTTTACCCGTCGTGAGTGAGGGTATAGCTATGCACAATGACAAGTACAAGTGTGAAGAACAAGTAGGGATTTTGATCACACAACCATTAATAACTCCCCATCCCCGAATAGTATAAAGGATCCAGACATGACACGTCATGACACGGGCCTCAAAAGCAGGAGGCTAGCCCACTCCCAAGTCAATGTCTATACAAGTACAGGTAACAAGTCGAAGCAATGTACCTAATATACCAAGTAATCCAGGAACAACATCTCATGACAGGATCTGACATATACTAGTCCGTAAACTATCGTGTCTGGAAATTAAGTAAGACACTACAACTGAATCGGATATAACAGATATCAAGACAAAGAACTACTATCAGAGAATATACTCACCTGTGGTCCTGAGCTGATAAGGTAAACAGACGCTCAGAGTAATCACAGACCTAAAGATGAGATACTATAAGTCAAACAGGGTTTAACAATGAAAGGAAAGCTAATCTAGTCATGATATGCAAGTCTAAGTCAAAACTAGGTCAAACTAAGTCACACCAAGCTAAACTAGGTCATACTGAGCCAAACTAGGTCACACTAGGACAACCAAGGTCAAACAAGGTCACAAGAAGTCAATCCAAGTCAAACTAGGTCAAACGGGGTCAAATATTGACATACAGTTGACTTTTGGTCAACCGGTGAACCCTGGTCAACTCTGGTCAACTCTAGGTCAACCCTAGGTCAATATTGACCAACTGTTGACTTTTAGTCAACTGGTCAACTCTGGTTTGATTTCGGTCAATTCTAGGTCAAGCGTTGACTTGAAGTTGACTTTCGGTCAAAAAGTCAACTCTTGGTCAACGGGGGTCAAGACTAGCCTAAACTACCCTCATCTAGTCATTACCTACCAAGACAACCTATTTCTAAGCCCATCTTAGAAGTCAAACTCAATACCTTAACTATACCCCATTACCTACATTTATCCTTCACAAGGTAAATACCAATACCTTGCACATACCAAGGTAAACCACTCTAACCTTGGAATACTAACCTAGGCTTCCTAGGATAGCTAGACACTAACCTACCTAAACATTACCAACCATAAAATCCTAGTACCTAGCTCATCTAACCCATCTTATGACACATGTTGGTTATCCTCACATTACCTTATCCTTTAATATTCTATCATGCTAATTTCCTATTACCCCTCATAGACTCTCACATACACACACACAACCACCTAAGGGTTTTGGGACTGATTTAATAATTGGGTTGTATGCATAAGTGAATGGAGTGAAAGAATGAAGATATTGATGTGTATGGAAGGGTGAAATGAAAAGGGAATTTGAATGAATGAATGAGTGAATGAATGGAATAGGTGAAAGAATGAATTGAGTGGATGAATGGAATAGGTGAATGAATGAATTGAGTGGATGAGTGTATGTATGAATGAATTGGATATGAGTGAATGTGTATAGGTAAGTGGATATGTGAGTGAATGAATGAATGTTTGGAAGGGTGAATGAATGGATGATTTTTGAGTGAATGAATGGATGATTTTTGAGTGAATGAATGGGGAAAATATGAAGGGAAGAATGAATGGATATGAGTATGGCTGCTAGGGGCTGCAATGGGGCTGATCCCCCCTTAAACACTGCTACTATGTAGCAGTTTATACTGCTACTGCTGCTGTGTACAAAGCAGACCCCTGTGGGGACTGCTACTACCCTTCTGCTGCCTATGGCAGCAGCACACTGCCAACAGTGCTCCCACTGCTGCTGTGCAGTTCCTTAATCCCTTCTCCCTTCCATCCTTCACTTCTACTCTCTCAATCTCATGCTCTAATCCCATCCTCTATATCTCGAAATCTCCACACTCCCATATGAATATATATTAGACACCCACACACCCATATGAATATTAACTCACTATATATATATATATATATATATATATATATATATATATATATATATATATATATATATCATTTGTTATATGTATATATATATATATATATATATATATAGATTATGACACAATATGATACCATGAAGCCATGAAGAACACATCCTAACAATATAAAAGTCTGAGATTAAAACACTAACAAAATCATTCACACAATGACACAAACACTAGGTGTGTCCAAAATTGGGGGTTTCCTACTAGGACACAAACACAACACAAGGACACTCCTATGACCTCCAAATGGACACAAAATGGACACAAATGGAGATATGCATGTAGGAATGAAATAGAGAAGAGATTATACCTCCCGGTGGATCAAATCTAGGAAAACTCCTCCCGATACGACACCGACACATAGAGACCTCCAAAAGGACATGAATGAGTTTCAAAACTCCCCAAATCTAGCTACCTTCTCCTCTTGATGGAAATATAGAAGAAAAGAAAGGGATTGAGTGGAGAAATAGATTGATTTGATGGTGGAATGAATGGAGACTCTTCTCAAAAATTTGGGGAAGAACAAAAGAGAGAAAATAGAGTTGAATAAAACAAATGGCTCATCCCTATCCCCTCCTAAGTGGCCGGCCACCTATGGCATAGGTGTCCCCCTATTAAAAGTCCAAAAAGCCCCCACTAGTTCTATTTAATTAATATTAGGAAAAGGGTTTAAGGTTGAGGCTATTTTAGTCATGATTTAAGTCTCTAATCAAACCAATCCTATCCATAAATAATTAGTCTAACCAATAACTAAAAATAATGTCATGTGGGCCATGTCTAACTAATGAGTGGGTCCAACTAGAGTCAAAGGTACCCCGGGTCCCCGATACAAGTCGAATTGAGTTGAAATTCGAACCCGACTCAAATAATCCCAAAACAATATCATAAATAATAAATTAAATTTAAAAAATATTCAAAAATGAAAAATGACCAAAATACCCCTGTTCTTGAAAACTGGAGGTGACAAATCTATCCACCTTAAAAAATTTCGTCTTCAAAATTAAAACAAAGCAATCCAAAAAAATACATGCAGAAAACAATCCCTCTCAAATACTTCCAAAAAAAATTTAGCAAAATAAAAATCTCTTAAGGCACAACAACACTTGCAAATAAAAACTGTTACGTATCCGACACGGACACGAAACCAACACAAAATTACTCCTATAAAAAGTCAAATCAACAATCACCAATGCAATAATATCAAAAATAAATCAAAGAGGTCCAATGACCAAAATATCCTTAGGCCAGAAATGACACTGAAAATATCCTATTCACATGGTTAGGCTCTAGGTCAAACAGTCCTTAGGGTTTCACTAACAAAACATCAAAATCACAAGTCATGGCTTAAAAATTTAAAATGATTAAAATCTCTAAAATCAAAGCATGAATTAAATGACAATAATTAAATGACTAAAATTATAATATTTAAAATTACTCTCAATTAGAAACTTGGTGCTACAAGTCTATCTACCTTAAAAGAATTCATCCTTAAAAATTAAGGTGGTAGTGCTCCTCATAGGTCAAACACCCCACAAACAAAATCTCAAAATTATGCAGTTCGATAATCATATGCGTTTGTCCAAAATCATGATACTCAGAATCTTCGTCATGCTAGTGAGCAACTACGATAATCACAGAGTCCTCGACTAAGGTACATACCTCTAGAATCATGGTATTTAAAATTTTTGCATTGCCGCATGCTTGGCAGCAAAAATCTTAAATTCCCACACCCGAGAAATACATCCATAATCCGACTATATGTCCTCACTATGCCTGCTAGCATGACCCTAGAGGATTCTAAAATCTTATAATCGAGGTGACCTAGTCCATACGACTTATCTCAGAAAAAAATCACATCACAAGAACAAAATTTCATCAAACGATCAAGGAACAGATGGAATCGAATTTCAAGACAGTTTATAAGGAGGCAAATACGGAAATGAGATCGAAAGATTGGAACCTACAATCTACCCTGCTACTGCCTGTATGTCCTCGACTGCCATGGCGAAAACTCGCCCCTGCTGTCCTCCTCTAGCCTGCTGTACTCTGTCCTGGCCTGCCTGTATGGCTGCACGAGCAGCACAGTTCTTTATCTGGTGATCTGGAGCTCCACAGAATAAACAAACTCCCAGCCTCATCCTGCAAACCTCTCGAATGTGCCCCATCTTCTTGCAGAAAGTACAATGGATGGCCTGCCTCTGGCCCTGTCCCTGGTGCTGCTGGGCACGCATTGGTACCTGCTAAAACTGTAACTGAGGCTGCTGCTGAAACTGCCTCTACGAGAAATGAGGGCGCTTTGCCGGCCCCGTACTAGAGCTCGCTCCAAGAACATCACTGCCCCTCTTCGGCTTGAGGCCAAAGTCCTCCTCTGCTATCTGCGCCTCCATCAGTATCTGCTCGAAGGTCACATCGTGTCATCCAGAAGTACGAGTACGAACTGCATGAATAAGACCCCTCCGAAACTTGTGGGCCTTATACCCCACATCCTGGATCAGATCTGGTATAAACCTACTCAGATGGAAAAACTCCGCTGCATACTCGTCCATCGACGAGTTCCCCTGCACCAATCCGACGAACTGGGCCTCCAGAGCTGTCAGAGCCACATCAGGGTAGAAATTCTTCTTGAAGAACCGCCTGAAGTTCTCCCATGTCAAACCTCTCACTGACGCACGAGGATCAGTACGAAACTACGTCAAGGCGATGTCGAAGAATTAACTCGCCGCAGCTGTGACCCATAGTCCCCTCGGAACCTCTACTAACTCCAGGCTCCTCTGGACGTCCTCCAACCAGTCATCTGCATATAGGATACCCTCGATACCCTTGAAGTCCCTCGGGTTTGTCTTCCTAAAATCTAGGCATGTGTCAGGCCTCCCCTGACCCTGCTGCTGAACTGGGGCACCATAAACTGTACCCGGTACAACCCTCTCTACTGCTGCCATCGCCAACTTGTGGGAGTTCTCCATGCTCTGCCGTAACACCTCTGTCTGGCGGTACTGTGCCTCGGCCTGGGCCCTCTGGGTCTACAATATCTGCTGTAGAAGGGCCATCATCTGCTGTGTATTAGTCGGTAGAGGAGGCGGCGGTGAAAGAGTCTCAAGAATGACTATGGACGGTCCCGCTGCTGGAGGTGGAAGACCTCCTGGAACCGTCGCTGCTACTCCCGCCTGAAGGGCAGGAACTGAGGTGGCAGCTCTTTCAACTACAGCTCCCGCAGCCGGAGGTGGAGGTCCTACCGGATCGGGCCTCTCCGGAACAACACTAGATCCTGCTGCCTGAGAGCAAGTAATCGTCATTGTAGTACCCCGTCCTGCTCAGTCAATCAGAGGAATCAAAACGCCGACGGCGTTCGGACTTAGCCTTGCAACGGCTGCGTGAAGACATTGCTCGGTCGAGGCGACCGCTCGCTCAGGTGGGATAGTTTCGGTGAACTTGCCTCATCTTTGCCTTCACATAATAAATTGCATGTTTTTAACTTGCACAAGTAAGCTTAATAATAAAAGAGATGAATCCACATAGCTAAAGGGAGTAATCCCGACAGGTTGAATTGAGATAGAATATGGAAATGTACGACGGTCGGCTTAGAGTTGGTGCACGGCGTGCTTTGAAAATGACACTCGGTCCTTCGTCCCGTGGCTTGGGGGATGGAAAGTTGGTCTTCAACACAAAACTGTGAATTAGCCTAAGTTATAGGCGTCGCCCGTGTAAATGCTCGATAAAGCATGCACGCTTCCGTAACGCAAGGCTTGGCATAGCCTTTGCTCGTCCCTTGAGTTAAATTGTAGGCTCGATTAAGTTAGGCAAAGTTATGCCGGTCGACCTAAGTCATTCCAAGTGCTGTCCCGCTCATTCTGCGGTTCTCAAGTTAAATAGTCCCACAATCCCTAGGCCCGTCATATGTATGACTTGGGAGATAATGTCGTATAGATCGGAAGTCGGTTTGAGGTACGATGCACGGACTTAGTGTTTAGGGCATGAACCACGGTTGATTTAATGAGTTTTGGAGAAAGGACTATCGAATAGGCATTGAGTT
>JANAVB010037820.1:372208-481536 GCA_029216955.1 Iris pallida | reverse complement strand
TATATATATATATGTATATATATAATAAATATATATACACAATATATATATATATATATATAATATATATATATATAGATATTATATAGATATATATATATATATATATATATATATGTATAAATATAATATCTATCCTGGTATTTATACATATTATATATACACAAATTCCATACAGACAATAAAATATTTAAATATAACCAATATTAATAATATCTAATAGTAATAAATATATTTATTTTCCCACCAAAAATAAAAAATAATAATAATAATAATAATTAAATGGTGGTTTGGTGAATCCATACTACTCACATATATCCAGGTCTAGAAATTGTACAAATATGGTAAAAAATATTTAATAATAAAAATACCAATTTTTGTACAAATAATCACATAATTAAAATGTACATCAATACTCAAATAATTTAGGAATATTTGTATACACATAAAATATGCATACATGGTCGTCTTTGGTCTCACTACCAAGATTACTTGGGCTCAGTTTCGGTCGGGTCTAGTCCGAGCTAAATCGACACAAACCGGATCTCTACAAGTCAATATAGTTAATAAATAATTTAAAATATCTTAGAGGTTAAGTCGCAACTTGGCCTGGTTTTCCTAGTTAGGACACACTTATGGCCGAGTCTTCCTTGGCATGGTAATACACTAGTCAAGGCATGCCACTGCACTATCCATGCTATGTCCTTGTCGTCTGGTACTCGATTTCTAACCATGACTAAATCATCTACCGTAATAATTAACTAAATAATTATTTATAAAATTCTAAAAATTACTATTGAAATCAAATAATAAATAAAAATATTTCGAAAATTTTCAGGAAGGGAGGCTACAATGGGTGTATGTATGAATGAATTGGATATGAGTGAATGTGTATAGGTAAGTGGATATGTGAGTGAATGAATGAATGTTTGGTAGGGTGTGAATGAATGGATGATTTTTGAGTGAATAATGGGGGAATATGAAGGGAAGAATGAATGGATATGAGCATGGATGCTAGGGGCTGTTTAGGGGCTGCAATGGGGCTGATCCCCCCCTTAAATATTGTTGCTATGTAGCAGTTTACACTACTGCTGCTGTGTACAAAGCAGTCCCCTGTGGGGACTGTAGCCACCCTGCTGCTGATAGGCAGCAGCACACTGCCATCAGTGTCTACTGCTGCTGTGCAGTTCCTTAATCCCTCCCCCTTCCATCCTTCACTCTCTACTCTCTCAATCTCACTCTCAATCTCACTCTCTAATCCTATCCTCTATATCTCGAAATCTCCACACTCCTATATGAATATATATTAGACACCCACACACCATATGAATATTAACACACAATATATATATAATATATATATATATATATATATATATATATATATATATATATATATATAAATAGATTATGACACAATATGATACCATGAAGAATGCATCCTAACAATATAAAAATTTGAGATTAAAACACTAATAAAATCATTCAACAATGACACAAACACTAGGTGTGTCCAAAATGGTGGTTTTCCACTAGGACACAATCACAACACAATGACACTCCTATGACCTCCAAATAGACACGAAATGGACACAAATAGTGATACAACCATGGAGGTCATTCCTATGGGCTCAAATTAATCCTAAATGCATGTAGGAATGAAATAGAGAAGAGATTATACCTCCCGGTGGATCAAATCTAGAAAAACTCCTCCCGATACGACACGCACGTAGAGACCTCCAAAAGGACACGAACGAGTTCCGAAACTCCCTAAATCTAGCTAGCTCCTCCTCTTGATGGAAATAGAGAGAAAAGAAAGGGATTGAGTGGAGAAATAGATTGATTTGATGGTGGAATGAATGGAGACCCTTCTCAAAAATTTGGGGAAGAACAAGAGAGAGAAAATAGAGTGGAATAAAACAAATGGCTCATCCCTATCCCCTCCTAAGTGGCTGGCCACCTATGGTATAGGTGTCCCCCTATTAAAAGTCCACAAAGCCCCCACTAGTCCTATTTAATTAATATTAGGAAAATGGTTTAAGGTTGAGGCTATTTTAGTCATGGTTTAAGTCTCTAATCAAACCAACCCTATCCATAAATAATTAGTCTAACCCATAACTAAAAATAATGTCATGTGGGCCATGTCTAACTAATGAGTGGGTCCCACTAGAGTCAAAGCTACCCCGGGTCCCCGATACAAGTCAGATTGAGTTGAAATTCGAACCCGACTCAAATAACCCCAAAACAATATCATAAATAATAAAATAAATTTCAAAAATATTCAAAAATGAAAAATGACCAAAATACCCCTGTTCTTGAAAACTGGGGGTGACAACAAACGTGTCGACAAAGAATGGCTTAGAAGCTAAATCCCAATAAATGATTCCAAACGATGAAACACACAGTTATTAAGTCTAGAATAGTATAAATAGCCCAATTTGATATAGAAATCAAAATTTGGGAGTTGGCATGATTATCGATATCTAGAATGAAATCCGCATTCGTAGAAGAAAATGAAATGATCGTGATTTGATCAAATAAGCCAACAGAAGAATTAATTAAGGAATTTAGTCAAATATAGAGCTAGTAATATTTAGCGAAAATTATATTTATAAAGGATCAATATTATTTTTAAAGGCTAAGGCGAAACATTAACTTGTACAAGCCTATAACCCATTTGCTAGTCAAATATTATCTAGGGCGCAAAGCCCATGGTCTAAGTATGAAAAATAGCCTAAGGTCAATTATTAGACCAATTGACTAATCATTTTAGGGTTCAAGAACCTACTTATGAGTCAAAATAATTAAAAATATTTATTGGGTTTAAACCCATTTGATCATTGTAGGACCAAGGTCCATTAAAAATAAAATGGTAAAATATATATAGGGCTCGAAGCCCAAATTTGTGATTACTAAATAATATTTAGTGCTTAAAAGCCCAATATGAACCAAAAATTATGATTTAGGGCCCAAGGCCCAATTGCCTAAATAAAATCCATTATTACTTCAAAGCCCAATCAGGATAACACCCAACTAAATAAATAAATTCTTTTCTATGTCTATTGGGCTTAAAGTCCAATCCAAAAGTACCAAAAATAAATTAATTATTTTGGGCCCAATCTAATAGGCCCAAATAAATAAGCCCAATAATATATTTTGTGTGTGTGTGTTATATATATATTATATATATATAATATATATATAGATATATATATATATATAGGGAGCGGATCAAAAGCCCCCTTAGAAAATCCCCTAAAAACCCCCCTCACTCTCAGCTGTCCATTTAATGTTAATATTAATGTTAATATTAATGTTAATATTAATATTAATGTTAATAATAATGTTAATATTAATGTTAATGTTATATTAATTTTTATTTTTATTTTATGTTAATGTTAATGTTATATTAATGTTAATATTAATGTTAATATTAATATTAATTTTAATGTTAAGTTTAATGTTAATTTTAGTATTTAACATTAATATTAAAATTATTATTAACATTAATATTAACATTAACATTAATATTAACATTAAATGGACAGCTGAGAGTGGGGGGGGGGGTTTAGGGGTTTAGGGGGTTTCTAAGGAGGGCTTTTGATCCGCTTCCATATATATATATATATAATATATATAATATATATATCTATATATATATCTATATATATATATAATATATATATAACCAAATAGTTGAACATATCCATAAATAGGCTCACTGTTCTGGCCAAACTCAAATATAATCCCACAACCCATGCATTAAATCATTTAAACCAAAAATTGTGTTTGTGGGCTTAAGCCTATGTTTAAAGGCACAAATTAGATTCTAGCCTATAAACATTCAACCCACTTTCCTTAAACAAATGAAATGAAATAGAAAGTGGAGAGAGAAAGATCAGATATAATTAAGAGAGAGAGAGAGGTAAGAGAAATGACATTGAGACGGAGAGAGATTCGAAAGAGGGATAGAAAGGGATCTAGAGGTCAAAGGAGTGGCCAAGAGAGGCAGCTAGTGGAGGAATTTGATTGAACTCGGTGGCGCTCACGGTGGTATTGAACTGTGGGCGAGGTTCGACGCTGGACAGGCCTACCGAAAACTTCGATAGCAAGTGGAAGGAGAGGGAGGATGGTGTTGGCGCTGGGGTTTTCGACAGGGAGTGGAAGGAGAGGTGGTGGCCTGGGAGTTGGTCGGCCAGTAGATGAAATGTGTATAATTATTGCAACAATTTATTGTGTGAGAAATTGTATGGGGAGTGTCCCATTAATTAGCTTGGAGGAGCATGTTCCCAAGTCTGAAGGAGTGGTAATAATGTAAATAATGAAGAGAAGAGGGGCATGGACATGAGTGGAGGAAACTAGAAGAAGCTTCTAGAAATTCTTAGTCTCATGGCTTAGTCATGGCTAACTAATCACATGGCTAATTACCATGCTCACATGGTTTAATAACTATGACTAACTTATCTACTAATTAGTCATAACTATGACTAATAATTAAAAATTATATAACTAGCTATCACATGGCTAGCTATCCACCAAGTCGAGATTGTCATCATCATGACGGTGTGGAACCATTACTAGATGAGAACATCTCATAAAAGGTCTAAGGTTCTTTTTTACGATCTCCGTTATTATCTTTTCTCTTGACAAGTGTAAGGAGATGAATCTTAGAGGAAGAGAGTTGATATAGAAGGTAGGAACTTTTTAGGGTGGTCATATCCACCACTACCACTAGATACATAAATTTGTTTTCTTGGCCTCACAGCTGGTTGTGGTAGTTTTTTCTTTGCAGGATCATTGGTCAGTGTTAGTCCCGAAACAGATTGTTAGATAGAAGATGGAAATCTCGATCTCTTATTTCAGAGAGATAAAAATTCGTTCTCCTAAGAGAGAGAGATGAATATTCATTCTCAACCAGAGTTGATGCAACGAGATGAATGATCGCTCTCAACCGGAGTTGATGCAACGATATGAATAATCGCTCTCAACCGAAGTTGATGCAATTACTTCACTGGGGTAATAAGATCACCGTTGCTCAAAGCAATATTCGCCCTATTGTGATCTGCTCCCAAGACCAGCAAGTTTGAAAGAACTTTTGGAACGCTCGCTATTGCCTCCTTTACGAACTCGAAGAACTCCTTGTGACTTCAATGGCGGCGACAACACTACTCTCTTTGTCTCTTTATTTTAGCGTGAAACCTTAATGAAGGTACGAAGAAAGTATTTATAGAGAAGGGCCGAAACCCTAATCATATTCCTGGCCGTAACTGATTATGGAAAGATAGGAGCGAATAATGGAAAGATTTGAATGAATTAAATTCAAATCCCACAAAAATTAGATCTGATTAATTAACTCAATCTTTCTATAATCGCTCAAATCTTCTTATCAGCCATATCATACGCCACCTGCACCCCAAAGCCACTCAGCCCGTCAACCTGTGCGCGTAGCTCCGAAGTACAACCGCGTAGCCACACAGTAGCATAGTATCGCCGCATCATTTTTGCACCTACGCAAGCGTGCGGCGTCACAACCTCTCTGCACCTGCACGCCCAGCACCTATGCGCCCAACACCGTATTCCTGTAGCACCTGTGCCCTCTATACAGTATCTGTGTACGTGACTCGCACAAAAACAAGCGCACGAGCGCAACAGCTGCGCATAAGGCGCCTTATGCAAAGTTTGCCAACAAAATGCCACTTTACGCCCTTGAGCCCAAATCCGAGTCCGAGTTGCTAAGCCCCTTCGGGGCTTTGCTCCATAAAGAAATTATTCCATGAGCATGACAAAAAGTATTAATACTTCTTTGTTGGTTTAGCACCCACATGGAACCCATGTGCCTCTCCATACTTCATGTGGTTTTTCAACACAAGCAAAGCATTATATGGAGATACCATCCATTTTGTTTTTCCAAAATGGGACAATCTTTCTTGTTTCTAAAACAAAACACCAACACCAACAAGCAAAAACACCAACAGTCATCGTTTATTTATTGCATGCATCTCAGATTGCTACTAACTCATGCACAAAGATAACACAAAGACGTAAAGAATGCTCTCACTCACTCTCTCTATGTGTATGTGTATGTGTACGTAAAAAAACATACAACATTATAAAATGTACATCCAATAGTTATTTTCTAATAAACAAGAAAAGTATATTATAACATAGGAATTAAAATAAGAAATCAACGTAATACGTAACCGAAAAGAAATTAAAGCTACCAATCTTCTAATAAAGTGGAGGGTACTTTTGTATTTTTGCACGTCAAGTAAGGCTATGTCAAATGTTCTTGGTTGACCAGACGGAAGAAATGAATGAAATTGTTAATAATAGGAGGAAAGCATACATATTAAGAAAATCGTGCAAAATACAAAAAATCACTAAATGGTTGGGGGGGGGTGTACAAAATATCTCAATTCCTATTCATATGATCAATAGCTACAATGATAGAAAAAACTCCATACACACATAATATAAGCATTTTCTTGCACAAACAATTATGGGCCTTGCATTCTAGTAAATATTTTCACTATTTTTTTTTCGCAAAGCAAGTATTTATTGCCATAAAAAATTGACGTAAAGTCTAACGAAGACCAAGTAGCAAACTACTATCTAAACATGAGAAAACCAAAGTACAAAAACTATCATTTTGTGAGAATAAATAAACAAACCTTTAAATAAAATAAGAGAAGAAAAAACCAAGCCTTCTATCATGCTTATTAAGCTCTCCTATAGATGGACTAGGTTCAAATCCAACAATCAATAATTATTTTTGTCACAATTTAGAAATTTCTATGGAGCTAGGCCCCAAATAGGGATTGGACGAGGCGCCAGCATTGGCGAAGGGCGTGTATTGGTGCTTTAATAACTCACTTTGCACTTTACTAGTTCTCGTATACTGTTGAGTTGACACGGGGCTACAGACATATAGGCCTGTGAGGTAGTTACTTTATTTCTTTTTATCCACATCATTAGTGGACGGTTCAGATTTGTAGCTGGAAAAAAAGGGGATTGATCCCCTTGTAAGGACCTAGTTACTCATGTGTAAAAATGAAAAAAAAAATCAAAAGGAAAGAAAGAAGAGAGATACTCTCCATTAGTTCGAGTGTTTTGCTTTGCCCCATTGGTCCATCGGCATTTTAGGGCTTCCTTCTACTAAGGAAGGTAGCAAGGAGAGCATTCATCAAGTTCTTCATAACCTGACGATTCTTAGGAGCAAATCGAAGTAGGCAGTCGACTCTCACTTGGAGCAATGGTGATTCTGATAACCCCAGCAGAAAGTATCCTTAATCTGATTAGAAAACATAACAATTCTCACTTCTTTCATTTTTGCATAAGATCGTTGTGTTTAGTGGTTTTCATTGTTTTCAATTTGAATAGCAAGTTCATCTTATTCTCAGATAACCGTATGTAGTTAAATCTTTAGGTTTCGTGCAAGATTTTAGAAATATCAACAATAAAATTGATAGGAAATTTTTAATCGAGAACAAAAACTACAATTCCAAATCATGTGTTTAGCTTACATATTAAAATACAATTCAATGAATTGGAAATTGAAATCCATCCATGTATTTCGATGATATAAATTATTAATACAAGTCACTTTTCATTTTAGATAGATAAAATTTTCTACCAAATATTTTGAGTAGACAATTTTTTATAGAAGTTATTAATTCCTGCTAGTACCCAAATTAATGTTTACCAAACATTTGCATGCTAAGTCACCAAATTCAATTAGTTGAAGTCCAATTCACATCATACATACAAGTTATATTTAATGTGAGATAGATATATTCAATTAGTTGAAGTCCAATTTATCTATCTCACATTAAATATAAGTTTATCTATCTCACATTAAAATATATATATATATATATATATATATATATGTATATATATATATATATATATATATGTATATATATATATATATATATATATATATATATATAAATAAATAACCTCTAGCCTAGTGGTTAAGAGAGATGCATGCGGCCTAAGTGGTCGGGAGTTCGAGCCCCAGTGGAGGCGAGTTCGCCATAAGTACCCATTGCTTCAAAAAAAAAAAAAAAAAAAAAATATATATATATATATATATATATATATATATATATATATATATATATATATATATATATATATATATATATATACAGTGAGATCTGTATCTCCTCATTTTCTGTATCCCCAAGCATCCCCATGTTAACAACCGTTGGATCTTGTTTAAGTCATCTTTTCTTAACCGATGAATTAATGTGAGGACAACCAGTGTGCAGTATGCCGGTTGCTGGTGCAGGTACGGACCTTCAGGCTGGGAGTCTGGCATTCAGATAGAGTTTGTAGGCCTTTGGGCCAGGAGTATGTAACGCAATCACCTTTATATATATATATATATATATTTTATATATATATATTTTATATATATATATATATATATATATATATATATATATTATATTATATATATATATACGGTCCCCTCCAGCTGTCTCAGCGCCGTGCCTGGCCCATCCGCCACCGCCTCCCGCCCCGTGCGTCTCGCCGGCGGGGGGCTCGTGGACCCTAGCGCCGCTTGCACCCTCGTGCTCCGCGCCGCGCTCCGGTCCCCACGCCCTCCTCCTTGGGCCTCGCGTCCACCTCTTTGGGCCCCGCGCCACACCCTTCCACCATCTGGTCACGCGCTTGCTCCTCTCGGAACGCGCGCCTGACTTTTTTCCCCCTGTATTTTCAAAATTTGTATTTTCTTTCAAACTTCCTTCAGAAAAAAAAAAGAAAAGAAAAACCACTTGGGCCGAGCGCCCCACACCCGTTCATTCCGTACTAGTTTAACAGCCTTTTTTTAATTACTGCAAACATGTTTATCAGAGCGATTTTTGTGTTTCTCGGCTCTGTCACCGCTTGTAATGCTCTTTCTGAGCTTTCCTTTTATCAATAAAGCTTCCTTCTGAATATATATATATATATATATATATATATATATATATATATATATATATATATATATATATATATATATATATATATATATATATATATATATATATATATATATATTAGCCCCCTTCTTATACGGGAAAGCTTTACGGGACAAGTTTACGGGATAGACCAATTTCTTATGGAGAGAAAAGAAAACCCAAAAATATCTGGTTTCTTACGTATATGTTTTTCTTCTAATTTCTTTCTCTTTAAAAATTTAAATCTCTCCTTTCACAAACAAGCATATCTCTATCTTAAAAAAATAAGACATATCTATCTATTTATTTTTAAACAAAGAAAAATTTATCTATTTTAAAAATAGAGATAGATAAAAAAAATTCAAAATTTTAAGGTAGAGATAGATATTTTAAAAAACAATCTATCTTTACAAACAAATATACCTTTAATGCTGCTATTAATTTTAATTTTAACATTAATTTTAATTTTAATTTTAATGTCAAAGTTAATGTTAATGTTAAAATGAACCTTAATCTTAATCTTAATCTTAACCTAAATCTAAATCTTAATCTTAATCTTAATCTTAATCTTAATCTTAATTATACTATTAATTTTTCAATGTTGATGTTAATGTTAAAAATAATTTTAATTTTATTATTAACATTAATTTTAATTTTACTATTAATTTTAATTTTAATATAAATTTTTAATTTTAATGCTAGAACTAAAATTAATCTTCAAATTAAAATTAAGATTAAAATTATCAACTAAATTAACATTAAAATTAACATTAATTTAAAACTTAAAATTAATATCAACAATAACATTAACCAAAAAATTAACATAAGAAATAATATTAAAATGAACATTAAAATTATGATTAACATTAAAATTAACATTTGTAAATATAATTTCTAAAGGTATATTTATTTTAAAGATAGATTTTTTTTAAAATCCGTCTCTACTTTAAAAATAGATAAAATTAAATTATCTATCTCTATTTTTTAAATTTAATAAATAAATCTCGCACTATTTAAATAATAAATAGACTTATCTTTAAGATAGAGATAGGTATGTTTTTTAAAGAAGAGATTTTTTTAAAGAGAAAGAGATTAGAAGAGAACCATACATGCAGGGCCGGTCCTGGATAATTGAAGGCCCTGTGCAGATCTCAAAATGTGGCCCTATAAATTTATTTATTGATATTTTTTAAAATGTATTGATTCTAAAAATACGAAAATCATTACGTCAGAGTGGAACCTGTTTATGAAAGATATAAAAAATTATTAAAAATAATTAAAATCAGTTTTTTTTAAATATACTAAATCAATTGTTCCTATCGTGCAGACACTTTCCATCAATAAAACTATTACAACATAGCATAATTATAAGAAAATATCCACAAAATGATATCAAAATTTACACAAAAATTATCACCACGGTCCACGTCAGAGCTGTTCTTTCTCAATCGAGATCCAAAAGCAAACCAATTATTCCCGATGGGATGATATTGTTCTTCCATATATAAATATAAAACTAAATTCACAATAGGATCACAGCTCAAAAAAAAATAATAAATTCATAATGAGAATAAAATTCTTAAGAAAAAAAATTTGTACCTCACTACCTCTTAGAGTCTTAGAGATGAATCATTCCTGTTACAGTTGCATCGGATTAAGAAGAATAAAACAATGACTAAGTATATTTTGTTCGTAATGCAAATGTAATCAAAGAAAAAAAATTGTCATTATTTTTAATAAAATTCTTACAAAAAATAAATTATTGGTTGGATACACTTGCATATAGAAATTTGTACATCTTAGAAATGAATTATTCCTGTAACAGCACTCTGTATTTTTCTTGTCCTTAAAAAAATTAAGAAACAATAAGGAAGTTAGTAATCAAAGAAGAAATCCAACCAATAATTTATTAAAAAGCTATATTTTATATTTTACTTCAACAAAATATCACCACACCACCGCTGAAATCAAGGAGACATTAAGTAACTTCCAAGTTCCAATGGCCGGTCCTGTGTATTCTGGAGGAGCTAATCTAGGTTTCAGTCAAATATGACTTAAATTATAAATTTACAAAATTGCCCCTATTTTTTTTTGGAGGCCCCCCCAAATTTGTGGCCCTGTGCAGCTGCACGTTGGGCACAGGCCCAGGGCCGGCCTTGCAAACATGTATTTTCTCATCTCGTAAATTTGTCCCGTAAGTTGTTCCCGTAGGAGAAGCTCTCTGTACATATATATATATATATATATATATATATATATATATATATATATATATATATATATATATATATATATATATATATATAGCAGATGGGCCACTGGGCGTGGATCCCTTGGGGTAGAGCCCCGCCTATTCCCACGCTAGGCAGGCGACCGGCGGCTCCCCGGCTCCTCGCAACCACGCTTGGCCTCCTCCATCTTCCCGGTCCCCCAGAGTTTTGCGTTTGGCCAGGCGCTTCCTGGTCGTAGTCCCCGTGGGGAGCCACCTCTCCCCCGGCTCTACAGCCCGGCGTCTGCCCGACGTGCGGCGGCTCGCCCCCCCGTCCTCCTCGTCCTCGGCATCGTCGATGCCCTCGGCGTCGTGGGCGTCACCGCGCGCGGCGCCCTCCGCCGGATCCGGTCCCCTCCATCCTCGGCCCCGGCCCTCCTCTCCTTTCCTTTGCCACCCCCTCCGCCGCGTCGCACCCTTCTCCGGGCTCGACCACCCCCAGAGCACTCCTCCCCTCGAGTCGCCCCCAGTTCCCCGCGTGGAGATCGTACCGACCCCTTCTCCCTCCGCCTTCCCGGTGGTCTCCACCTCCGTGGCTCCCTCCGCCATGGATGCTGCCTTTCCTCCGGCCCTTCCTTCCCCCGCCGTCGGGGCCGGAAACCTTCTCCCCCACCCTAACCCCCTCCTTGCAGCGCCTCCGTCCTCCCTGGCTGCGGCCATGCAAGCCGCCCCCCTTCCTTCCCCTCCGGCTCCTCCCTGCACCGCGGCAGAGGGCCTCCCTTCAGCCACCGATCCGCCCCTCCCCGTCTCAGCAGCAGACCCCTCCGCCTCCGCCCCTGCCCCGGCTCCTTCTTCCTCGACCGACGCGTACTGGAGTCATCCAGCCTCCTCACGGTGGGTCTGGATCCCCGCCCACCCCCAGGCGAAGGCGGTCCTCCTCTCCCTGGGAGCGAGACGCTACCCCTAGCGCCTCCGCTGGCGGCTCCCCCACCTCCGACTACTGCGGTTGACCCCCCCCGCCGGTCTTTTCTCCCATGCCGATCCCCCCCCGTGCCTCCCCCTGCCTCGGCTGCGGCCATCCTCCCGGCGTCCCCCCTCTCATCGAGTCTTCTCCCGCCTCGGCATCACCCTTCCTTCTTTCCTCCCCCCTTCCTCTGAGGTGGCTCTGGACCCCTCCGGCAGTGCCCTACTGGCAGCCTACAGTCCCCGGCGGCGCTGGCCCCCTGTTCCTCTCCCTGTCTGAGTCCCTCCGGTCGGGCAGCCTCCGCCGCGGCTCTCCCGCCCCGTCAGCCTCGGTCAGCGGCGTCTCTCCCGTGACCCCCGTACCGTGATGCAGACGTCACCCGCCGTGTCTCCTCGCGTCGGCCGGTGCACTTCGTTCTTCGTCGTGTCGCGGCCGCGGCCCCAGCCGCCGTGGCTGTTGCAGCCCCCAGGTGGCGCCTCCTCCCTCTCTGGCCCGCGGAGGAGGGCCCCTCTCCCCTTCCTTCCCTGTCCGGCTCCCCCCGGGTGGCATCCTCGCCGTGGTGTCGTCCTCCACCGCCGTCTCCACCCCTCCGACGGATCCTCCCCGCAGTCCCACCGCCGACGTGGACTTCTCCCCCCACCGCAGTGTAGCTGTTCGCCGTGGCCCCCCGGTCTAGCTCCGCCCTCTCTCTCGCTGGTTGCTCACGGGAGCCCCGAGGAGTCTCCTCGGGCCGGGTCCCCCTCGATCCCCGCGCGGCGCGCGCGGGCACCTGCCCGACCGACGGATCCTCCCCCTAAAAAGTGAGGGACTTTTTAATGTTAATATTAATATTAATATATATATATATATATAAAAGAAAAAATATATATATATATATATATATATATATATTAATATTAATATTAACATTAAAATTAGATCACTTAAACATAGATCTAATGGACGTGTAGGGGATGCAAAAGTGAGTGGATACGGATCCCTCCTCATATATATATATATATATATATATATATATATATATATATATATATATTCTTTTTTATATATATATATTTATATATATATATATATATATATAAAAATATATATATATATATATATATATCTATATATATATATATATATATATATTTTTTATATATATATATATATATATATATATATATATATATGATTTTGTCTTCATGATATAATGTTTCGTAATTTGATACGAAGTAAAGGTACCTAATATCTGGCTGTAACAAAAATAGATTATGCAACAACAGAATCGAATATCCTGGATATTCCTGATAACTGTAGCTTTGGCTATGCAATTCTCGATAAATGCGACGAGGACTGCAGGAAATCTGGCTTCCATTATGGAAAGTGTTTAGGCGGTACCGGGGATCCCCTCGCGACACACTTTTGTTGTTGTGATTTACATGGTTGAGGACTTTTGTAATAAGCTATAAGAGATATGATTCCGTCAATACTTGTCACTAGACGGTCATTTGATTTGAGGAATAAAATTATGATTTTAATAAAGTTTGATTTTAAGGATTTTCTTTCATTATTCTTCCAAGGCTTTACTCTCTTTTTTTTAAATAAATTGTTATGATGTTTTTAATTCAAATCACGCATTTTTTTTATTTAATTGTAATAAAAATAAGGGAATAATATTAACTGAATAAACCATAAATTAAACATATGTATCTTTTCTGGGTTTCAACCTTACAAGAAGGAAAGAGGAACAACTAGAGAGAGGTACAGAAGTTAATGGTCGGAGCAAGTCGAAATCCAACTGGATATCCAGTGGCAACATTGAACTCACCAGTTATATAGATAGTTAGATATTCAGCTGGGTGTATGTTTATCTAAGAACCATTGGACAAGAAATTCAAAATATTTTGGGCCTGAGCTAAAGGTTACTTCAGGATCCGATTTTGATCAATTTTTGATGTTCTATTGGTTATGGGATTACTTAAGAGATAAGTTAGAATGCGTAATAGGAGAATTAAGGAAATTTTTTAAGTAGTGATCTTTTAAGGTTGAAGGAGTTGTTTCTAACGGACCTTTTACTTCATTAGGGCGAGACGTGCTCTTCTAAGGTTCAAGGAGATAGTCATAGGATTCTTGCTCTTGAAGGAGGAAGGATTTTTGAAGGAGGACCATCTATTCAACCAAGTCGAGATCACCACCATCGAGATGATGTGGACCCATTACTAGATGAGAGCATCTCGTAAAAGGGACGTTAGGGTTTTTTTTGCAATCTCTATTATTGTATATATCTTTCTCTTGACCAGTGTTAGGGACCGACCCTTAATGTAAGGGAGTCACTACTTTATTATATTTGTAATTTTTTTATACATAGATGGTTGGGACTTGTCTCGATGGCCATATCCACCAAAACTAGATACATAATTGTTTTTTTTGTCTTTGTAGCTGGTTTTGTTTTGTTTTTCTCTGCAGGATCATTTGTCATTTTTGAGTTTTGTGCATCTTATATTACTACTATTTTATGCACAAAAATAACACAAAAACGTAAAGAATGCTCTCTCTATTTGAGTGTACACGAAAACAAAACAATATTAGAAACCGTACTTACAATAATTATTTTTCTAATGAACAAAAAAAAACATTGGAATTAAAATAAGAAAATCAACACAATGCATAACATGAAAGAAATTAAAGGCCACCAATCATCTGATAAAAGCTTTCTAAACAGGACAAAACTTAGTATCAAACAACAATAAATAAATACATAGCAAACACCAAGCAATGACAAAAATTACAGAAATTCCTATGCATATGATAAAAAACCAGTGGTAAACAAAACAAGACTCCATACACACAACCATTTTATTGCTTTCTTGCACAAACAATTATGGGCTTTTCATACTAGTAAAAAATATTGTTGACATTTTTTTTTCCTTTTCCCCCCAAAGCATATATTTATTGCCATAAAAATTTATTGTAAGAATAATGGTGACCTAGTAGAATATTACTATATAAATAGGAGCAAACCAAAGTACAACCTACAAACTATCATTTACTTCGACAACCAATAGGATGAACGTAGAGAAAACCTAATTCTACATTTAAAAGAATTAAAAACATAAAAACCTTTAACAGTAAGAATGAATAAACAAACCTTTAGAATCAAACTATAAAAGAAAAACCTAGCCTTGTAGAAGGCTTTCTTAAGCTCTTCCATAGATATACTAGATTTAAATCCAACAATCAATAATTATTTTTGTCACCATTTAGTAATTTCTTTAGAGCTAGGTCCCAACTAGGGATGACACTCGGGCGACAGTGTTGGTGAAGGAATCTTATTGGCACTTTAACAATGCACTTTGCACTTTGCTAGTTCTTGTATAGCAGAGTGTTGATGCGGGGCTATGAACGTATAGGGCTGTGAGGTAGTTTCATTAGTTTTTTTTGCCCACATCTTAACTGGATGATTCAATTTTGTAACTGAACAAAAAGGAGATTGTTTCCATTGTAAGGACCTAGCTACTCATGTACAAAAAATATAATAAAATCAAAAGCAAAGAAAGAAAGCAACTACTCTCTAGTAGTTCAATTTTTTGCCTTGTCCGATTGGTCTATCAACATTTTACCTCTTGCTTCTACGAAGGGATGTGACAAGGAGAGCATTCCAAAAGTTGTTTAGAACTTGTTTATTCGTGGGAGAAAATCAACGAAGGCAGTCGAATCTTGTTTGGAGCAACGATGGTTTTAATCATCCTAGCAGACAGTATTGTTAATCAGATTGAAGAATTCTGTAATTTTTGTGAATGAGGAATTCTGTAATAAGCTAAAAGAGATATCAGTCCATGAATAGTTATCACTGGATGGTCATTTGATGTGAGAAATAAAAATATGGTTTTAACAAAACATTCTATTTGGGTTTTTCTTTCCATATTCTTCCAAGGGTTTACTCTTTAGTATAAATTTTTATTGTAGTTTTTTTTTTACTAAAATCACATATTTCATTATATTCAGTTACAATAAAAATAATAGAACACTATTAACTGAATAAACCACCCATCGAACATATGAATCTTTGTTAGGTTTCCCCCAATAGGAGGGAAAGGAAGAAGAGCTTAGAGAGGTGCAGGGTTAATGGTCAGAGCATGCCAAAATCTATACTAGATATCTAATGGCAACGTTGAACTCACATGTTTAATAACTGGTTAGATATTTTGGTCCTGAGCTGAAGGTTAAAATGAGATCCAGTTTTAATCAATCTTTACTGTCTACAAATGTGATTGGTTGACTTTAGAGTTAAGTCATACTGCTTAACGAGAGAATTAAGGACATTTTCTAAGGAATGATCTTCTAAGGTTAAAGGAGTTGTTTCTATGAGACCTTTGGCTCTATTAGGTCGATGTGTGATGTTCTATGGTTCAAGGAGATATTCATAGGTTTCTTGCTCTTGAAGGAGAAAGGATTTTGAAGGAGATAGTTATGACACTGCGGAACGACTACCAGATGAGAACGTCTCATAAAAGGGTTAGGGTTCTTTTTTGTGATCTCCATTATTATCTCTTTCTCTTGACAAATGTAAAGGGTCGAATCTTATAGGAAGGGAGTCGATATAGAAGGTTGGAACTTGTTCGGGTGGCCATATCCACCACCACGAGATACATAATTGTTTTTTTAGCCTCATAGCTGGGTTGTAGTTAGTTTTTTCTTCGCGGGATCGTTGGTTATCGTTTCTTGTTTTGTGCATCTCGGATTGCTACTAAATCATACACAAAGACGTAAAATAACACAAAGACGTAAAATGCTCTATATATATATATATATATATATGTGTGTGTGTGTGTACGTAAAAAGCATACAATATTAGAAACCGTACATCCAATAATTATTTTCTAATGAACAATAAAAAAATTATAACATCGGAATTCAAATAAGAAATCATCGTAGTGCGTAACCAGAAAGAAAATAAAGCTACCAATCTTCTAATAAAACATTTCTGAATAGAAATTTTTTCAGCATGAGCTATTTTGTATAACACCCCTACTTTTTATTAGTTTTTTTTTCATTTGGCATGATTTTCTTAATTTTCACACTTGCCCTCATTCCTAACAGTTCCATTTATTTCTTCCTCTCGTCAACCAAGAGTATTTGACGTAGCCTCACTTGAGGTACAAAAATACAAATGTACTCTCCACTTAACTTAAATCTCTTTTAGTTAGTTCATTTGGGTTCATGTTGCCCTCTACTTAACTCAAAATTGGACTTCCAACAACCTCAATCATGACCTAAATGCAACAAATCAATAAAAAATAGAGTACAATGACAAACAAACCCCATACACACATAAGCATTTTCTTGCACAAAAAAATCATGGGCTTTGCATACTAGTAAATATTTTCATCATTGTTTTTTTTTCACCAAAGCATGTATTTATCGCCCTAAAAATTTGTTGTAAAGAATAACGAAGACCAAGTAGCAAACTACCATCTAAACATGATAAAACCAAAGTACAAAAACAATCATTTGCTTCGACAATCAATAGGATGAACCTCAAGCAAATCTAAATATACATCGTAAAGAATAAAAAGCCCGTAAAAACCTTTAATGGTAAGAATAAATAAACAAACCTTTAAATCTAACAAGGGAAGATAAACCTAGTCTTCTATAAGGCTTTATTAACCTCTGCCATAAATGGACAAGGTTCAAATCCAATAATCAATAATTATTTAGGCTTTATTAACCTCTGCCATAAATGGACAAGGTTCAAATCCAATAATCAATAATTATTTTTGTCACCATTTAGAAACTCCTACGGAGCTAGGCCCCAAATAGGGATGGTGGTCAGGCCGGTGGTGATAGTGTGCTGCTGTGACAGGAAGGGTGGTGTTGGCGTTGGGGTTTTCGACAGGGAGTAGAAGGAGTGGTGGTGTCCTAGGAGTTGGTCGGCCCCTGGATGGAAATGTGTATAATTGTTGTGTAAAAAATACTAAATGAGGAGTGTCCCATTAATTAGCGTAGAGGAGCTTGTTCCCCAAGTATGAAGGAGTGGTAATAATATAAATAATGAAAATAAGAGGGGCATGGAGAGGAGTGGAGGAAACTAGAAGAAGCTTCGAGAAATTCCTAGTCTCATGGCTTAGCCATGGCTAACTAATCACATGGCTAATTACCATGCTCACATGGTTTAATAGCTATGACTAACTAATCTACTAATTATTCATAACTCTGAATAATAATTAAGAAATTATATAACTAGCTATCACACGGCTAGCTATCCACCAAGTCGAGATTATCATCGTCATGACGGTGTGGGAACCATTACTAGATAAGAACATCTCATAAAAGGGTTAGGGTTCTTTTTGCAATCTCCATTATTATATCTTTCTCTTGACAAGTGTAATGGGACGAATCTTATAGGAAGGGAGTTGATATAGAAGGTTGGAATTTGTTCTGGTGGTCATATCCACCATCACCACTAGATACATATTTCTTTTTTCTTGGCCTCCTAGCTGGTTGTGGATAGTTTTTTTCCTTTACATGATCGTTGGTAATCGTTTATTTGTTGTGTGCATCTTAGTTTGCTACTAACTCATACACAAAGATGTAAAGAATGCTCTCTCTCTCTCTCTCTCGCTGTGAGTGTATGTGTACATAAAAAGCATACACACTACAAGAAAAATGACGTTTATTGACGGTTTATTTCTTGACAATAGTGGAAAACTGTCAACGAAAGGGGTTATATTGACGGTTTTAGGTATACGTCAAGTAAACACATGTTTTATGTCAATTTAGCAAATTTTTACCTTAATAGTTGACGGTTTTAGAGGATCCGTCAAGAAACTAATTTTTTTATTGACGGATTGATAATAACCGTCAATTAATGTACCTGCAAAAAAGTTGACGTTATTTTTTCGCTGCCATTTTGGTAATTATTTTGAAAATTTTCTACTTTTAATCACTTCTATCCCCCGAGCCCCAGCAAGCCCCTTCCATTTCACTACTTTCCCCTTCAGCTTCTAAGAACCACCAATTTCTCCTCAACTTCCTTTCAAATTCCCCAAGCCCTAATCCATCGCCATAAACGGTCGTCGACATGGCCTGCAGGTCAAAAGGGAGATCTCCGTCAGTTCATGGCCTCTAGGTCCAAGATCTACTTCGTCATGGAGCTCGTCTGTGGTGGCGAGCTCTTCTACCGCATCGCCAAGTAATGGAGGCTCAAGACTCGCATAGGAATGTCAGTCGAGGTAAAAATTGTGGCCTCGTGGGACTTCTTCACTCCCCTTTTCCCTAAGATTCCCCCTTTAGAGTTAGGGTTTCCATTCTACTCTCACCCCCAATTCAATCATCGCATTTCTATTCATCGACGGCTTTGGTGGCTCCTTCTCGATTTGGTCTGGGATGCCTTCTTTAAGGTCAACTCAATTATTTTTTGATTTGCTCTGGTTTGAAAATTTGAGGGTGGTTTTACAAGTTTACCTCTTGCTTTTGTCCTAAATATTTTGTTTCATATGTTCATCTTGCATATCAGGGAATGTTGTAAGTATTTTATTTCTTAATGTTTGAATTGTTGTTCAAAGCTTTTGATTGGAGAATTCTTAAGAGTAGATAATTCTTAATATTTGACCTATTGTTCAAAGTTTATGATTGGAGAATTCTTAAGAGTGGATAATCATGGAGGTTCTATGTTTTTATTGTTGTAGAGACCAAATTCTCAGCTAGAGTAAATGCCCTTGCCCCTACCGATCTCATTATCACCATCTCGGTGTGACCTATGCTTGCATCTATGCATATCCCCATGTCCACGACATGTTCGATGAAATGCGTATTTAGTTTGATGAAATACCGAATACCTTAATTTGATGCCAGGGTATGTCAAAACGTTGTTGTCTATGACATTGACATGTAAAATATACTAGGACATTTTGAATCAATATCTTGTCCAGTGTTATAGTGTCGCATAACTAACATAGAGAATTTTGGATATACTTTCTAGTTGGTCGGTAAGGATCCGTAGAAAGAAATTGCCATGTTCTAAATGCCGACGACAGATTTGACAATGCTCTCAAGGATATGGCCATCTGACGAAGCAACATAATCGGGCTAAAGAGGCCATTGAAGCCATCAATTCGCTGAGGCACCGACGTTCAGATCAAGCCATGTGTCTCTAGAGTACATCCTTCTCGGTCTCTACAAGGTTTCTTCTTTCCTTGGTACTAATTTCTACTAAATACTGACTTGTTTGTTTCAATTACAACAAAGATGTGGAAGATTGGATGATTAAATTGCTCTATTGAAGCATAAGCTGCATCTAATTAAATAAGGGCTAGCCTTCAATGTGAAGCGAACGAATACTTCTCAGTCTCAAGGGAGGAAGTTCCAAGTCTCTATCGAGCAAGAGGTGACACGCCTTAGGGAGGAAGTTCCAAGTCTCGCTGTCATTTATCATTCACAATTTTTAAGTTTTCGCATAAATTATTTATATACTTCATGAAAAAAAAATTTATATACTTCATGAATCCTGTCTATGTGTCAACTGACCGCGTAGTCCAGCCTTGCGTTAATGATTCAGGGGAACCTTGGTTGGGCGCTGATGTAGAAGGAGAAGTACGTTGAGTTGAAGGACGCTTATAGGACAGCCCTTACGATTGGAGCCGACAACAACAATATGGGCAATCTCTGTATATGTTTAACAAGAAGGGTCGATCGTCTGGTCACATGCCCCACCCAACCTGACAAGGCCTGCCGCCTTGGGTACAAGGCCAAGCAAGTCTTCTTTTTTGCACTTTTTTTGCCTTGTTGCTTGAGCCTCCTATATTATATAATGTTTAGATACTGATTAGCTTTAAGACTTTAACTAGTTATAAGTATAAGATTGATATTTATTATCCTCTTCTGTAGTTTATTCATATTATTATCCTCACCATCCTCAAAACCTTTTACCATCAAAATAGATTATTTATGAGAAAAGTTTAAGGTTGTTAGCTCCAAAGAATTTATTTACCTATTAGTTCATTTATCCCTTTAAAGTTGGCAACATGTTCCTGGTAGAGGCAACTTCGCTTGTTGTGGAATCTAAGAGGCCACCTGAAAGTTAGGGAGGCTCACCTTGTTGGTCACGGACTAAAAGGACTTTAGCCCCTTTTATGCTTTAAGTAATCACCAATATCCTTAATTATGCATACATGTGTTCTTCTTTGTGTAGCCATGTATCCAAATTCTTTATAAACAGAATTGGTTGGCTGCCTTGCTGGATCAGTTTCCAGCCCACTGAATCCTCCAGATAATTGAGAACTGATCTGATAATCCTCCAGAATTGGTTGGCTGTCTTGCTAGTTCTTTGATTGATATCGTCTTTGTTAAGCCTGTGTCATTCTTTGTTTCATTCAGATTGATCGATAGCACTGGCCTGAGATTTAACACATCGTGATGACTAATGATACTACTTATATATAAGGATTCGTTTCTATAGAGAACAAAGTATTTAAACTTGATGTCTGCACAAACTCTTTTATCCCGACCTCAATAAAATATAAGACAATAAGTTAGATCAACATATACTTCCGAGTACTATAGTTTTCGTAATCTAAGGTGAAGTATCCTAAGCAATTCTTAGCACACCAAGAGTACTGCAGAGAAAAATCATATATCACTTTGTTGAATATATCATTTGACATCTATTTTCGTTTATCTAGTGCATTTTGGAGTATCATGTCATGTACACAACATTGATATTGAAATGTGAGTGCTTTTTATTAAGACTTACCTTTTGTTTTGCAGTTTAAGCTCATGAATGAAAGTAGCATTGTCCAAGTTCTCCTAGACTACAAAGAATCTTGAGAAGAGGTAAGATGATACTATTTGCTATAGGGATTCGTAATCGCCTGCTGCTTAGGGATCGCCTGAGTAGATTTAGGATGGAATGAACGGATAGGAAGTGTTGCATGTGTGATCATATGGAGGAGTCCAAGAATCATTTTTTCTTTGGTGCGACTATGTATGGGACATCTGGAGTCATCACCGTACCAATTTTGGACTGCCAACCATGCACAATAGGGACCTGTCATCGTCCCTGAATGAAGTGAAAGCGTAGAAAGGAAAAGGGGCGGCAGTGTACAGTCGTATATACCTAATATTTGGGACGATGGTTTGGCACGTTTGGAGGAATTGGCTACGCCGTTCATTCTATGCTTAATACGCTAACCATAGAATATGACTATACTAGACATGCCATGCTTCTTAATCGATATGTATATCAAATTTTAACCGTGACTAAGGCTAAATATATATAATAAATATTGTTTATAAAATAAAAAAATCCACAAAAAATATTTTAGGCCAAAAATAAAATTTAAATTTTTTTGGAGGTTTACAAAGAAGATTAGGCTCCAATGTTCGAATTTTGGAACGTTAGGGAACCGAACTATCCGAACTCAGTTCACAAAAAGCCTATAAATAGAGATTAAAATTTTCTTTCTTACTCACTCATTCACATTCAATCTTCTCATCAATTACCTTCAGATCCTTAACTTTCTCATCTCCAAGACTACTCTCCTAAGTTTCTAAGTGCCAAATGTGATCTTGGTTAGAAATCTTCAGGAGTTGTAATGCTTGGATTTCCAAGTTATAATTCAATTCGTTGTGTAGAAGTCGACAAGTCCTTCAAATCAAAGCTCGTGGTTGTCTGAAGTTGGCAAGCTCTTCAGATCAAAGCTTGTGGTTGTAAGTTGTTGGCGTTCCCTTCGGATTAAAACATGTGTACTTCTATTTATTCAATAGTGGATTAATATCGCACAAGAGTTCATGGGACTGTATTACTCCTCCACGAAGGAAACCAGTATACAATGCGGTATTTGTATTTGTTACTTCTTACTATGTTTATTTTTCATATTTGCTGTTATTATTATTTAGTTGGTAAAGCCATAGTTTTATTGGATGAATTGTGACACACTCTATTCATCCTCCTCTAGAGTTGCTTAAGTTGTCTTTAATTGGTATCAGAGCAGGTTCTCTTTCAATAGGCTTGACATCCTAAGATTTGAACCTATAACAACGGTGAAATCCATTTATAACAACAATGGAGAAGGCCACCCTATTTGATGGTACTAACTAAACATTCTGGGAATAGCGTATGAGTTTCTATCTTAAGTTACTTGATTTTCCTCTATGGTCTCAGGACGAGAGGAAGACGAACGTCCAGAACCAGCAACGTCCGGATTATGAATTCGATTTACCCACTTTCCTTTAGTCATTCTGGAAAGACAAGAGTGGATAATAAGATTCCAAGAGAAATAATTTAGAAATATTAAGAAAACAACTAATATATTAAGGAATATATCCAGAATCCTAATATATGATTTTAGATGTCTGAGTTCTCTAGCCTAGTAGTAATAGAGCGGACACCCAAAGGGGTCGACAAAGTTCGAGCCCCCAAATTGTGTGTATGCGTGTGATTTCAAAAAAAATGATTCTAGATTGTGGATCCTAATAACACTCTAGTCCGAAGTACTATTGGATAGAGGGAGAGGGCAGGATTTCAAAAATCGTAAATAAGCAACACATAATCAGAATCAAAACTTTCCTAAACTATGATTGAGCATTCCAAGTCCTAGAATCTTCTATAATATTGCAGGCTCGTAGTGGCACGACTAACTTATATACCACTACGATTTCACACTAGTTTCAAAGATGGGACCTGCATGGGCTACTATAAAAATGTGTCACGACTCGCGCCCGTATATATTCTGGTATGGGTGTGTGAAGGACGCCCAGCCTACGTCACAGAAATGACATAGTACGCTGTTTTATAAGTTAAGCATAACTACTCAATCACAGAACTAGAGAGAAGCAGCATAAGGAAATAACCATAGTTTATAAGCAAATTGAAAATAGCATAAAGCATGTTAATCCAAGAGTTGATCACAAATTTATTACAAGTACTAAGAAAGTATCCCAGGGACAAATTGGGTAGCAGATAATGGAACTAAACTAAGAATGGAAATAAACAAGAAAATTCCAAGTAAATATCTCCAGGGATGTCTTCATCCGGCTTCATCAAATGTATATATCCCAGATCATAAGATCCTAAAATGTCAATGTATCCAGTCAGGATTGGAGCAAGTAACACCATATACAATGTCGCACGATACAAAATAAAGCTTCATAAAATAATGCAACAAGTAACTAGATAAAGAGAGACTGTACATGTTATTGAAATAGAAATACTAAACTAGATAATAATAAATAATTCTAAAGAACTAGCCATGCCACCAAAATAGTCATGTAAGATCAAGTACGACAAGCCTATGTTATGTGTGTTTGAAATACCGATTTTGTTAATTATGTGACCAGCTTGGGCTAGTGATTCTAAAGGTACGGCTCAAATATACATGAGATGTATGTCGAACTATCATTCAGAAATGACTCAAGTAGTCTGGTTACTGGTCACATATCTACTTAGCATTTTTTTCTTTCCCATGATTCACGAAACACGATATTTAACATGAAACAAGTGATTAAAAGATTCTAAAACAGGTGATTCAAAGATTCTAAATGAGTCCAGATCAATATTCATGAATCAGATCAAAGCAATGTTATCACGTGCCATAATCGTGTCTTAATATGATAACTAACTAGAAAAGAAATGATAACAGCATTTATAATGTATGATGAAACATAAAGCAATGTACTTGCCTCGAATAGTTGGAGTCGACATGCACGACACAAACGTGTCGACATAGAATGGCTTAGAAGCTAAATCCCAATAAATGATTCCAAACGATGAAACGTACAGTTTTATTAAGTCTAGAATAGTATAAATAGTCCAATTTGATATATAGAAATCCAAATTTGGGAGTTGGAATGATTATCGATATCTAGAATGAAATCCGCATTGGCAGAAGAAAATGAAATGATCGTGATTTGATCAAATAAGCCAAAAGAAGAATTAATTAAGGAATTTAGTCAAATATAGAGCTAGTAATATTAGCGAAAATTATATTTAGAAAGGATCAATATTATTTTTAAAGGCTAAGGCGAAACATTAAATTGTACAAGCCTATAACCCATTTGCTAGTCAAATATTATCTAGGGCGCAAAGCGCATGGTCTTAGTATAAAAAATAGCCTAAGGTCAATTATTAGACCAATTGACTAATCATTTTAGGGTTCAAGAACCCACTTATGAATCAAAATAAATTAATAATATATTTATTGGGTTTAAACCCATTTGATCATTGTAGGACCAAGGTCCATTAAAATAAAATGGTAAAATAATATATAGGGCTCGAAGCCCAAATTTGTGATTACTAAATAATATTTAGGGCTTAAAAGCCCAATATGAACAAAAAATTATGATTTAGGGCCCAAGGCCCAATTGCCTAAATAAAATCCATTATTACTTCAAAGCCCAATCAGGATAACACCCACTAAATAAATAAATTCTTTTCAACATGTCTATTGGGCTTAAAGTCCAATACAAAAGTACCAAAAATAAATTAATTATTTTGGGCCCAATCTAATAGGCCCAAATAAATAAAACCCAATAATATATTTTGTATATATAAATAAATATATATATATATATATATATATATATATATATATATATATATATATATATATATATATATATATATATATGAGGGATCCGCATTCCCGTACTTTTTGCATCCCCATGCATCCCCATGTTCAAATCCGTTGGATGTACTTTAAGTTATCTAATCTTAACCATTGGTAAATCAATGGTTAAGATTAGATGACTTAAAGCACCATCCAACGGTGTAAATAGGGGGATGCTTGGGGATGCAAAAAGTGTGGGGATCTTTGATCCTTCCTCATATATATATATATATATATATATATATATATATATATATATATAACCCAAATAGTTGAACATATCCATAAATATGCTCACTGTTCTGGACAAACTCAAAATATAATCCCACAGCCCATGCATTAATTCATTTAAACCAAAAATTGTGTTTGTGGGCTTAAGCCTATGTTTAAAGGCACAAATTAGATTCCAGCCTATAAACATTCAACCCACTGTCCTTAAACAAATGAAATAAAAATAGAAAGTGGAGAGAGAAAGATCAGAGATAATTAAGAGAGAGAGAGAGAGGTAAGAGAAATGACATTGAGACGGAGAGAGATTCGAGAGAGGGATACAAAGAGGGATCGAGAGGTCAAAGGAGAGGCCAAGAGAGGTAGCCGGTGGAGGAATTTGATTGAACTCGGCGGCGCTCACGGTACTGGTGTTGAACTATCGACGAGGTTCGATGCTGGACAGGCCTACCGAAATAGCAAGTGAAAGGAGAGGGAGGATGGTGTTGGCGCTGGGGTTTTCGACAGGGAGTAGAAGGAGAGGTGGTGGCCTGGGAGTTGGTCGGCCAGTGGATGGAAATGTGTATAATTGTTGTAACAATTTTTTGTGTAAGAAATTGTATAGGGAGTGTCCCGTTAATTAGCTTGGAGGAGCATGTTCCCAAGTCTGAAGGAGTGATAATAATGTAAATAATGAAGATGAGAGGGGCATGGACACGAGTGGAGGAAACTAGAAGAAGCTTCAAGAAATTCTTAGTCTCATGGCTTAGTCGTGTCTAACTAATCATATGGCTAATTACCATGCTCACATGGTTTAATAACTATGCGACTAACTTATTACTAATTAGTCAAAACTATGACTAATAATTAAAAAAATTATATAACTAGCTATCACAAGGCTAGCTATCCACCAAGTCGAGATTGTCATCGTCATGACGGTGTGGAACCAGTACTAGATGAGAACATCTCATAAAAGGATTAAGGTTCTTTTTTACGATGTCCATTATTATCTCTTTCTCTTGACAAGTGTAAGGAGATGAATCTTAGAGGAAGAGAGTTGATATAGAAGGTAGGAACTTGTTAGGGTGGTCATATCCACTACTACTACTAGATACAAAAAAAAATTTCTTGGCCTCATAGCTGGTTGTGGTAGTTTTTTCTTTGCAGGATCATTGGTCAGTGTTAGTCCCGAAACAGATTGTTAGATAGAAGATGGAAATCTCGATCTCTTATTTCAGAGAGATAAAAAATTCATTCTCCTAAGAGAGAGATGAATACTCATTCTCAACCGGAGTTGATGCAACGAGATGAATGATCGCTTTCAACCGAAGTTAATGCAACGATATGAATAATCGCTCTCAACCGAAGTTTATGCAATGACTTCGCTGGGGTAATAAAGATCACCGTTGCTCAAAGCAATATTTGCCCTATTATGATCTGCTCCCAGGAACCAGCAACTTCGAAAGAACTTCTAGAACGCTCGCTATTACCTCCTTTACGAACTCGAAGAACTACTTGTGACTTCAATAGCGGCTACAGCACTACTCTCTTGTCTCTTTATTTTAGCATAAAACCGTAATGAAGGCACGAAGAGAGTATTTATAGAGAAGGGCCAAAACCCTAATCATATTCCTGGCCGTAACTTTTTGTGAAAAGATAGGAGCGAATAATGAAAAGATTTGAATGAATTAAATTCAAATCCCACAAAAATCAGATCTGATCAATTAACTCAATCTTTCTATAATCGCTCAAATCTTCTAATCAGCCACATCATACGCCACCTGCACCCCAAAGCCACTCAGCCCGTCAACCTGTACAGGTAGCTCCGAAGCAGTACAGCCGCGTAGCCACACAGTAGCATAGTACCGTCGTATCATTTTGGCACCAACGCAAGCGTGCAGCATCACAACCTCTCTGCACCTGCACACCCAGCACCTATGCGCCCAACATCGTATCCCTGTCGCACCTGCGCCCCCTATACATTATCTGTGCACGCGACTCTCACAGAGACGAGCGTACGAGCGCAATAGCTGCGCATAAGGCACCTTGTGCAAAGTATGCCAACAAAATGACACTTTACGCCCTTAAGCCCAAATCTGAGTTCGAGTTGCTAAGTCCCTTCGAGGCTTTGCTCCATAAGGAAATTATCCCATGAGCATGACAAAAAGCATTAATGCTTCTTTATTGGTTTTGCACCCACAAGGAACCCATGTGCCTCTTTATACTTCATGTGGTTTTTCAACACAAGCAAAGCTTTATATAGAGATACCATCCATTTGGTTTTTCCAAAATGGGATAATCTTTCTTGTTTCTAAAGCAAAGCACCAACACCAACAAGCAAAAACACCAACAGTCATCGTTTATTTATTTCATGCATCTCAGATTGCTACTAACTCATGCACAAAGATAACACAAAGACGTAAAGAATGCTCTCTCTCACTCTCTCTATGTGTGTGTGTATGTGTACGTAAAAAAACATACAACATTATAAAATTTACATCCAATAATTATTTTCTAATAAACAAGAAAACTATATTATAACATAGAAATTAAAATAAAAAATCAATGTAATACGTAACCGAAAAGAAATTAAAGCTACCAATCTTCTAATAAAGTGGAGGGTACTTTTATATTTTTGCACGTCAAGTAAGGCTATGTCAAATGTTTTTGGTTGACCAGACGGAAGAAATGAATGAAATTGTTAATAATAGGAGGAAAGCATACATATTAAGAAAATCATGCAAAATACAAAAAATCACTAAATGGTTGGGGGGGGGGGGGGGGGGGGGGGTTGTACGAAATATCTCAATTCCTATTCATATGATCAATAGCTACAATGATAGACAAAACTCCATACACACAAAATATAAGCATTTTCTTGCACAAATAATTATGGGCTTTGCATACTAGTAAATATTTTCACTATTTTTTTCTTTTTTCGCAAAGCATTATTTATCGCCATAAAAATTTTCCGTAAAGACTAACGAAGACCAAGTATGAAATTGTTAATAATAGGAGGAAAGCATACATATTAAGAAAATCATGCAAAATACAAAAAATCACTAAATGGTTGGGGGGGGGGGGTTGTACGAAATATCTCAATTCCTATTCATATGATCAATAGCTACAATGATAGACAAAACTCCATACACACAAAATATAAGCATTTTCTTGCACAAACAATTATGGGCTTTGCATACTAGTAAATATTTTCACTATTTTTTTTCTTTTTTCGCAAAGCATTTATTTATCGCCATAAAATTTTCCGTAAAGACTAACGAAGACCAAGTAGCAAACTACTATATAAACATGAGAAAACCAAAGTATAAAAACTATAATTTGCTTCGACAATCAATAGGATGAACCTCAAGCAAATATATATACATCATGAAGAATAGAAAACCCATAAGAACCTTTAATGGTGAGAATAAATAAACAAACCTTTAAATAAAATAAGAGAAGAAAAAACCAAGCCTTTTATCATGCTTATTAAGCTCTCCTATAGATGGACTAGGTTCAAATCCAACAATCAATAATTATTTTTGTCACAATTTAGAAATTCCTATAGAGCTAGGCCCCAAATAGGGATTGGACGAGGCACCAGCATTGGCGAAGGGCGTGTATTGGTGCTTTAATAACTCACTTTGCACTTTACTAGTTCTCGTATACTGTTGAGTTGACACGAGGCTACGGACATATAGGCATGTGAGGTAGTTACTTTATTTCTTTTTATCCACATCATTAGTGGACGGTTCAGATTTGTAGCTGGAAAAAAGGGGATTGATCCCCTTGTAAGGACCTAGTTACTCATGTGTAGAAAAGAAAAAAATAAAATCAAAAGGAAAGAAAGAAGAGAGCTAGTCTCCATTAGTTCGAGTGTTTTGCCTTGCCCGATTGGTCCATCGGCATTTTAGGGCTTCCTTCTACTAAGGAAGGTAGCAAGGAGAGCATTCATCAAATTCTTCATAACCTGACGATTCTTGGGAGCAAATCGAAGTAGGCAGTCGACTCTCATTTGGAGCAATGGTGATTCTGATCACCCCAGCAGAATGTATCCTTAATCTGATTAGAAAACATAACAATTCTCACTTCTTTCAATTTTGCATAAGATCGTAGTGTTTAGTGGTTTTCATTGTTGTCAATTTGAATAGCAAGTTCATCTTATTCTCAGATAACCGTATGTAGTTAAATCTTTTAGGTTTTGTGCAAGATTTTAGAAATATCAACAATAAAATTGATAGGAAATTTGTAGTCGATAACAAAAAACTACAAATCCAAATCATGTGTTTAGCTTGCATATTAAAATACAATTCAATGAATTGGAAATTGAAATCCATCCATGTATTTTGATGATATAAATTATTAATACAAGTCACTTTTCATTTTAGATAGATAAAATTTTCTACCAAATATTTTGAGTAGACAATTTTTTATAGAAGTTATTAATTCCTGCTAGTACCCAAATTAATGTTACCAAACATTTGCATGCTAAGTCACCAAATTCAATTAGTTGAAGTCCAATTCACATCATACATACAAGTTATATTTAATGTGAGATTTAGCATATCTAGATTTTCAAAATACTTATGTCAATCGAGACCACATGGTTGAATCACAATTAAATATATTTTAATGGGATGAATCCTATCAATTAATCAAATTCTAGGGTAGTTGATGATCCTTTTATTTTTCTAATGAATAGAAAATATTAACAAGATCCCTTTGATACAAATTTTCCTATTTTTGTTAATATGTCAACATATTCCTTTGCTTCTCAATTGCTCAATTAGAATATACCACAATTAATTTATACGTAGATATGCAAATTGATATTGCTAAAAGATTTACTTGTATATTATGAAGAAGGAAAATGACTTACGTTTATATATATATATATATATATATATATATATATAATATATATATATATATATATATATATATAGTTGGTTCCAAAAAATAGGCTTAATTGCTAATTGCTACCCTCAACTATCACACTTTTTCAAGTTGATACCCTAAACTTTTTTTTGTAACAACTTGATACCCGGATATTATTTTGGACAAAAATGTCCCTACCCCTAACCCTCCTTCCCCCCTGCTAGCTTGCCCCCCCCTCCTGCTAGCTCCGGCCGCCCACCCGCCTGCTGGCTCCCCTCCCCGCTGGCTTCAGGCCATCCCCACCCCCCCCCCCCTCTCGCTCCGGCCGCTCGTCCGCTCCCGTCTCTCCCCTAGGGCGTGGCAGCGCGGAAGGAGGGGGGCTGGGGAGGGGGGTGCGGGGCGGGAGGCGGGGCAGGGGGTGGCCCGGAAGCGAGGAGGAGGGGGGGAGGTTGGCCGGAAGCGAGGAGGGGGGGGTCGGCCGGAGCTAGCAGGGGGGGGATGGCCGGAGTGGGGGAGGGGGTGGAGGGAGGGAAGGGATAAGGGCATTTTGGGGTTTTTTAAAATGTTAGGTATTAAGTTGAAAAAAAAATATAGTTGAGGTATCAATCTGTTACGAAAAAAGTTTAGGGTATCAACTTGAAAAAGTGTGATAGTTGAGGGTAGCAATTAGCAATTAAGCCCAAAAAATATATATATATAGTGAGATCCATATCTCCTCATTTTCTGTACCCCAAGAATCCCCGTGTTAACATCCGTTGGATCTTGTTTAAGTCAAATATTCTTAACCGATGAATTAATGTGAGGGCAACCAGAGTGCAACATGCCGGTTGCTGGTGCAGGTGCAGGTGTGGACCTTCAGGCTGGGAGTGTGGCATTCAGACAGAGTTTGTAGGCCTTTGGGCCAGGAGTATGTAACACAATCACCTTTATATATATATATATATATATATATATACGGGAAAGCTTTACGGGACAAGTTTACGGGATAGACCAATTTCTTATGGAGAGAAAAAAAAACCCAAAAAATCTGGTTTCTTACGTATATGTTTTTCTTCTAATTTCTTTCTCTTTAAAAATTTAAATCTCTCCTTTAACGAACAAGCATATCTCTAACTTAAAAAATAAGACTTATCTATCTATTTATCTTTAAACAAATTTTTTTTTATCTATTTTAAAAATAGAGATAAATAATTTTTTTTAATTTTTAAAGTAGAGATAGATATTTTAAAAAACAATCTATCTTTACAAACAAATATACCTTTAAAGTTGCTATTAATTTTAATGTTAACATTAATTTTAATTTTAATGTTAAAGTTAATGTTAAATTTAACCTTAACCTTAACCTTAATCTTAACCTAAATCTAAATCTAAATCTAAACCTTAATCTTAATCTTAATCTTAATCTTAATCTTAATCTTAATTATACTATTAAATTTTTAATGTTGATGTTAATATTAAAAATAATTTTAATGTTATTATTAACATTAATTTTTATTTTACTATTAATTTTAATTTTATTATCAATTTTTTAATTTTAATGTTAGAACTAAAATTAATCTTCAAATTAAGATTAAAATTATAAACTAAATTAACATTAACATTAACATTAATTTAAAATTAAAATTAATATCAACAATAACATTAACCAAAAATTAACATAAGAAATAATATTAAAATGAAATTAAAATTAAGATTAACATTAAAATTAATATTTGTAAATATAATTTCTAAAGGCATATTTATTTTTAAAGATAGATTTTTTTAAAATCCATCTCTATTTTAAAAATAGATAAAATTAAATTATCTATCTCTATTTTTTAAATTTAATTAATAAATCTCACACTATTTAAATAATAAATTGACTTATCTTTAAGATAGAGATAGGTATGTTTTTTAAAGAAGAGATTTTTTTTAAAGAGAAACAGATTTAGAAGAGAACCATACGTATATTTTTCTCATCCCGTAAATTTGTCCCGTAAGTTGTTCCCGTAGGATAAGCTCTCTCTCTCTCTCTCTCTCTATATATATATATATATATATATATATATATATATATATATATATATATATATATATATATATATATATATATTTTGAACAAAATTCTTTATTGATAAATGGCAAATGCTAATTCAGAGTACAGAACATAGCTCATTCTACTGTAACAATGGAGGTATAGAAGGAAAGTGACGACATCGAGCCAATGCTTTGTGAATCTGTCTCCGAACTTCATACATCAATTGATCATGATTGTAAGAATAGGATTCATAGCGCCACTTATATATATATATATATATATATATATATATATATATATATATATATATATATATATATATTTTTATATATATATATATATATATATATATGGTCGGGAGTTCGAGCCCCGGTGGAGGCGAGTTCGTCATAATTACCCATTGCTTCAAATATATATATATATATATATATATATATATATATATATATATATATATATATATATATATATATATATATATATATGACAAAACACTCCCTATTTTATTCCATGAAAATAAAGCCATAGCTATACATGTATACCAGAAGGCGTAAAATGAAGAAGCCTATACACGTATACTAACAAAAAAATGGGGTTAGGGAAGGAGAACAAAGACTGTCACGCCCCGATTCCGTAGAATCGATAGTCGTCCCCCGGGCGTGATGCCGTGCGAACCTAAGTTGCGATCGCACAAGGCATAGTCATAAGGTTATCCGAAACACAACATCAAGTTCGAGTACGCAGAGAAATTGAATGACACATTTGAAATAGAAATAGACTTTTTCATTGATGATAATAAAACTTTACATAGACTCCTTTACAATCATTACCGCACGGGCTACAATATGACTCGACTTACAAAATAAACGCCGATGAGATAGTCGTTCCATACATTACATCCCTTTTTACAAGCAAAAACCATTACACATTTCCACCTGCTATCGAGGCGAGTCGAGACGTCATCTTCTTTTGGACTGAGTGCGGGTCTTCTTCAAAAGGAATCCAGTAACAAGCCTTTACACGCGGACGAGGCTTCAAAAGGGTTCACTTCGCCTTGAGCTTTCAAGTGGCACGCCCTTCGTAGTTCGGGATACCTGCGCGGAGAGCGAGGATCAGTACATTACACTTTGTACTGGTGCATGGCTATTTAAGTTCCAAGCTCTCATTTGGTTGAAGAGTTTAATTGACTTAAAGTATGAATGTTTCTAACCATCCTAATGAATTGCAAACAAGCATATGACAAGCATAGTGAAATTTACGTTGAAACTTACCGACGGCGGCCCGCGTCGCGTCTTATGAAACTTACCATGTTCTTCTCTGTCAATTGTTATCATTTTTATACCAAGTGCAATTATTTCGTGTGTTGGTCATTGACATCACAAGTCATCCTGGACTATAGATTTGTTAGCCGGGGCCCTTACAGCGCAAGTAGCGAGCCCCGCTGCAAGTCCCCGCTTAACTCGTGCTATCATCCAGCACAGCTATACCGTGTTTCCTCCTAGGCCGAGTCGGTCCCGTGGCCCCGGGTAGTCGCTCGAGAAAACTCTCTCCTTGTCGACAAGTTGTCCAATGACCGAGTTAAGACAATATTTAGTTATTAAGGCCTAGCCTATTTTCTCTTTGAAACTTGATCATTTAACCGTGTCCGTGCCCTTGCTTTCATTCTTTCATCCGCAACAACACTATCGATTTACTTAAGAAGGGGGTCGAGAAGAGAAGGGTCAGCCACTCACCTTGAGTTTACTTCGGCGAGAGGACTTGTTGGTCGCGCTAGACGTCGCCTACGCGATTACCTGAAATCGCACAAGCAACCGATTAGAATACTGCATTATTCAAGGAGTTCGATAGGAAATGTGGGTTCGAAATGCAAGCCATGAAAACCATCGAAAACATTCACGAAAGCGCATTCAAAAAACAAAGCCAAAACCAACGCAAGCGGCGTAAAAAGCAGAGCAACGGGAGGTCTCTCCCGACTCAGCCGCAGAGTCAATCCTCGAGGCGCAACCCGCTGAATATGGGACTTGGTTCCGAAGAAGACATTCCATAACGAGGAATGGATCTTAATTCAACCGTTCCCGTTTGATCGACTCGGCCGATCCCGACCTATCGGTCCCGACCGAATCAATAGCGACAGTATTCCTTTCTCGCGCACCCCGTGGACAGAGTACGGGGTACGATGTAGGGACGGGGCACTACACCATAACCAACTAAGAAAAAGTTTCGTCCTCGAAACTTAAAATAAAACCTACCTCTACGAGAACAACGAAGGAAACTTCTCCTTCATTTCTGACTCAAGCTCCCACGTCGACTCCTCGACTGAATAGTTTCTCCAGAGGACGCGGACGAGGGGAATAGCACGGTTGCGGAGAAGTTTATCTTTGCGCTCCAAGATTTGTACCGGCTCTTCGACATATGACAAGTCCGCCTTCAGGTCCAGCTTACCCAAATCCATAACATGGCTCGGATCATGCACGTACTTCCTCAATTGCGATACGTGGAAGACGTCATGTACCTCTGACAACGCAGGCGGCAAGGCAATTTGGTAAGCTACCGGGGCGACTCGCTTCAATATTTCGAACGGGCCAACAAATCTTGGGCTCAATTTCCCCTTCGTACCGAACCTGGAAACTCCACGCATAGGCATCACCTTTAGGAATACATGGTCGCCTTCCGAGAACTCGAGGGGGCGTCGGTGCGTGTCAGCATAGCTTTTCTGCCGACTTTGTGCTATCTTCAATCTTTTTCGTATCAACTTGACCTTCTGCACAGTCTGCTCCACCAGCTCCGGACCAAGTATCTGTCGTTCCCTGACTTCATCCCAGCAAATGGGCAATCTACACTTCCGGTCGTACAAAGCTTCATACGGCGCCATTTGGATGCTGGACTGATAGCTGTTGTTGTATGCAAACTCGGCCAGCGGTAGATGGACATCCCAACTTGACTTCAAGTCGATCGCACAGAGTCGTAACATGTCTTCGAGAATTTGGTTCACTCGCTCTGTTTGGCCGTCAGTCTGAGGATGATAATCTGAGCTGAACTTCAACTTAGTCCCCAATGCTGAATGTAGACTACTCCAGAAGCGTGCTACAAATCGTCCATCCCGATCAGAGACGATAGAAACTGGGACCGCGTGCAGCCGAACTATTTCATCAAGGTATATCTGAGCAAGACGGTCGACGCTCCAAGTAACTTTGATGGCAATAAAGTGCGCTGACTTGGTTAGTCGATCGACGATGACCCAGATGGCGTCGTTTCCCCGCGGCGTCCTCGGCAAGCCAACAACGAAGTCTATAGTGATGTGATCCCACTTCCACTCTGGAATGGCGAGGTTCTGCATCTCTCCGCCCGGTCGCTGGTGCTCGGCTTTGACTTGCTGACAGGCCATACATTTTGACACAAAGAGCGCTACGTCTCTCTTCATGCCGTACCACCAAAAGACAATGTGGAGGTCCTTATACATCTTGGTACTGCCAGGATGCAAGGAATATTTGGCATAGTACGCGTCTGTCATTATCTCCTTTCTAAGTTCTACGTCATCCGGTACGCATAGCCGTCCCTTCACGCGCAACACTTCCGACTCGTCCTCTGCAAAGTCAGACGCTTTCCCTGTCGATATCAGCTTCCGCATCTTCTCCAGGTAGGGGTCGTCCTTCTGTGCAGACTTGATCCTCTCCAGTAGGCTCGGTTCTACCCGCAGTTGTGCCAGTTTCACGTCTCTGAAACGAACTCGGAGCTCGATGCCCATTCCTTCCAAGTCACGCAGCAGTCGGTCATTGATACATAATGAAGCCAAGTACTTCCGGCTTAGCGCATCCGCTACCACATTTCCCTTGCCCGACGTGTAGTCGATTGATAAGTCATAGTCTTTGATTAGTTCGAGCCATCGCCTCTGTCGCAAATTCAGTTCTTTCTAGGTGAAGAGATACTTGAGGCTTTTGTGGTCCGTATAAATCCTGTACGCCATGCCATAGAGATAGTGACGCCACAGCTTCAACGCGAACACAATTGCCGCTAGTTCTAGGTCGTGCGTGGAGTAGTTCTTCTCGTGCGGCTTTAACTGCCGGGAAGCAAAAGATATCACCTTATCCCGCTGCATGAGCACACACCCCAAGCCCTGGCCAGAAGCATCGCTGAAGATTTGAAATCCCTCCGTTCCGTCAGGAAGAGCAAGTATCGGGGCCGAAATGAGCCGTTGTTTGAGCTCCTGGAAAGAAGCTTCACAGTCGTCTGACCACTTGAATGCGACTCCTTTCTGGGTGAGGCGAGTCAACGGCGATGCGATCTTCGCGAAGTCCTTCACGAAGCGTCGGTAGTATCCCACCAAGCCTAGGAAGCTTCGAATTTTGCTAACTGATGCGGGCCATTTCCAATCAGCAACTGCCTCGACTTTCTTCGGATCGACTGCGATGCCCGCGGCGGAGATGATGTGCCCAAGGAATGAGACGCTGTTCAGCCAGAACTCACACTTGCTCATCTTCGCGTACAACTGATTCTCTCGAAGGATTTGGAGTACCGTCCGTAGATGCTCTGCATGTTGTGCTCGATCCTTCGAGTAGACGAGGATGTCGTCGATGAAAACTACTACTAACTTGTCAACGAATGGACGGAACACCCGATTCATTAGATCCATAAAGACGGCAGGGGCATTTGTCAGACCGAACGACATTACCAAGAACTCGTAGTGGCCATAACGAGTACGGAAGGCAGACTTCGGCACGTCATCTGGCTTGACTTTGAGTTGGTGATAACCCGATCGCAGATCAATCTTCGAAAACACCGTTGTACCTTGTAGCTGGTCGAACAAGTCGTCGATGCAGGGTAGGGGGTATTTATTTCAGACGGTAGCTTTGTTCAATTCCCGATAGTCGATGCAGAGCCGCATCGACCCATCCTTCTTCTTCACGAATAGCACGGGCGTACCCCACGGCAAGACACTCGGACGGATAAACCCTCTGTCGAGCAATTCCTGAAGTTGTGCCTTCAATTCCTTCAATTCTACAGGGGCCATTCTGTACGGAGCCTTCAAAATCGGCCGGGTGTCGGGGAATATGTCGATGGTGAACTCTATTTCTCGATCGGGCGGCATGCCGGATAGCTCGTCCGAGAACACGTCTGAGAATTCTGCCACAACATCGATCTGACCCGTGTTTGCACCATCCTGTCGCATATCTCGAACGGAAGCTAGATAGACTTTGCACCCGGAATGCAGCATCCGTCGAGCAGATATTACGAAGATCACCATGCAGGTCGGCAACGCCTCACCACACGAGTAGCAGAATTCAGGCACTCCAAGCATGCAGAATATGACCTTCTTTTCAGCGCAGTCTATGGTTGCGTTGTACGGCCCGAGCCAATCCATTCCCAGAATGATGTCAAAGTCCTTCATATCTAGAACTATCACATCCAGACCGATCTTTTGACCGCCGATACAGATAATCCCGCCGGCGCAAGCTAAGTTTGTGAGAATTGGTGTACCCGAAGGCGTGCTTACGCTAAGGTCGAGATCTAATGATATTACAAAAAATTTGTGCTCGGCGACAAAGTCCGCCGATATAAAACTATACGAAGCGCCTGAATCAAATAACACACGAGCAGGCACTTTATTGAATTTGAGTATACCTGACACTACTGTATCTGATGCCAGCGCTTTGTCTCGAGTCATGGCGTAGACGCGGCCCTGAGTGTTGGGGCGACGGTCTCGGCCATTTTACGGTGCGGGTTGAGTGGGCGGAGGAGGTCGAGGCGCCTGTCCTCGATTCTCTTGACGGTGTTGTTGTGGCGGGGCGTTACGATTCCATATCCGGGGGCAATTCTGCTTTTGGTGGTTCCTTGCTCCGTAGTTGAAGCACCCTCCTTCGAGGACATGGCAATCGTTGGCATGGTGACCGAAGTTTTGACATTTGGCACAAGAAAATGGTGGGGTTCGTCCCTGGTAACCGCCGTGCTTCGGACGCTTTGAAGTGTGATTGTTGCCTCCCGTATAGCTAGGACGTTTATGATTGGAGTAGCGCACAACGTCGTCAGCACCGAAAGGATGCAGATTCTCAAGGCGGAGCGCGTGATTCAGAGCCTCGCCCACGGTCTTGTACTCCGGGACCCCGACATGCGTACCGATAGAGGGTCGCAGACCCACTTCGAACCGTCGCACACGGTACTCTTCAGTAGGCAGAAACTGGCCAGCAAACTTAGATAACTTGTTGAATTCTACGGCGTACTGTTCCACTGTCCGGCTCCCTTGCTTCAACTGTATGAATCCATTCTTCTTCGCTTGACGAACGGCTGACGGAAGGTACTGGACTTCGAAAGCTTTGCGGAACGTGGCCCAAGAGATCGGTGCGGTGTTGTTGTCCAGTCGGATCGCTCACGTGTGCACGGCCCACCAGTCGTGCGCGTTCAACCGAAGTTGAAGTTGTGCGCAGGCGACTTGCTTCGATTCTTCAATGCCGAGAAGCTCAAAGTGATCTTCCAGCTCTTCCAACTAGTCGATCGCTATGGAAGGGCCTTCGGTACTGCTGAAGGAAGTGCGGCACGCCTTCTTGAATTCGGACACTTCAAAGTTGTACTTTTTTGGTGCCGCTGGTTGACGCTCGGGATCTTCCGTGTTGACATCAATGGGTTGGATCGCCGGCACGGTGACGGTAGGCGTAGTCGTAGAATTTCCGTTGGCCGCCATTGTCTGGATGATCTGCTGCAGGGTATCTAGCTGCTTTTTCTGAAGTTTGGCATGTGCATCAAAGCGAGCTTCGAACTGGGCCTGTCGTTCCTCTACTTGTTGATGTCGGTTCTCGGACTGGTTTCGCTGTACCTCCATCATGTGCAGCATCCTTTCGAAGGTATCGTTAGAAGGTCCGGCCCACGGACGATACGAACTACTAGAGCCGCTTGAAGCGCTCTATTCTTGTTCGGCCGTGGGTTTCGTCACTTTTGCGATACGAAGGCAAAAGCATCAGTCATAAAATATTACGGACTCATTGTATGGAATAACTTATCTCATCGATGCGAGGTCAAAGGATGTAAAGCCGTGCTCTGATACCATTATGTCATGCCCCGATTTCGTAGAATCGATAGTCGTCCCCCGGGCGTGATGTCGTGCGAACCTAAGTTGCGATTGCACAAGGCATAGTCATAAGGTTATCCGAAACACAACATCAAGTTAGAGTACGCAGAGAAATTGAATGACACATTTGAAATAGAAATAGACTTTTTCATTGATGATAATAAAACTTTACATAGACTCCTTTACAATCATTGCCGCGCGGGCTACAATATGACTCGACTTACAAAATGAACGTCGATGAGATAGTCGTTCCATACATTACATTCCTTTTTACAAGCAAAAACTATTACACATTTCCACCTGCTATCGATGCGAGTCGAAATGTCATCTTCTTTTGGACTGAGTGCGGGTCTTCTTCAAAAGGAATCCAGTAACAAGCCTTTACACGCGGACGAGGCTTCAAAAGGGTTCACTTCGCCATGAGCTTTCAAGTGGCACGCCCTTCGTAGTTCGGGGTACCTGCGTGGAGAGCGAGAATCAGTACATTACACTTTGTACTGGTGCGTGGCTATTTAAGTTCCAAGCTCTCATTTGGTTGAAGAGTTTAATTGACTTAAAGTATGAATGTTTCTAACCATCCTAATGAATTGCAAACAAGCATATGACAAGCATAGTGAAATTTACGTTAAAACTTACCGACGGCGGCCCGCGCCGCGCCTTATGAAACATACCATGTTCTTCCCTGTCAATTGTTATCATTTCCATACCAAGTGCAATTATTTCGTGTGTCGGTCACTGACATCACAAGTCATCCTGGACTATAGCTTTGTTAGTCGGGGCCCTTGCAGCGCAAGCAGCGAGCCCCGCTGCAAGTCCCCGCTTAACCCGTGCTATCATCCAGCACAGCTATACCGTGTTTCCTCCTAGGCCGAGTCGGTTCCGTGGCCCCGGGTAGTCGCTCGAGGAAACTCTCTCCTTGTCGACAAGTTGTCCAATGACCGAGTTAAGACAACATTTAGTTATTAAGGCCTAGCCTATTTTCTCTTTGAAACTTGATCATTTTACCGTGTCCGTGCCTTTGCTTTCATTCTTTCATCCGCAACAACACTATCGATTTACTTAAGAAGGGGGTCGAGAAGAGAAGGGTCAGCCACTCACCTTGAGTTTACTTCGGCGAGAGGACTTGTTGGCCGCGCTAGACGTCGCCTACGCGATTACCTGAAATCGCACAAGCAACCGATTAGAATACTACATTATTCAAGGAGTTCGATAGGAAATGCGGGTTCAAAATGCAAGCCATGAAAACCATCAAAAACATTCACGAAAGCGCATTCAGAAAACAAAGCCAAAACCAACGCAAGCGGCGTGAAAAGCAGAGCAACGGGAGTTCTCTTCCGACTCAGCCGCAGAGTCAATCCTCGAGGCGCAACCCGCTGAATATGGGACAGTTCCGAAGAAGACATTCCATAACGAGGAATGGATCTTAATTCAACCGTTCCCGTTCGATCGACTCGGCCGATCCCGACCTATCGGTCCCGACCAAATCGATAGCGACAGTGTTCCTTTCTCGCGCACCCCGTGGACAGAGTACGGGGCATGATGTAGGGACGGGGCACTACAAAGACTAATCCCTGGATAGTAGGGAGTTTCAAAAGACCGACTGACCGTGATTGCAGTTGGATCTCCGCTTGCTACATTGTCTGATAGTCTCCCCAATCAACTGGTCTGCGGTGGACTGATAGCCCTCATATCTAGCCTTGTTGCGGTTCTTCCATAAAACCGATATGGTTGCTGCTGTAATGATCTGGTGGCCATGGGACGCAGCACCCCATGCTGCAGCAAGGTCGTTGAAGCTCCGGCTTCCCGATTCATCCTACAGAGATGGGAGATGACACTCCATACAATGACCAGAGGGTCACCCCTACAGAAGATGTGGTCAACCGTTTCCGGTTGACGATCCTTGCAGCATGTACATGCGGAAGCTAGACTGAACCCAATAGTATTGAGAGTGTCGTTGGTAGGGAGGATCATGCGCATGGCTCTCCAAATGATGAAGGACCACTTCTTGGAAATACATGTCTGCTAGAAGGGGGCAATGTTGGGGGCAGGCGCAGTAGTGCCGTGGACCACACTCCTGGCCGATTTGACTGAGAAGGAGCCCGAGCTGTCGGCCGACCACCGAATCTCGTCCGCGTGGGTCCCGAGTGTCACTCTGCCACGTCGGATACGGTCAACGGCCTCCGGTTCGGCCCATTCTAGGATCACGTCCCATCTCCAGGTGTTACCGATGTGGTCCCAGGTAAACTTAATCTTACACTGGTCGTGGATATCGGAGATATTAGGAAGTACGATATCTCCCATCCATCATTCCAGGAATGCCGATGAATCACCGTTGCCAACATAAAGGTGCATCTCTGGTTCAGCCAATGTCCGGCCGATGAGCATGTGCCTCCACGCCGCGAGGATCTTCTGTTAGCGATGGCCGACGACGGGTGGCTGTACTTGAAGTATCTTGCCTTCATGAACCTAGTCCATAAGTTCTGGGTCGTACGGAGCTTCCACCACAATTTTATTGAGAATGCTAGGACGATGTGGGACAGTTTGGTGAACCCCAGACCCCCTTCGTCGGTAGGATGTGCCATGGTATCCCAACTAGCCCAATGGTGTTTGTCGTGGCTGTCGTTGTGCCCCCAAAATAAGTTGCTAAAGATGCTTTTGATCGAGGTCAACACTTTCTTGGGGGGAGCAAGCAGCGAGGGTATATATGGGAATAGAAGTGAGGACGTGCTTGATGAGGATCATTTTGCCTCCTGGGGATAGGGTAGCATTATGCCAACCATGCAGCTTTTTCCTGATACGGCTGGTGAGGTCCGCAAAAATGCTAGCGTTGGATTTTTCGTACACAAGGGGACAGCCCAGATAGTGGAACGGTAGGTGTTTAATGGAGAAGGAGGTGGTGTTGGAGAGAGCGGCCGCTTGCTCTCTCTTGATGCTGTGGTGGGCGTAGATGACACTCTTGTCCGGGTTGACCTTTTGGCCCGAGCACCTGACATATCGCTGGAGGGTGTGGTGGACCACTTCTACAGATCCCACATCCCCAGATAAGAAAATCATGATATCGTCAGCGAATGCCAGATGGGTGATGATCGGGCAACCGTTGGCAGTATGATAGTGTTGGAAGTTAGTATTGCTCGCCATCTTGTTAAGGTTCCTGCTTAGGGCTTCCGCTGTTATGATGAATATGGTAGATGAGAGGGGGTCTCCTTGCTTCACCCCGCGACTCAATTTGAAGAATCCGTTGGTTGGCCGTTGATCACGGTAGAAAACCAGGAGTTGCTGATCGATCTCCAAACGATGTTGGTCCAGGTTTCGGAGAATCCGAACGCCCTGAAAACCCAGATCATGAATTATCAGTCCAGCCTATCATACTCTTTCTCCATGTCTAATTTGATAGCAATATTGTCCCCTCTTGCTGGGAATTTCATGCAAGTGATTAACTCTTGAGCCAGCATGATATTGTCCTGGATATTTCTTCCTTGAATAAAATAGCTTTGCTCCTCGGAGATGATCTTGGAAAGAAGACTAGCCATGCGGGAAGCGACTATCTTAGATATGATCTTGTTGGTGAAGTTGCAAAGACTTATCGGCCAAAAATCATGGAATGTTTTCGGGTTCTCTTTCTTCGGGATGAGGATCAGGTTGGTGCTAGAGATGGCTTTAGGGTACATGGCTCCTTGAAGGAAGGTAGAAACCATCTCGTGGATGTCTGACTTGATGATATCCCAGCATATGCGAAAGAATACTCCTAAAAATCTATCTGGTTCGGGAGCGCTATGCTCGTCCAGGGCCCAAACGGCATCTTTAACCTCTTGCTCGGACGGAGAAAGCTCGAGGAGGGTGTTGTCGTTGTCGCTGATAAGGTGAGGTATCTCTTCCAGGAAGGTAGTGTCCTTGGTAACGGTCTCCTTGGTGAACAGGTTAACGAAGAACTGAGCTTCCGCCCTTTGGATACCCTTCTGATCGTTGATGATGTTCCCGGTTTCGTTAGTAATGCGAAGAAGCACAAGTTTCTGTCTGCGACCATTGATGCAGGCTTGGAAGAAGCCAGAGTTTTTGTCACCCTCGCTGTCCCATTAAAGTCTCGCTTTCTGCTTCCAGAAGTCAGTCTCTACTTTCAGCCAAAATTTGAGGATCGCTCTGGTAAGGTGCAGGGTTATCCTGGCTGTCGGCGATCTGTCGGTCATGAACCTGATTTTGGCATGAGCGACGTCATCCTCAGCCTCACGAATGGCTTAAAAATGTCCCCATAGGCCTCCTTGCTCCAGGCCGTAAGGGCTTTCCGCGTGGCTTTGAGCTTGTTGGCCACCCGGGCGAGTGGGTTGGGGGAGTCCGCTCCGTTCCATGCGTCTTTGACAATGGCTAAGAATTGGAGGTGTTCGCTCCAGAAATCCATGAATCAAAAGCTATTTTTATGCGGGCCCAATGAGCTGGCAATGTTAACAAGCAGAGGGGCATGGTCTGATTCGGTGGCATTGAGATGGGAGAGCTTAGAAGTAGTCCCCATACCCAGCCAATGAGCGTTCGCCAGGGCTCTATCGAGGTGAGAGTATTGGCGGAGGTCGCCTTTCTGCATGTTGCACCAGGTAAATACGTTAGCAGTGAACGGGAGGGTGGAGAGGTGGGAGTTCAGGATGAAGTTGTTGAAATCTTGCATGGCCGGAAGAGGGGGAGGACGCCCGCCGATCTTCTCGGTACCACAGGTAATAGCATTGAAGTCCCCAATGCAAAGCCAAGGGAGATTGTTATGGTGAAGATGGATGCCCAAGAGGTTGTTCCAAAGCTATTTGCACTCCACATTGTCACAGCTGCAGGAACCGCGGACAGAATGGCACGTTTGGGGATCTTCAGGTGTTCTATCTAGCACGATAGGGCCTGCCAGGAGTCCTGGATGACTCTAATTTGGACATCCTTCGAGCAGAGGATCCAGATGTCATGGCTACCGGCAACAGCCATAGGAAAGCCAAGCTGCAGCTCAGTGGCTTTGAGTTTCTTGTGGTGGATTTTGGGTTCAAGGATGATCAAAATGTCGATCTTGTGAGTTTTCTTGAGGCTGATAATTCTTCTCTTGGTAGGTTTGTTCGCCAGGCCACGGACATTCCAGGAAAGCATGTTCAGCATTAATGGAGGCGGGGGGGGGAGGGTATTGGTGGGCCCTCTTAGAAGCGAACCTGGTTAGGATTGCCGAGGACTTTCTGAGTTCTCTTTGTCCTGATTTCCTGGTGGTGGATGCCTCTCCTTTTGTCGATGTGGATGGCCCGGGTATAGAATCTCCTGTGTGGTTGATGTGGGCATCCTCAGTAGGTTCGAGCGATTCCTTTGCCGAATCTGTCAATGGTTTCATAGGGGGTAAAAGGACAAAGGCGTTCTCGCAGGCGAACTGGTCTCCTTCCTGTTGGAGGGGAAATCCTGCGGCGAGGACCTGAAGGCCTCTATGGGCTTGTTCAGGCCCAAGGATGATGAGGGCTTCTATGATATTGAATACGAGGTTAGGGCCAACCTCGTTTGGACGGTTTGAAGGAAGGTGAGGATCTGGTAGGGCCTCCACAGCTGCCTCCGGGATAGAGTTGTCGTCAATATCTGAGTTTGGATTAGGGGCTTCTGAAGAGACTCCGAGAGAGTCGATCTCGATGGTGGGTTCTGCAGTTCCTTCGTCGAGGGCGTCGAACTGGTTGGATAGGAACAGAGCTGGTGGGTGGTAGGGGATCATTGCCTTGACCGGGGGGCTTATTTCGCTATCAGTGGGTCAGAATCTAGTGTGACAATTCGGTAGGGGGAGAAGGGGGGATCCACAAACCGACTGGTGCCGACCTTCTTTAGTGGGGACTGCCCGCCTCTCAGGTTTCCTCTTAAGCTCATGGTGAAGGCGGTAACAATGTTTCGATTGATGTCCGCGCAGATGACAGTGGGAGCAGAAGATAATGTGATTATCATAGACTATTTGCTGGGTGTGGGTCTGATTGTTGAGTTCAATGAGGATATGGTTGGGGGGCTCCGAGGAGAGATCGAGTTCCACACAGATTTTCGTATAGTGAGCTTTAGTCAGGTTGTTGGTTTCTTTTGCCGTGGCCACATAAGTCCCGAAGGAGTTGGCGATACGCCTAAGGGCCGCTGGAACGAAGCAGATGAAGGGTAGGTTGGGAAGGATTACCCAAGCGACGTCCGTCGCTGAGTCTTCCTTGGTGTTGAAGCTCGCAGACTATTTAATGATCTTCATCTGGTGGGAGTCTACCCTGCTGGTGCCTTTGGACCACACGGTCTTGTGGTCAAGGTCGGAGGAGAGATGGAGAAGGATGTGCTTGGGGTCAATGGGTGCCATCCTGTATTCATTAGAGAGCTTCCAACCGGCGATCACCTCCTGAACCCGCGAGAGTTTGTGGCAACCCGAAGAGAATTTGAGCACGAAGGAATGGGGGAATGAGGTGGCCAGCGAGGACACTTCCTGTTCTGAGAACAGAACTGACAGCACCGAAGATTCTCTCGGGTAAACTACGTCGGGGAGGGGAACGTCGTAGACCCCAAGTCCCTGCTTGGCCACCCTGTCCAGCCGAAGCTTGTCGGTGAAAGAGGGGACCGGTAGCCCCGCCGAAGAGGGGATTGGGGCAGTCCGAGGGAGGGCCCAAGAATTTGAGGGATTTCAAGGAGAAGGGATGGGGGTGGAGGGGATAGCGGTTGATGGACCCGCTCCCAACAGGGGTTCAGAGCAAGGAGATCAGCGGGGACCGGACACCCTGAGGAGGAGTAGGGAGATGGAGAGGTCGACGGAGGGCCTCCAGGGAGTGAAGCTCGGGAGGCCACTGCAGATGCGCTCGCGGGGGGGGGGTCACCACTGCCCTGCCCGGATGCGCCCGTGTAAACCCCTAATATTTTCTAATTATATTAGTGTTTTAAATAATTTTTTTAATATCATTAGGAATTAATGTGGTAATTGGTATATTCGTAATTATAGATATATAGTAAATGTATGATTGTGCTAGATATTTTTAATTGTTAATAATATAGTTTTCAATTATTAAAAATCTTTTGTTACGTATTAAAGATTTATAGGATTTTTAGAATTTTAATCATATATATATATATATATATATATATATATATATAGTTATATATAAATAGTTATTGAAAAAAAACTATATAAGTGTTTGGAGGGGACCAGCCACGTGGGCCGGTCCACCTCAGCTCGAGACCCCCTTAATAGAATTGATAGCAGCAGCAGCAGCTGCAAGGGGGTGGGCCCGACCCCACACCCCTACTAAATACACGGTATAGCAGCAACTGCTGCTAGGAGTATAACCCGAGCCCCCTTAGCTATTCTTATTCGGAATAATATAGCAGCGGCCAAGTATATATCCGCTCAAAGCCAAAGCCGAACCCTAACCCCCCTATCATAATCAAAAACTTCTTGACCCCAAGGCCGCCAACCTTCCCCACACCCCGCGCTCACCGTCGACCTCCTGTCCGTCGTCGCCGATGTCTGGATCGCCGTCAAATCGCTCGGAGTCGATAGTAAACAGAGGATACTCTGTTTTCGAAAAACTCAGGTACCCATCTTCCAATTCCGAATTCTTTAAATCTGTTCGACGAAAGTTTGCTCTATCGAATGCTGTACGTAGTAGACATAACCCTCTCAAAACCCTTTCTGGTAGAATCGAGCGAAACCCCATATATCGCTCAGTATTCGAACCCAAATTTCCCGAAAAACTGTCGAAACAGAACAGTTTTAGGACAGTCCCAAACCCCTATTTGGAAGCCAAAATCTTGGCGATTCTTCGACTGTTTTGTAAAACTAATTGAACACGTGTGAAGACAACATAACCACGATTGAAACGTAACTGGTAGATCGGTATTTAGACTTCTGTGCAAGAATTTAATTCGTATTAAACTTGGGTGAAAAACTGTTTTTGAAATAATAAATTTCAGTAGATTTTGTCCGATACGACGTATGCCCCGACAAACCGGGCGACGTGGTCGTGCGCCATACGCATCGAAAGGCGCGTATGGACGTTGCGGACGTGTGGGAACTGACGGAACTCAGTTTCGTCGCGTGTGCGCGACGAAATCAACGCGTATCCATCGAGATACCCCAGTATCGACGCTTTGCAAACTTGCCCATAACTTCGTGTGCAATCGTCGAATCGAGACGAAACTTGCGCCAACAGGTCCGAAACGAAATTCTGGTCCTGCATGCCAAGTTTGGTTCTATTCGGAGATGGTCGAATCGGAACTCATTTTTGGCGGGCCCGCGACCCACTCAAACGTGCGATTTTGTACACGGCTCCTCGGAATCCAAAACTGGACATACCGTTGAGTTTCTCTCCTCAAACTGAAACCATAGACATATAGTTTGACAACTTTAGAGACCGTAGACTTTGGCACGCATTTCGGTGCAAGGCGGGTCCAACGGTGGACATCGTTTTGATCCAAAATTATGATTTTGCCCCTGTTCCAGAATTTGACTTTTGGATAGGCTTTTCCTAGGTATATCTTCTTCACCGAGATCATTTTTGATGTTTGTTTCAGCTTTTGGAGTCATCTGTGATTTGTGAGTTTTGGTGCTGACACTTGCTACTCTTGGACTTGCCACTTTGCACCACCAGGCAAGATACCTTGCCACCTTATTCTGTAATTATTATATTCTTATTTTTAGTTGTTATTTTCAGTATTTTATTTCATGATATTTAAACTGTGCGTCCAAGTCACACTTGGGTGCAAGCGACTCTATCGGTCGTTTTTCTTGCTTTATTTATTCTCTTGCATTGACTCAGCTTATTGACCACCCATTGATGTTGAGGTATTGGTATATCTCATATGGCCTTGACACTTGTTGTATCACGTGATGTGAGTCACATGTAGGACACATTTCTGCGTAGTTGGCTGGCCATCGATACGTATGGAGCGTGCGACAGATAGGAGTAACTGCCAATAGTATTGCATGTTAGAAGACTTGGCGGTTACTAGAGGTTCATATCAGTCATGGAGATGATAATACTAGGCATTGGGTGGGGAGAACAATACCTGACGTATGGGCTTCTTTACACTTCCATGATTACCTGTGCGCTCCTCCGTAGACGCAGGCTCCAGGCGCCCTCTGACGTTTCCTAGAGCGTTATGGATGTAGCCCCATGCACATGGTGCCCTCTGACGCTTCCCGAGCTTTATGGACGTAGGCCCCTGGTACCCTCTATAGAAACTATGTCGATCCTATTTACAGCCAGGGCTCATGCGTCGAAGGATTGTATCTCAACTGCATACTCACAGTAGAATGGTCAGGAACCCAGTTGCATGCATACCTTTCTCTTATTATATTATCACAGTCATATGGCATGGTGTTTTCTTGTATCTTGCTATGTCCCCTGAGGACCTGGTTATCTCTCCAGGTTTAGACGATTTTCCACAGGAGTACGGAGCGGCATTGGAGTTATCCTACATCGATGACGAGGCAGTCACTACTGATTTCTAGTTATTTTATATTTAAGACAGTTGTAGACATTATTTTACATCTCTTTTCTTTCTATTTTGTGGAGGTCGAACTCCGATCTTGTGAGACTATTTTTCATAGCTATTTGGAGTGAGTATGTTCACCCGGCTATGTTTTGATACTCTTATTTATTCATTTGGACTTTATTATCTTCTGTGTTGAGCTTTGATGAGATTAGATATGTTATTCTGGCCTGTGATTATTTATTTACAGCTTATGTGCATATATGGGGATTCCATATATTGGAGTGTTCTTCGTATATGTGCAGCTGGCATGTTCACGTACTTGGTCCTACGTATTTTGGGACTGGGGCGTTACATGTTTTTGTGGTGGCCCATGCAGTTCTGATTTAATATTGTTGGGTTACATGACTGTGCCCAATAAGCCTGCATATAGAAATAGGAATATCTCATCCAGAACTACTACTACCTCTTGACTTCCAAACTCTTCGAAACTTCCTTGATTATTCGATTTGCTTCATATCTAATCCTTCCTAATGTCAACTTATCTTCCTCGTGCCGCAGTATGAATCTACGTAGCGGACGCACTTCTTCCTTGGCCCTCACATCTAGCGAGGAGACTACTTCGGAGGGACAGAATCCTCCCATGACTCCAGCGACACCCTACCAGCCAGGACTATCGCAGCCTACTACGACACCGACGATGGAGCAACCAGATATCACAGCACCCCCAGGCAGCCAGGCTGGACAGACTACTACCATGCCCCCGGGAGGGAATGTACCACTGCCTCCACCACCACCATTCCCTCAGCAGTTTCCTCCACAGTCGGGACCTCAGATGCCTCCACCACCGACTGATGGGAGCCCTACTACTCAGTTTATGTATACCATGATGCAGGCTCAGTGGCAACAGGCTGAGCTGATGAGACAGACGATGATGGCAGCTATGGCTAGACCCCCACCATCACCTCCAGCACCAGTACCAGCACCGGCTCTGCATCCCTATGAAGGCTCTATCAAGAATTTCATAAATATGAACCCCAAGGCCTTTAGAGGAACGGAGAAGCCGTTAGAGGTGTCACAGTGGCTTATTAGTACCGAGAAGCTACTGAAGGCTTCCCAGTTGCCAGCTCGAGATTGGATGACAGCAGTGGACCTACTGTTAGAAGACAATGCTCACCACTGGTGGAAGGCGGAAGAGAGACGATTAGGCACTGGGATCACTTGGAAGCAGTTCTATGATGCATTTTATGAGAGATTCTTCCCTATTCATGTTCGAGATGGTCTCTACGACCAGTTCCTCCATCTGAAATAAGGGAATATGACAGTTGATGAGTATGACTCAGAGTTCAATCGCCTGAGTCGATTTGGTGCAGGATTGATTCCAACAGAGTTAGAGAAGGCGAAGAGATTTCACCAGGGGCTTGCACAAAAGCTTAAGTCTTATACGACTACTCAGTCTCGAGTCTCCCATTCAGCTGTCTTGGAAGAAGCTCATGCTCAGGAGATTCTTCGCAAGGAACAGCAGGAGACATCGAGGCGCCATACCCCAGCAGTTACACCAGCCCGAGCCACTCAGAGTGGACCTATCAGGAGGACCACAGGACAGTTCCAGCAGAGGCCCTCACCTTATCAGAAGCCCGTTTGCCATTACTGCGGAAAATAAGGACATATCCAGAATGACTGCAGGACTCGCCTTGGATTATGCTTGAGATGTGGATCCAATCAGGACATGCTCAAGGATTGCCCGGAGCAACATGCAATAGTACAAGCTTGGCAAAATCCGAGGCCCACAGCCCCAGCTCTTCCAGTACCACGGCCTATAGCAGGAGCACCTCGTCCACCATTGCCTCCCCAAGGCACACAGTACAACAAGGCCATAGCTCAGGGCCCGGGACAAAATTTTGGGCAGGCATTCTCACTTGCTGTTGAGGATATAGAGACAGAGGCGGAGGTTATAGCAGGTAATATTCTAGTTGCATCTTTTCCTGCTAATACATTATTTGATACTGGAGCCACTCATTCATTTATAGCCACTAGTTTTGCCACTAGACACAGCATTCCCATCACACCCTTAGCTAAGAATGTTAAAATCCTTACTGGAGGAGGAGTTGTACCTGTTAGTGGTGTTTGTAGACTTTGTCCTGTAGTGATAAATGGCAAAGAGATGATGGCACGACTTCTTGTATTCCCTATGCCGACATTTGATGTAGTTCTTGGAATGGACTGGTTGAGCCAGCATTTCGTTCTCATAGACTGCCATAGGAGCAGTATTATCTTTAGACCACCGAATGCGACAGAGTTTGAGTTCACCAAAGAAGACTGAGAGAGTTGTGATGCACCCACATCGGGAACTCACATGATGATGCATGACACCCCTTAGCACCCTATTATCACCGAGTTCGAGGATGTATTCCCCGAGGAGTTGCCAGGATTACCACCTGGTCGAGATATTGAGTTTTCTATTGAGCTTACTCCCAGAGCCGAGCCTATTTCATCCCGAGTATATCGTCTGGCACCCAAGGAGTTGGTAGAGATGAAGACACAGATTGATGACTTATTAGAGAAAGGATTTATTCGTGCCAGTACGTCACCATGGGGAGCACCCGTTCTTTTTGCGCCTAAGAAAGACGGGACAGTACGTATGTGCATTGACTACAGAGCATTGAATACAGTGACGGTAAAGAACAAGTATCCCTTGCCGCGTATAGACGATTTATTCGATCAACTGAGTGGAGCAAAAGTATTCTCCAAGATTGACTTACGATCGGGCTATCACCAATTGAAGGTTCGGAAGGAAGACATTACAAAGACGGCCTTTCGATCGAGGTATGGACACTACGAGTTCTTGGTCATGCCTTTCGGTTTGACCAATGCTCCCGCAGTTTTCATGAATTTAATGAACAAGATCTTTCACCAATACTTGGACAAATTTATAGTAGTCTTTATAGACGATATCTTGATTTACTCCAAGAGTCAAGAGGAGCAGGAGCAGCATCTACGGATAGTGTTGGAAACGTTGAGGAATGAGCAACTTTTTGCGAAGCTTAGCAAGTGTGATTTCTTTCTCAAGGAAGTATCATTCCTTGGTCATATTGTTACGGGCGATGGTATATCAGTAGACCCAGAGAATATCACAGCAGTCAAATCATGGCCCGCTCCCACATCAGCTTCTGAGGTGAGAAGTTTCCTCGAACTTGCGGGTTACTACCGACGGTTCGTAGAAGAATTCTCTCAAATAGCGGGGCCCATGACTCGATTGACTTACAAGGATCAGGAGTTTGTATGGACAGACGAGTGTCAAGACGCTTTTGACGAGTTGAAAAAGCGATTGACCACAACACCGATCTTGACACTACCATCGGGCCCAGAAGGATTTATGATCTACAGCGATGCATCCGGAAAGGGATTAGGATGTGTATTGATACAGCACGGTCGCGTAGTAGCAGATGCATCACGACAGTTGAGAGTGCATGAGAAGAATTATCCGACTCACGATCTAGAGCTCGCAGCGGTTATCTTTGCTTTAAAGCTATGGAGACACTACTTGTACGGCGAGAAGGTTGATATCTACACTGATCATAAGAGCCTCGAGTACGTGTTCACACAAAAGGAGTTAAATATGCAACAACGACGTTGGTTGGAGTTGATGAAGGATTATGAGATCGAGCTTCATTATCATCTGGGCAAGGCTAATGTCGTGGCAGACGCATTAAGCCGTAAGCCCATGGCACACTTTTTGACTACACAGAAGGAGTTGATTAGAGACTTGGAGCAGCTTGGTATTGAGGTAGTATTATCGGGAGCAGATGGCGTATTAGCTAACCTTCAAGTGCAATCATCATTGGTAGAGCGCATCAAGGCAGCATTGCCTAATGATGCTAGATTTTGATGGCTGAAAGAGAGGACTGAAGCAGGAGAGCAGACATGTTTGAGGATCCACTCAGATGGGCACTGCGATATGGTGATCGTATTTATGTACCCAATAGAGAGCTACGTCAGGAGCTTATGGCAGAGGCTCACAGTTCGACTTACTCTATTCATCCCGGAGGAACCAAGATGTATCGCGACTTACGACAGTATTATTGGTGGCACGGAATGAAGCGGGAGATAGCTCGTTTCGTTGCCAAGTGCTTGGTATGTCAACAAGTGAAGGCGGAGCACCAGAGGACGGTCGAATTATTGCAGCCGCTACCCATTCCCGAGTGGAAGTGGGAGCACATTACTATGGATTTCGTCACGGGTTTTCCTCGGAGTCCTAGAGGACGTGACGCAGTGTGGGTGATTGTTGATAGACTTATGAAGTCAGCCCATTTCTTACCTTTTAGAGTGGGCTAGTCGACAGAGGTATTGGCAGAGATGTATATGGAGCAGATTGTGAGATTGCACGGTGTGCCTGTTAGTATTGTGTCAGACCGTAACTCGAGATTTACTTCACATTTTTGGAGGAGCATGCAAGAGAGTTTGGGCACTCGATTGAAGTTTAGCACATCGTATCATCCGCAGACAGACGTCCAGTTGAAGCGTACCATACAGACGCTAGAGGATATGTTGAGAGCGTGTATGCTTGATTTCGGCGGTTCGTAGGAGGACCATCTTCATCTTGTTGAGTTTTTCTAGAACAATAGCTATCAAGCGAGCATTCAAATGGCTCCGTTTGAAGCATTGTATGGTAGGAAGTTTCGGTCACCTGTTTGTTGGAGCGACATAGGAGAGCGACAGCTATTGGGTCCCGAGTTGGTCTTGAGCACAGTGGAGACAGTGAAGAAGATTCAGGACCACCTGCGAGCAGCACAGGATCGTCAGAAGCAGTGGGCAGATAATCGTCGTCGACCTTTGGAGTTCAAAGAGGGTGACCATGTGTTATTGAAGATATCCGCCACTAGGGGCATGATTAGATTCGGAGGACGTGGCAAGTTGAGTCCAAGGTACATCGGCCCTTTCGATGTCTTGGAACGTGTTGGAGAGGTTGCCTACAGATTGGCATTGCCACCATCGCTAGAGGGAGTGCATGACGTATTCCATGTATCTCAGCTGAGGAGGTACGTGGCGGACAGCAATCATGTGCTTGATCACTCCGAGATCACAGTTGGACCGAGTCTGTCGTACGAAGAGCAACAAGTAGGTATCCTCGATCGCCGAGTGAAGGTGTTACGGAATCAATCTATTCCATTGGTTCGCATGGCATGGAAGCATCACTCGCCAGGGGAGTCTACTTTGGAGCGCGAGGACGACATCCAAAATCGCTACCCACAGTAGTTCGAAAACGAAGGTATGTCTTGCATTTTAAGTGCTATTATATTCCCTTGCATTGCATTTGATCCCCCGACCTTAGTTTAATTTCGAGGACGAAATTTTCTTTAAGTTGGGTAGGATGTAAACCCCTAATATTTTCTAATTATATTAGTGTTTTAAATAATTTTTTTAACATCATTTGGAATTAATGTGGTAATTGGTATATTCGTAATTATAGATATATAGTAAATGTATGATTGTGCTACATATTTTTAATTGTTAATAATATAGTTTTCAATTATTAAAAATCTTTTGTTACGTATTAAAGATTTATAGGATTTTTAGAATTTTAATCATATATATATATATATATATATATATATATATATATATATATAGTTATATATAAATAGTTATTGAAAAAAAATATAAGTGTTTGGAGGGGACCAGCCACGTGGGCCGGTCCACCTCAGCTCGAGACCCCCTTAATAGAATTGATAGCAATAGCAGCTGCAAGGGGGTGGGCCCAACCCCACACCCCCACTAAATACACGGTATAGCAGCAACTGCTGCTAGGAGTATAACCCGAGCCCCCTTAGCTATTCCTATTCGGAATAATATAGCAGCGGCCAAGTATATATCCGCTCAAAGCCAAAGTCGAACCCTAACCCCCCTATCATAATCAAAAACTTCTCGACCCCAAGGCCGCCAACCTTCCCCCACACCCCGCACTCACCGTCGATCTCCTGTCCGTCGTCGCCGACGTCTGGATCGCCGTCAAATCGCTCGGAGTCGACAGTAAACAGAGGATACTCTGTTTTCGAAAAACTCAGGTACCCATCTTCCAATTCCGAATTCTTTAAATCTGTTCGACGAAAGTTTGCTCTATCGAATGCTGTACGTAGTAGACATAACCCTCTCAAAACCCTTTCTGGTAGAATCGAGCGAAACCCCATATATCGTTCGGTATTCGAACCCAAATTTCCCAAAAAACTGTCGAAACAGAACAGTTTCAGGGCAGTCCCAAACCCCTATTTGGAAGCCAAAATCTTGGCGATTCTTCGACTATTTTGTAAAACTAATTGAACACGTGTGAAGACAACATAACCACGATTGAAACGTAACTGGTAGATCGGTATTTAGATTTTTGTGCAAGAATTTAATTCGTGTTAAACTTGGGTGAAAAATTGTTTTCGAAATAATAAATTTCAGTAGATTTTGTCCGATACGACGTACGCCCCGACAAACCGAGAGACATGGTCACGCGCCATACGCATCGAAAGGCGCATATGGACGTTGCGGACGTGTGGGAACTGACGGAACTCAGTTTCGTCGCGTGTGCGCGACGAAATCAACGCGTATCCGTCGAGGTACCCCTGTATCGATGCTTTGCAAACTTGCCCATAACTTCGTGTACAATCGTCGAATCGAGACAAAACTTGCGCCAACAGGTCCGGAACGAAATTCTGGTCCTGCATGCCAAGTTTGGTTCTATTCGGAGAAGGTCGAATCGGAACCCTTTTTTGGCGGGCCCGCGACCCACTCAAACTAGCGATTTTGTACACGGCTCCTCGGAATCCAAAACTGGACATACCGTTGAGTTCCTCTCCTCAAACTGAAATTGTAGAATGTAGTTTGATGACTTTAGAGACCGTAGACTTTGGCACGCGTTTCGGTGCAAGGCGGGTACAACGGCGGACATCGTTTTGACCCGAAATTACGATTTTGCCCCTGTTCCAGAATTTGACTTTTGGACAGGCGTTTCCTAGGTATATCTTCTTCACCGAGATTATTTTTGATGTTTGTTTCAGCATTTGGATTCATCTGTGATTTGTGAGTTTTGGTGCTGACACTTGCTACTCTTGGACTTGCCACTTTGCACCACCAGGCAAGATACCTTGCCACCTTACTCTGTGATTATTATATTCTTATTTTTAGTTGTTATTTTTAGCATTTTATTTTGTGATATTTAAACTGTGCGTCCAAGTCACACTTGGGTGCAAGCGACTCTATCGGTCGTTTTTCTTGCTTTATTTATTCTCTTGCATTGACTCAGCTTATTGACCACCCATTGATGTTGAGGTATTGGTATATCTCATATGGCCTTGACACTTGTTGTATCACGTGATGTGAGTCACATGTAGGACACGTTTCCGTATAGTTGGCTGGCCACCGATACGTTTGGAGCGTGCGACGGATAGGAGTAACTGCCAATAGTATTGCACGTTAGAAGACTTGGCGGTTACTAGAGGTTCATATCAGTCATAGAGATGATGATACTAGGCATTGGGTGGGGAGAACAATACCTGACGTATGGGCTTCTTTACACTTCCATGATTACCTGTGCGCTCCTCCGGAGACGCAGGCTCCAGGCGCCCTCTGACGTTTCCTAGAGCGTTATGGACGTAGCCCCTTGCACATGGTGCCCTCTGACACTTTCCGAGCGTTATGGACGTAGGCCCCTGGTACCCTCTATGGGAACTATGCCGATCCCATTTACAGCCAGGGCTCATGCGTCGAAGGATTGTATCTCAACTGCATACTCACAGTAGAATGGTCAGGAACCCGGTTGCATGCATACCTTTCTCTTATTATATTATCACAGTCATATGGCATGGTGTTTTCTTGTATCTTGCTATGTCCCCTGAGGACCTGGTTATCTCTCCAGGTTTGGACGATTTTCCACAGGAGTACGGAGCGGCATTGGAGTTATCCTACATCGATGACGAGGCAGTCACTACTGATTTCTAGTTATTTTATATTTGAGACAGTTGTAGACATTATTTTACATCTCTTTTCTTTCTATTTTGCGAAGGTCGAACTCCGATCTTGTGAGACTATTTTTCATAGCTGTTTGGAGTGAGTATGTTCACCCGGCTTTCTTTTGATACTCTTATTTATTCATTTGGACTTTATTATCTACTGTGTTGAGCTGTGATAAGATTAGATATGTTATTCTGGCCTGTGATTATTTATTTACAGCTTATGTACATATATGGGGATTCCATATATTGGAGTGTTCTTCGTATATGTGCAGCTGGCATGTTTACGTACTTGGTCCTACGTATTTTGGGACTGGGGCGTTACATCCGCCTGAGCAACGGGGCCATATGCACCCAAGGGGAGGGGGCCAGTACTGGCCTCAACTAAGAGGGGAGAGGGTATGCGCCCGGCCGAGCTGGGCCGACCACGCCCGAGGGGAGGGAAAGGCATACGCCCAATGGAAGGGGAGTGCATGCGCCCATGCTGGGCTGAATGCGCCCACGCAGTTGCTGGGAGCGCCCATGCTGGTGTAGTATATGCCCACGCAGTGGTCGGATGTGCCCGAAGGGTGAGGGCATGAATGCGCCCGAGGGGAGGGAGGAGCATGCGCTTGAACAGGCCTGATAGTTCCCGAGCATGCGCCCAAGTGGTTGAGACAGCAGTATGTGCCCACAAAAGGGTTTGCATATGCACCCACGGGCAAGGGGGTGTGGGGCACATAGAGGCGAGCCCCCTGAACCTGAGGGGTCGCTGGTGAGCGAAGCGGCGGGAAGTTTGAAATTTGAAAAGGGGAACTCTTCGAGCGCCAAGACGGAGGCCTGGGGGCCGACCGGCGCTACTCCGATGGAGGCGGGAGAGGAACAGGACAGGGGGGTTGACTCCTCGATGGGGGGAACTGGCGAGGGGGTGGCCGGAGGACTCCCCGCCCAGAGGAGTTGGAAGCGGAGACAAGCTCCCCGCGGCAGGGAAGGTTGGAGGAGAAAGGACATGAGCAGGAGGAGGCTGCTGAGGGGGGATGGGAAGACTGAGGGGAGGGGCGGAGGATGCCTCACGGATGGAGGAGGAGGACGACGACCGAAAAATCTCGTAGGCGTTAGGCGGGCCGAGGACGGCTAGGAGATCCGACGAAGGCTCGCGTGGTCGAAGGGGGGCCGCCATACGAGCAGAGAGGGAGACCGGAGCGGGTGGACGGCCGGCCGACCGCCTAGTCGTGGCCGGGGAAGGGGGCTAGAGAACGAACTACTGGGGAGGAGAAAGACATCAATATATATATATATATATATATATATATATATATATATATATATATATATATATATAGTGGTTAAGAAAGATGCATGCAGCTCGAGTGGTCAGGAGGTTGAATCCCACGGGAGCGATTCTAGAAACAATTTACCTGGTTCCAATATATATATATATATATATATATATATATATATATATATATATATATATATATATATATATATATATACACACTCACACACTTAGATAAACTGAAAGGAAATTATATTTTACATTAATAAGGTGAATTATACATTGTGTCATGTATTTAATTCTCAATGGCCTATAAATGTCTTGCAATTTCAATTGAACAACCCACTTCTCTATACCCAGGTATATACAACTAGAAAGTAAATACCATAACGAAGATGGTCCACTTTCGATCCGTAGTCTTTCTCTTTGTTATATTGGTCATGGTTGTGGTTTTGACCTCACAAGAGAGTAAGATTTTATTTTATTTTCATCCTTATGTTATATATATATATATATATATATATATATATATATATATATATATATATATATATATATATATTTAATAAAAAACCCCTTTTTTTATTAATCAAGGCTCAAAATGTCGAAGCCTGATACGTATACAAGGCAAAAGTAAGTATACCACCAAAAGAAAAGACGGGAGGGGAGCGACCGGGGCCGCCAAAACTAAGAGCTGTATGGTTGCCAGAATGCCGGAGAGCTGTGGGAGCAAAGAGAACTCCTTTTGTGACATTGCCGGTGAATTTCCCGTATTAGCTGTTCTGCAGAGTATTGGTGTCCCTCGTATCTCGCTTTGTTACGGTTTTTCCAAATTGCCCAGGTAGCGGCCGCTGCGACGATCTGGTGGCCGTGGGACGCGACTCCCCAGTGGGCCAGAAGATCGTTAAAGCGCCCATCTCCTGGGGTAGTATTGTAGTTGTGATTGAGGGCGCTCCAGATTTTGTCAGGGAAGCTTCCTTCTCGGAAGATGTGGTCAATAGTCTTCGTCTGGCACTCGCTGCAGCAATTACAAGCAGACGCCAGGCTAATGCCGATGGAGTTAAGGATATCGTCAGTTGGCAGTTTCTTTCTCATGACTCTCCACAGGAGGAAGGACCATTTCTTTGGGATGCAAGAGTGCCAGTATCACGCAATGGAGTGTTCTTGTCCGTTCTCTTGGATCGCGAATCTCGTCGATCGCACTGAGAAAGCTCCCGAAGCTTCCAGCGACCACCTCAACTTGTCTTCGTCGGGCCCAAAGATAAGTCCGTGTCGACGAATGTTGTCAACCGTTTCGTTGCCGGACCATTCACGGATCTTGTTCCAATTCCAGTCGTTATTGGTGGGGTTCCACAGGTCCTTGATCTTGCTATTTCTGGAGGAGTCAGTAATGTTCGGGATAAGGCTGTCTCCGATCCATCTCTCCAGGAAGGGGTTAGCCTCGTCTGAACCCAGATGAAGTCTGATCGCTGGCTCAGCCAGTTCTCGGCCTCGTAAAATACGACGCCAAGCCGCTGAGGATCTGCTGTTAGCAGAGGCCATCGCTGTGTGGATGTGTTTGAAGTACCTGGCCTTTATAAAACTGGTCCACAGGTTTTGGTTGGTGCGTAATTTCTACCACAGTTTCATCGAGAATGCATTGACGATGTGATCAAGTTTGGTGAATCCAAGCCCGCCGTTCGCGATCGGGGTGGCCATGGTTTCCCAGCTGGCCCAGTGGTGTTTGTCTTGCCCCTTGTTGTACCTCCAGAAGAAATTGCAAAAGATCTGCTCAATCGACGCGATAACCTTCCTGGTCGGGGAGCTAGCCGCTAAGGTGTGGATGGGGACGGAGTTGAACACATGTTTGATGAGAATAATTTTGCCTCCTGTGGATAGGGTGGCGTTATGCCATCCTTCGATTTTGTTCCTGATTTTGGAGATCAAGTTCTCGAAGATGCTGGCGTTAGATCTCCGTACACCAGGGGACAGCCTAGATAGTTGAAGGGAGGATGTGCCACCGTGAAGGAATTTAGGTTGGTGAGTCTGGTTGCGTTCTCGATATTGATGCTGTGGTGGGCATAGATGATGTCACACCCCGACCCGGGAAATCGCTCATCCTCGCTAGATTTTATCCGAATCATCGTCCTCGCTGGGGCGTGATGCCACACGAGCCTGAAGTTACGCTCGTGCAAGGCAAGATAACAGTTCACATAGTGATTATCTCAAATTCGTAACATAAGCAGCGGAAGGAAACAAGGAATACAACAAGAATCTCTTTTATTCATAATGAACTGAAGGTTACAAAGGCTCTGAATAGCCCAACATAAATGCCAATTGGCTACAACGCTCATGATCTCTCTAGCTCACAAAGGATTACATTGTTCCATACATTATGCCCCTTTATAGCCACCAAGTAGTCTTCGGCCGAACATCTCCATGTCGCAAGTCCGAACGCATATGCGGTAGCTCCTCTTGAACGCCAAGGACTCCATGCCTCGGCACGTCCAAGCCAAGCTCCGCCCCGAGCCGATCATAATCTAAGCCTGCACATAAACTAGTGGTGGATTAGTGCTTTCGTCCTCGCTTCGTACTGATCAAGACCCGCTCTCACCCAAACCAAACACTAAATATCTTTAGTAAAACATGCATCTTAATTTGTGATCTTTCTATTTAGCCTTAGGATCAGTTTTATGGCAATGTTTACGCATAGCAACTTTATCATAATGTGTCCAATACCGTGTCCCTACGGCAGATACAGTTAGACATAATCTTAAACATAAACATAGTGATTCGTGCACATCCCGTTCCTCTTTGCCTAGCCTGCCATGGTTAGAACTTACATAAGCAATCATACGATTCGTGCAACCGACAAATCATAAACGTAAACATATGCATAATGGGTGGTAGGTCCTGCGCCTGCACCCAGCTCTCATCTCAGTCCACCGGCCCTATCTATATGAAGGTCACGGTGTTTCGTACCGTAATGGACTTGGCATCTCATATGTGTAAGCCTACGATCGCTTCGATACGGGTTGCTAGCCCAATATCAAAGGATCCCAAACTTACGGATATCATAGCTTATCACAGCACTGGACGGTCGCAATCTGTCCGAATGATGTGCACCATAAATACTACACATAATTCCCTCCTAGGCCGAACGGTCCCGGCGCCCCGGCGTAACCGTTCGAAGGAAGCCGTACCCGTGCACGGGCCATCCGAGTCCATTGACCATGCAATACATACCATAGCATACAAATCATATCATTCCAACCAATCCTCCGTTCCATAAACATAGTCTCGATCCATAAACGGTTTCCCGTGCCATAAACATATTCGCGTCTCATAAACATAATCCACCATTCATATGGGGAGCTCCGTCGACGTTATGTCCCAATACATCCATATTGATGCACGACGTCCAATGGCTTAGTCATCTCATACTCATATTCAACGCGTTTCATTCGTAAGTTATTCGCATAACCTAGTTCCGTAATCACATAGTCTTTTCGTAGCATAAGTGCCCGAGGGCACGCTCAGCACCGTAATCAATGTTCTACGCCTAGTGTTCAATGTTCTCAGAGGCGTGCACTTGATGCACATCTCGATATTGTCTTTTAATGTTCTACCATCACCGTCCTACCACGACTCGTATACTTGATGCACGTCGCTTCAATTGTTCGATTGTTCAATGTTCTATCTTAGTATTCGACACATACATGGACCTTCCGTCGCCCGAGCCACGCTCGCTAACTCGATAACATCTTACGCATACCATAACATATTTTATTAGACGTGAAGAAATAGGGAGAGAGAGTCAAGAACCCGCCCACCTTAAGTCGATACGCCTTGCCGTTTCGCTGAGTTGAAGCGTCTTGCTTCCATAACTCGGTCGCATAGCTAACTCCCGGACTTAGCCATTCCTTTGAACTACTCGGTTGATTTAGCCTATTGTGCCCATACCACGATCCGTAATCCAGCATAAAGGCATAGCCTGCACACCAGATCAACTAACATTAGCACTTGCTCAAACGGAACTTATCCTTTGCATCGATTCGATTCATAGATTCCAACCGACTCAAGGCTTACCTTTGGCCAACGTAACACTTGTATCGATTCGCATCGATACCTCATCTGGTCAACGCAACTCTTCGAGTCAACGACTCTACATAATGCACCGTACGGAGCGGGGAATTACATAATATACCACTCAAAATCAGGTTCGTCCTCGAACCGAAACCAACACTTAATCCAAGTGCCTCGCAAGATCATTTCACGATCTCGTGCTACTATCGTTGGAATCATACAACTTAGTTTGGATCATACACATATTTTAGGCGCTCCACCAATATATGCATTTCAGCCAAGCTCAGTTGTAGGATATCGGGACAACTAACAAGCTCAACTTAATCCTTAAGCACCAATCAGTCCGTACTCGACTTAGTCAAAATCTTAGTGCCTATTCTTAAAATACTTCTCGTATGCATCATCCCATAACATGCGATTCACTTCCAAACATTTCACCACATAACTTGATTCAAACCCATAACTTCAATCTCATAAGTTTCTTTTTCGGCCACCTAACACATGCATTGCATTAAGCCGTTGCGCATCCGATCGCAACAATTCTCCCAACCATTCACCTATCTCTTATATAATTCAAGTCTTTCATCCAATCATTCATAACATTTGGCCTTAACTACATGGACTAAGTCAACATGTCACAAATTCATTTGTCTACAATTTGTACTAAGTCTCGCACACAACTATCCCAACACGACCCACGTTCTCAAACTGCCTACGCATCGCGTCTGGGGCTACCCCCGCTAGGTAACTTATCCAGACATCATGCTTAATTTCTTCTCGACACAAGAGGTCAACTTGATTCTACGATGCTCAAAGGCAACAATCTCTCTGACCCAAGGTCTCTTACGATACGCCTATCTCCGATTCTCGACCAAGTACGAATCCTTTACTCAAACTTCAATTCAATCCCGACTAGTTCATTTCATATCATCGATCGTTCGCCCAATACCCATAACCTAACCGTTACTCAAATCGATCTACGACACAACTCTTAAGGTCGTTCTACTATCCGTCGCTCTCGCGTATTGCATAATTCTTGCAATCGCCTTAATGCGTCACTACGCTAAGCACGTTCCTCAAGATCTATTCGATCATCGACCGACCAAGTCTACTTACGCACTCATTCGATCGATCATAACTTTTCTATTCGTCTCGATCTAGTCGAAGGCTACTTTCTAACTTTTGAAACATGATACTCGCTTGCTTAGACTTATCCTCAACATGTACTACATTATTCCTCATCCTCGACAAAATTTCTCAAGCGACTTCTTTAGGGTCATCCTATGGTTTTCCACATTCACTTGATTTGGCGGTCAAGTCTTCTAGGGTCATCTGCCCCGAAACTACGCTCGATAATTAAAGATCATCAACGAGGGACAGTTATAACGAACCATGCTATATCCTATCGCGGAGCCAAATCAATTCCCGACAATTCCTATAGAACTTTACCCAATCCGACATATCAATCCATAATTTCTCTACTCCCGCGTAACTGATGTGCCGATAACTACTCGAATCACTTATGCACATTGCGTACCGTTACTACTCGAATCACTCCTGCATAACCGTCCGAATATTTTCGCTAGTCGTATGACATTTACTTGCCTCAAGTCCGAGTTTACCTATTCGTGATCATAGTTTGACACATTCTATATTCCTCGAACAACTTTCGCATCAAACCACAAGTCCATATCAAATTTGCCATGCCTCGCAAGTTCGATCATCCCCGCTGGATGAATCACCATACCAGCGCTCATACGGAATGATCGTTCTAATTTGACGTGACGCATGTGCGAGGCTGGTGTTGCGCTCGCTCAAGACAAGAATGTCAACATAGTGGTGATCCGCGAAGCAATCCAAACACTTTCATTTTCATCCAAGCAATATCCATCCACTCTCAATTCTCCGTAGCACTCCTACCGTTATCATCCAAATTTCCATAACTTAACTTGCATCCTATTCATCCAACAACAATGCTCAACATAATTTTCGTTCATTCGATCATAGTATCCCCGAGTTATTGCATATCGTCTTTGATACGCCTCAATACCATCGTCGATATGCATAACTTGAACATCTTTCTCTCTCATAAGCTCAAATACGTTGCAATCATTGCCATTATCCGAACTCGAATACGAATCAAGTCTCACGTACCAAGATCCATTCCGTAGTAACTAACCACCATAATCGCGACACAACTTTCCAATTCACATATCCATTCTCATATCCCTAACTCACACTTCCAATCGTGCTACCGACTCATGGCGCTAACCCAAATTCGTTCGCACAATTTCTTCGTACCTACTCAATTCATTCCGAATGGTTTTTGTACCAACTTAACTCAACTCGACCGAGTCGACTATTTCCTCAACGTAACGTTCCTTCACATATGCTCCATTTATCGTTTGACTTATACTTAACGAATTTTCTTTCGACGTATCATCTATGCATACGACTCGTGCATAATCGTTCAACTCAATTCATCAAGTCATACTTGCATCGACTTCGATCAAGTCATTCCCACTCAAGTCTCGGTTCTACTTCGTCCGTTGCGGACAAACATATCGTAACAACATAAGCGTCTCGATGAAATCTATCGCAAGTCACCAACCGGCTTAACATAGATATCGCTAAGTGGTATCCCATATACCACTCAGGATCGAGCCTATCTTTATCGATACAATACTTCGCTATACTGATCGCATAATTGGTATTGCATATACCACTCGAAATTAAGTCATTACTCGACATCGCATTCCGTATAGGTCCGACATCTATTCCTCAATCAACTATCCCGTATGGCGATCCCTCCGATCCCAGATCTAGCGTTTGCTTACTCGAGTTGGCACAACAACTGAACCAACATGCCCTATCGTTCGTTCAAGTTTGACATACATTTAATCTAACCATACCTTGGCGATCATATCGATCACACCCGCAACATTTGCTTATTCAAAGCTCAACGCGACGTACGGCCAACATAAACGTTCACCTACTCAACTCGACTTAGCGACCAACTCGACTCGTTATTATCGTATCTGCGATCTTTCTGAATCTCGCTCGTTGCAACTCGTACAACAACTCATTCTCGATACTCAAGCTCTTCACTCAATCTCGTGCGACATATCGCTATCCATCCGCATAGCCATACCACACGTATCATACCATATCGACTCATTGCACCGAATGTAATGAATGATTCATGACTTTGCTGCACTCCGTGCAACCCACAACACATAACCATTCGCATAGCCACATAACGCGCATCGCCTCACATATCGACCCGTTGCACTTCGTGCAACCAACAACACATTTCCCCTCGTACTTCGTGCGACCAATATCACATAACTCCTCGCACTTCGTGCGACCGACCATATATATCGTTGCACTTCATGCAACCAACATCACCATATTCGTTGCACTTCGTGCGACCAGCATTCCATAACTCGTTGCACTTCGTGTAACCAACATCCCATAACTCGTTGCACTTCGTGCAACCAACACTCTCCGATGGCGCCCGGAGATAGCGTGATGGTCACGACATACTTGTGGCATACGTACTCACTTAATATAGACTTATTGTATGGAACATCCAATGTAGCATCGAGCAGATCCATGAGCCACGCGGTTGCGAAATCAACTTAGAGTCAACTGAATTCGATAGCGAAGCAACTGAGGGTCAAAGAGATTCATACACGGTCCAAAGGATGGAACCGCTCTGATACCAACTTGTTACGCCCCGACCCGGGAAATCGCTCGTCCTTGCTAGATTTTACCCGAATCATCGTCCTCGCTGGGGCGTGATGCCGCACGAGCCTGGAGTTGCGCTCGTGCAAGGCAAGATAACAGTTCACATAGTGATTATCTCAAATTCGTAACATAAGCAGTGGAAGAAAACAAGGAATACAACAAGTATCTCTTTTATTCATAATGAACTGAAGGTTACAAAGGCTCTGAATAGCCCAACATAAATGCCAATTGGCTACAACGCTCATGATCTCTCTAGCTCACAAAAGATTACATTGTTTCATACATTATGCCCCTTTATAGCCACCAAGTAGTCTTCGGCCGAACATCTCCATGTCGCAAGTCCGAACGCATATGCGGTAGCTCCTCTTGAACGCCAAGGACTCCATGCCTCGGCACGTGCAAGCCAAGCTCCGCCTCGAGCCGATCATAACCTAAGCCTGCACATAAACTAGTGGGGGATTAGTGCTTTCGTCCTCGCTTCGCACTGATCAAGACCCGCTCGCACCCAAACCAAACACTAAATATCTTTAGTGAAACATGCATCTTAATTTGTGATCTTTCTATTTAGCCTTAGGATCAGTTTCATGGCAATGTTTACGCATAGCAACTTTATCATAATGTGTCCAATACCGTATCCCTGCGGCAGATACAGTTAGACATAATCTGAAACATAAACATAGTGATTCGTGCACATTCCGTTCCTCTTTGCCTAGCCTGCCATGGTTAGAACTTATATAAGCAATCATACGATTCGTGCAACCGACCAATCATAAACGTAAATCTATGCATAATAGGTGGCAGGCCCTGCGCCTGCACCCAGCTCTCATCTCAGCCCACCGGCCCTATCTATATGAAGGTCATGGTATTTCGCACCGTAATGGACTTGGCATCTCATATGTGTAAGCCTACGATCGCTTCGATACGGGTTGCTAACCCAATATCCAAAGGATCCCAAACTTATGAATATCATAGCTTATCACAGCACTGGATGGTCGTTGTCATGCCCCGATTCGGGGAATCGCTCGCTTTGCTTCGATTCACGCCGAATCGATCGTCCTCGCTAAGGCGTGATGCCGTACAAGTCTGGAGTTGCACTTGTACAAGGCTAGAACATGCACATTCATATCATTTGAAACATTTAAAATTAAGCCACAGTTGCGGAAACATTGAAACACAATATAGGAAGAAGAAATACTCATTTTATTCATAATTGTAGTCAGAATACAACTTTTCTCGATAATATTTGAAATGCCATTTCGGCTACATTGATTCATGAAAAGAAGTACAACTGATAGGCTGCCATGAAATAATTTCCCGTTCCATACATCATGCCCCTTTAGTACTTTGAAATATAAGCAGCTATCTTTGAAATCTCTGCAATACTTTGTGCGTCTTTAGGGAAAAACAACTTGAAAGGAAACAGCAGTTCAGAAAGCTTTAGTTCGGACTTGCGCCTGAGCCTTCTCCAGTACCTGTGGAGGAGGGGTCAGCACATTATAACAATGCGCTGGTGAGCCCCGTTGGCCCACTCAGCTAAACCAACATTTGATTAATGACAAGCATTTTAAAGATATGAACTTATTAGGGACAGGCAACATTCAGAGTAATTCACAATAAATGCAACATGAAATAAACCATGTTTACTTTACCATTGGCCGAATCCAGCTTTCCTGCATAAGATACAGGATAATAATAATATACTTACCGTCCCTGCATAAAATAATCATTAGCATGCATCCTGACTACATGGCCACTGGCGTTGTTAAACCATATGGACATCTCTTTGCCTTATAGGACTTCAAGGTAATGCAATGACTCCAAAGTAGGTAGCTAGCCCCTAAGGATGCCTCACAATACCCGTGCTCCCATTAGCACGCCAATGCTTCCTCCTAGGCCGAATCGGTCCCGGCGCCCCAGTACCGATTCGAGGAAACACACCATCAAACCTTGTGCACAAGTTGTCCATGACCATGCGAATGCGTGATCGACTCGATAAGCAAACAGTACATGGTAGTTTTGAAAGTAAATAGGCAACTTGTTCATTTCGCAGCAATTCATCATCATTCTAGGTATCAATTCAATCTCAATTCAATGTTCAGTGGACAAGCATAATCTCAATGGTTGTTAACAGTGTAATCGATTCATTTCAATGTTCAAGGGACTAGCATTCATTTCAATGTTCTATGGACTAGCATTCATTTCAATGTTCAATGTTCAATCTCTAGCTTCTTAGTGGTATTGACTTGTGGCATTTAGCAACTTGATATCGATCGACGGATGTTGCAAGACAATTATTTAGTTGGCATGAAGGAATAGCGAGAGGGACAATACCACCACAGAGATCCACACTCACCAAATTAGAGAATCGCCGAGAGAGAGAGGAACACTTGTACGCTTAGCCTTCCGTCACGCGTCAGTCTGCATTGGCACCAAAAGTTTGGTTAATAATCCATCTCGTTGTGTTCTCTTCTCTCAGAATTCTCAAGAATGAATGCTATGCAAATCGATGAAAACGGGCAAGAATCAAATCATCGAAAATCATTCAGAAAAGCATCCATCAAAACCAAGCAGCAAAACCAGCAGCAAAACATCCAGAGAAAACTCTTGGACGCATTTCAAGAGAAACCAATCCATTAGTTGGAAAGGTTCTTATGCACTTGTCCGTGATCGATTCGGTGCCGACGGTGAGTTTCCCCAATACTCGGTTCCGACCGCGTTAGCCAAGCCACAAGCCTTACATAGTGAACCGCTAGGAGCGGGACACTACATAATATACCACTAAGAAAAAGTTTCATCCTCGAAACTTAAAGCAAAAGTCCTACCTCAAAATATCAAACAGCGAAGGGTATTTCACCCGCATCTCTTCCTCTAGTTCCCATGTCGACTCCTCTACAGCATGGTTCCGCCACAGCACGTTGACCAGGGGTACTGTCCGATTCCGCAAAACTTTCTCTTTCCTGTCCAAAATTTGGACAGGCTCTTCAGTGTAGGATAGGTCAGCGCTCAGCTGCAGCTGGTCGAAGTTCACTACGTGACTTGGATCATGCACGTACTTCCGAAGTTGAGATACATGGAAGATATCGTGCACATCAGCCAGAGCCGGAGGTAGTGCAAGTCGATAAGCCACTGAGGCTACCTTCTCTAAAATCTCGAATGGTCCGACGAATCTCGGGCTTAGCTTTCCTTTCATCCCAAACCGCATCACACCTCGCATGGGTGTGACCTTCAAGAAGACATGATCTCCTGCCGTAAATTCCAAAGGTCGTCGATGTACGTCCGCATAACTCTTCTGTCGACTTTGAGCAACTCTAAGTCTTTCTCGAATTAAGCGAACTTTCTCGACGGCCTGTTCCACAAGTTCTGGTCCGAGCACTTGCCGTTCACCGACTTCATCCCAGCATATCGGTGATCGACATTTTCGTCCATATAAGGCTTCGTACGGGGCCATTTGGATACTTGCCTGATAACTGTTGTTATAGGCAAATTCTGCTAATGCGAGATGTGTGTCCCAATTTGTCTTCGAATCGAGCACGCACAATCTCAACATATCTTCAAGAATCTGGTTTACTCTCTCTGTCTGACCATCAGTCTGCGGATGGTAAGCCGTACCGAAGTTTAACTTTGTGCCCATAGCCGAGTGCAGACTTATCCAAAATCGCGACAAGAATCTTCCGTCTCTATCCGATACTATAGAAGCTGGCACCCCATGTAATCGAACAATTTCATTTATGTAGATCTGAGCCAACCGTTCTACTCCCCATGTAACTTTTATTGGAATGAAATGTGCCGACTTGGTTAATCTATCCACGATAACCCAAATCGCATCATTTCCCTTCTGAGTTCTTGGCAAGCCGACTATAAAATCCCTACAGATATTATCCCACTTCCACAGTGGAGTAGCCAAATTTTGTAATTCTCCGCCTGGTCGTTGGTGTTCGGCCTTCACACGCTGACAATCCATGCATTGTGACACAAATAGCGCCACATCCTTCTTCATACCATGCCACCAAAAAGTTGAGCGTAGATCTTTATACATTTTCGTGCCTCCCGGATGCAAGGAATACTTTGCGAAATGAGCCTCGATCAGTATTTCCTTCCTGATATCCTCGTCCTTAGGGACGCACAATCTTCCCTTGACACGAATAGTGTCATCTTCAACGGTAAAGTCTGACGCCTTTCCTGCTAGAATCAACTCGCGTATTTTCTGCAGAAACGGGTCTTCCTTCTGAGCAATCTTAATCCTTCCCTGGAGACTCGGCTCAAGCTGCAATTGAGCCAACTGTACATTCTGCGGACGGATTCTGAACTCGATGCCCATCTCTTCAAGATCCCGTAGTACCTCTTTTGCCACTGTTAGGGACCCAACAAATTTTCGACTCAAGGCATCAGCTACCACATTCCCTTTACCCGGCATGTAAGAGATTGTCAAGTCATAATCTTTGATCAATTCTAACCAACGCCGCTGCCTTAAATTCAATTCCTTTTGTGTGAATATGTATTTCAGGCTTTTGTGATCCGTGAAGATCTCGCAGGACACACCATAGAGATAGTGTCGCCACAATTTCAACGCGAACACAATTGCCGCCAGTTCCAAATCATGTGTCGGGTAATTCTTCTCATGCTGTTTGAGTTGTCTCGAAGCATAAGATATTGTCTTCCCATGTTGCATGAGAACACATCCCAATCCAAGTCCTGATGCGTCACTGTAGATCTGAAATCCCTCGGAGCCTTCCGGAAGTGCTAAAATTGGAGCTGTGACGAGCCGCTGCTTGAGTTCTTGGAAGCTACTCTCACAGTCGTCAGTCCACTTAAATACGACTCCCTTCTGAGTTAGGCGAGTCAAAGGCGACGCGATTCTCGAAAAGTCTTTCACAAATCTACGGTAGTACCCGGCTAAACCAAGGAAACTCCGTATTTCACTAGCTGATGCAGGCTGCTTCCAGTCCACAACTGCCTCAATCTTCTTTGGGTCAACGGCAACACCTTCTGCCGAAACAACATGTCCTAGGAACGACACGCTGTTCATCCAAAACTCGCACTTACTTAGCTTTGCATAGAGCTGGTTGTCCCGTAGCGTCTGAAGTACTTCTCTCAAGTGCTCGACATGAGTCTCCCTGTCCTTTGAGTAGATCAAGATGTCATCGATGAACACAACAACAAACTTGTCTAAGAATGGTCGAAACACTCTATTCATTAAATCCATAAAGGCTGCTGGAGCATTGGTCAAGCCGAATGGCATGACCAAAAACTCATAATGTCCGTATCTTGTACGGAATGCTGACTTAGGAACATCTTCGGGTCTGATCTTCAACTGATGGTATCCTGAACGAAGATCAATTTTTGAAAACACGGTCGCCCCTTGTAGCTGATCGAATAGATCATCTATCCTTGGCAACGGATACTTGTTACGGATGGTTGCCTTATTCAGTTCTCTGTAATCGATGCATAGCCGCATCGTTCCATCCTTCTTCTTTACAAACAATACTGGAGCTCCCCATGGAGATACACTTGGGCGAATGTATCCCCGGTCTAATAATTCTTGTAGCTGCACCTTTAGTTCTTTCAATTCTGCCGGAGCCATCCTGTACGGCGCCTTAGATATCGGACGAGTATCCGGAAAGGTGTCAATTGTGAACTCAATTTCTCTATCCGGCGGCATCCCAGGTATCTCGTCCGGAAACACATCAGGAAACTCTGCCACAATTTCGGTCTGATTTGAGCCTACACTCTTCATTCGAGTGTCTTGGACAGAAGCGAGAAAGCCTTCACACCCCGAGTACAGTATGTGCCTTGCTGTAACTGCCGATATTACCATAGGTCCTTGGAACGCCGAGCCGCACGAGTAAGAAAACTCTGTTTCTCCAGGTAGGCGAAACACAACTCTTTTATCCGTACAGTCGATCGTTGCATGACAGGCGCTGAGCCAGTCCATTCCCAATATGATATCGTACTCTTTGATGTCGAGTACAATTGCGTCCAAAGATAAAGTTTTGCCTCCAATCTTGATGTAGCCGTCCCTGCAAATCAAAGTTGCAGGTATATCTACTCCCGAAGGAGTACTAACACACAAAGCTGTCTTTAATTGAGTCATACAAATTTTATTTTCCGTTGCAAAATCAGAAGAGATAAAGCAATGAGTAGCACCAGAATCAAAAAGTACTCTTGCAGGTATGCCTTTGTACAGCAACATACCTGTTATAACATTCTCTGCGGTCTGGGCCTCTGCCTGAGTCAGGGCATAAACCCTTGCTTGGCCACCTTGTTGATTCGGTGCATTTCCAGTTGGAGCTGGCAAGGCTGGTGGCGCCTGGCCACGATACTGGTTGTTGTGTTGGCCCCGGTTCTGATTGTTGTTATGCCCACGATAGTAATTATTGTTATTCCCATGAGGAGGATACTGGTTCTCTCCCTTAGTTCTGCATTCAAATGCCTTGTGATTCATTCCCCCACATTTGTAACACCCGACGCGACAATCCTCGCGACGATGACCAATTCGATTGCACCTGTTGCAACGCAGTTCCTGATACGGTCCTTTGTTATTGCCCGTATTCGGACGCTTAGGCACGTCATTTCTTCCTGCAGACCAAGGTCGTTTCTGATTGTTGAGTCCTTGGTTGCTCTGCGTTGTCCCACGACTACCCGGTTGATGAAATCTCTCCATTTCGAGAGCTGTCTCGTACGCCTCCCGGTAAGACGTACATTTACGACTTAGAACATCCCGCTCCAGGCCCTCATTCAGGCCTTGCACAAATCTTTTTCGCTTGGCATCGTCATTCGGTACCATGTACCCAGCGAATACGACTCTCTTCAAAAACTCTGTCTCGTAGTCATGCACTGACATACTGCCTTGTCGAAGTGCAATGAACTCATTCTCTTTTTGTTGTCGGACAGCGGGTGGAATGAATTGAGTAATGAAAGCCTGTTTGAAGGCCTCCCAAGACATCTTCATATCCTGATTATTTCCGCAAAGTGCCTGTCTCTGCGAAATCCACCATTCCTGGGCCTTGAGGCGAAGTAGTACAGCGGCACACTCCACTCTCTTACTGCCCTGAATCTCTAACATTCGAAAATAGCCCTCCAGTGTGTTCAAGAAGCCCATCACCTCATCTGGCTCCTCTTTCCCATTAAATTTAGGCGGGTCGCAACTTTTAAATTCAGAGAACTTGAAGCTCGTCCTCTTCCGTGTCGGCGTCTCAGCTTTTTCTGCCGGCACTTCCACGGTCTCGGTTGTTGCGGCCTTTGCAGAAACATTAGAATCGGCCGTCAACTTGGTGACAATCTGAGTCAGACTATCAACTTGCTTTTGTTGAGCATCCAGCTGCTCCTGAAACTGATACTGAAGCTGCTCCTGAAGCGCGCGATGTTGAGCTTCGCTCTGCTTCCTTTGAGCCTCCATTTGCTTAATCAGTTTCTCAATCGGGTCCGACGATGAATTCGCCTTTGAGCTATCACCCTTAGTCATTCTACAACAAAGAAATAATTCTATTAGCACTCATAAAATATTTATGGGCTTATTGTATGGAACATTATTTCATGCCAGCGCTATCGACACCATCAATCGAGAAAATTTGCATCAAGACTTCCTTTTTAAAAAAAAAAATTTTGAAATCCGAGGATTCTAAACCGTGCTCTGATACCAACTTGTTACGCCCCGATTCGGGGAATCGCTCGCTTTGCTTCGATTCACGCCGAATCGATCGTCCTCGCTAAGGCGTGATGCCGTACAAGTCTGGAGTTGCACTTGTACAAGGCTAGAACATGCACATTCATATCATTTGAAACATTTAAAATTAAGCCACAGTTGCGGAAACATTGGAACACAATATAGGAAGAAGAAATACTCATTTTATTCATAATTGTAGTCAGAATACAACTTTTCTCGATAATATTTGAAATGCCATTTCGGCTACATTGATTCATGAAAAGAAGCACAACTGATAGGCTGCCATGAAATAATTTCCCGTTTCATACATCATGCCCCTTTAGTACTTTGAAATATAAGCAGCTATCTTTGAAATCTCCGCAATACTTTGTGCGTCTTTAGGGAAAAACAACTTGAAAGGAAACAGCAGTTCAGAAAGCTTTAGTTCGGACGTGCGCCTGAGCCTTCTCCAGTACCTGTGGAGGAGGGGTCAGCACATTATAACAATGCGCTGGTGAGCCCCGTTGGCCCACTCAGCTAAACCAACATTTGATTAATGACAAGCATTTTAAAGATATGAACTTATTAGGGACAGGCAACATTCAGAGTAATTCACAATAAATGCAACATGAAATAAACCATGTTTACTTTACCATTGGCCGAATCCAGCTTTCCTGCATAAGATACAGGATAATAATAATATACTTACCGTCCCTGCATAAAATAATCATTAGCATGCATCCTGACTACATGGCCACTGGCGTTGTTAAACCATATGGACATCTCTTTGCCTTATAGGACTTCAAGGTAATGCAATGACTCCAAAGTAGGTAGCTAGCCCCTAAGGATGCCTCACAATACCCGTGCTCCCATTAGCACGCCAATGCTTCCTCCTAGGCCGAATCGGTCCCGGCGCCCCAGTACCGATTCGAGGAAACACACCATCAAACCTTGTGCACAAGTTGTCCATGACCATGCGAATGCGTGATCGACTCGATAAGCAAACAGTACATGGTAGTTTTGAAAGTAAATAGACAACTTGTTCATTTCGCAGCAATTCATCATCATTCTAGGTATCAATTCAATCTCAATTCAATGTTCAGTGGACAAGCATAATCTCAATGGTTGTTAACAGTGTAATCGATTCATTTCAATGTTCAAGGGACTAGCATTCATTTCAATGTTCTATGGACTAGCATTCATTTCAATGTTCAATGTTCAATCTCTAGCTTCTTAGTGGTATTGACTTGTGGCATTTAGCAACTTGATATCGATCGACGGATGTTGCAAGACAATTATTTAGTTGGCATGAAGGAATAGCGAGAGGGACAATACCACCACAGAGATCCACACTCACCAAATTAGAGAATCGCCGAGAGAGAGAGGAACACTTGTACGCTTAGTCTTCCGTCACGCGTCAGTCTGCATTGGCACCAAAAGTTTGGTTAATAATCCATCTCGTTGTGTTCTCTTCTCTCAGAATTCTCAAGAATGAATGCTATGCAAATCGATGAAAACGGGCAAGAATCAAATCATCGAAAATCATTCAGAAAAGCATCCATCAAAACCAAGCAGCAAAACCAGCAGCAAAACATCCAGAGAAAACTCTTGGACGCATTTCAAGAGAAACCAATCCATTAGTTGGAAAGGTTCTTATGCACTTGTCCGTGATCGATTCGGTGCCGACGGTGAGTTTCCCCAATACTCGGTTCCGACCGAGTTAGCCAAGCCACAAGCCTTACATAGTGAACCGCTAGGAGCGGGACACTACAGTCGTAATCCATCCGAATGATATGCACCATAAATACCACACATAATTCCCTCCTAGGCCGAACGGTCCCGGCGCCCCGGCGTAACCGTTCGAGGGAAGCCGTACCCGTGCACGGGCCATCCGAGTCCATTGACCATGCAATACGTACCATAGCATACAAATTATATCATTCTAACCAATCCTTCGTTCCATAAACATAGTCTCGATCCATAAACTGTTTTTCGTGCCATAAACATATTCGCGTCTCATAAACATAATCCACCATTCATATGGGAAGCTCCGTGTCATGCTCCAATCCCGCTAGGGTCGTCCGTCTTGCCTGGATCCCTGCGGGATCGATCGTCCTCGCTAAGGCGTGATACCGTGCAAGCCTAAGTTGCGCTTGCACAAGGCCATGTACCTGCACAAAATAACTAGTCAAGCAAAAACACACGCACGCACCCATTAGTTAAGCAAAACACACGCACGCACCCATTGCAGAAAACCAAATATTGGACACAGAGATTTGAAATAGAAATACTCATTTTATTCATAGCTTGATAGGAATACAAGTACAAAGCTTTCCGAACTCAGATTTGCCTTATAATTTGGCTACATGATTTCTTTGAAACACTCTTTTGAAAATAGCCACAATGCCCATACATGATATTCCTTTATTACAAGCTGGAATTGAAAGACACCTTCAGAAGGAAAAGAAACTTGAACTTGACTTGAAATAAAAGAAAGCTTCGAGGCAGTCCGCAGCTCTACTGGGCTAGACAAGCTTTAGTGCCTCCTTGAAATCCCCCTGTCTCCTTTGCTTTCTGAAAAGGATGCCCACAATGTGGGTCAGTACACATCCTGTACTAGCGAGCGGCTCTTCCCCGAAACTCACAAATATCTGCACTAATTCAACATGTGAAGTTACATATTTACTAGTGCTCTTTCTACTTGTCTAGGTTCTTTTTAACAATTCATAAGAAACATGACAGCCGAATATTCATAGCCAACTTACCAACGCCGACAGTCATCCCTGCACAGAAATAGGTTAGCATAATTTGCATATATAAAACATTTTCATGTCCGTCCCTGCATGTTAGGCTTGCAATAAATCTCTATCTATATGCATGAACCTAACTATTGTGGTCCATGGGTATTTCCATTACTAGCAATCGGAACTTCTTGCCCAACTACTAATAGACTAACACCCTTTTTACTGCGGGGACTTCTAGCCCCAAGTGTCCTATTCTCTCCTAGGCCGATCGACTCCAGGTGCCCCTAAAATCGATCGAGAGATTACCTCCTTGTGCACAAGTTGTCTAGACCAATGCGAATGCAGCTATCAGATAATTCTACTATGCACGAGCCTAGCAACTTGTAAACATTTCCATTCTCTTCTTCTTCTTGCACGGCCAAGCCATGATTTCCATATCGAGCTATCTCTTTTAGGCAATTCATAAGAGCATACTGTTCATATTGAAGCAAGCAAGCGACAGTTCCATTTTTATATATGATTCATTCATTATCTTCTCTTATCTTTTGTTATTGAGGTATCGTTGATCACAGGGACAAGGCAACATAGTGGACAAGAGATCATTTTTATTAGGGCATACAAATAAATGCAAGCCCGGTTCAAGCAACTCACCGAGATGAATCTTAGTTGAGAGAAGGAGGGACTTCACGCACCGTTCACGAACAATTCACGCGGCCTATAATGGCACCAACAGTTGATTAGCATATTTCATCTCTTCCTATCAAGATTCGGAATGAATGCGAAATGTGATGAAAGCGAACAATGAAAACCAATCATCGAAAACCAACACGAAAATGCATTCATCAAAACCAAGCAGCAAAAGAAAACATCCAACAAAACTCTTGGATTCATTTCAATAGAAGTCAATCCATCAATTGAAAAGGTTCATTGCATTTCATCCGTGATCAATAGATACCGGCAAAGGTTTCCCCAAACACTCAGTTCAAGACTGAGTCAGTAAGCCGTAGGTATTACATAGTGGACCGCGAGGAGCGGGGCACTACATAATAACCCATTGAGAAAAAGTTTTGTCCTCAAAACTTAAGAAACAAAACTCACCTCAACTAGTGTTGCATTCTGGATCAAGCAACGTGGAGAGATTGTAGACACGCGCATTGGTCCGCTGCGGCTGGTTGTACGGATGGTCTCGAAGGAGCGGTGGGCCTGGCAGCTGCCCACACTCTTCAGTGTCGTTGTTGTTCAGTGGCCGAACTCTCTTATTCTGGCAATTTATAGCACGGTGGCCCTTTTGACCACAGTTGAAACACTCTCTGTTGGCAGAATGGCAAACTTCCTTTGTGTGTCCATGCCTACCGCAGAAAGCGCACACGGGCTTATTATATTGTTCCCCGCCAGTCTTCTTTTCTCCGTCAGCCTTTTTCTTCCCGTCGTGACATCTTTTAGCGGGCTGGTTGCGACTGTTCTGCGTCTTTGCTGACGCCTTCTTCTGCTGGAACTGTTCCACCTGTAGCATCGCCTCAAAGGCTTGAGAATAGGACCCACATTCTCGATTCAGCACACTTAACTGGATGTCGTCATTCAGACCATCAACGAATCGATTTATGCAAGTCTGTTCTGTGGAAAGCAAAACAGCGACAAAATTTGCTAGCTTAGCAAATTCAGACTCATAGTCCTCCACGGACATATCTCCATGTTTCAGTGTGATGAAGTCATCCTCCAACTTCTTGCTCATGGCTGGAGGCAAATATTGATCCAGAAACGCCTTCTTGAAGGAGGCCCATGAGATCTTCCCATTCCTAGCCATTGCGAGCAGCGCCGGCTTCTTCGTCTTCCACCAATCCTTTGCCCGCAGCCGTAGAAGCATAACGGCACAAACTACCTTCTTGACGCTTGGAACTCCTATGAACGCGAACAGACTCTCCACTTTATCAATCCAGTCCATCACCTTATCGGGTGATGTCCTGCCTTCAAATTCTGGAGGTTTCACGTCTAAGAAGTCCTTTGGCCTAAAGACAGTGTGCCTTTGCGCTGGCTGGGGCTCATCACCCTCTACGGGCTCGATTTCGGGCGTTCCCGTTGGTTTTGTCGTTGCGGTGGTATCTTGATTTGCCGCAAGTGCCGTGACAAGCTGGGTCAAGGCATCCAACTGCTTTTGTTGGGCAGCCGCTCGGGCCTGATGTATCTGATTGTTTTCCTTATTATCCTGCCTCTGTAGTTCCAACATTCTCATGATCCGTTCTACCGGATCGGTCAAGCCAGATGGACGAGGAGGAGCCATTTCTCTACAAAATAGTATAACTTCTGTCAGTCTCATAAAATATTATGGACTCATTGTATGGGGCATTGGTTTTCATAACTCAAAATTGGGACACTTTTGAAAGCCGTCAAAGTACTTTATATACTTTTTCAAAATCGATATTTGTAAGAGGCCAAGGACGTAAAGCTGTGCTCTGATACCACTTTGTCACGCCCCGATCCCGCTAGGGTCGTCCGTCTTGCCTGGATCCCTGCGGGATCGATCGTCCTCGCTAAGGCTTGATGCCGTGCAAGCCTAAGTTGCGCTTGTACAAGGCCATGTACCTGCACAAAATAACTAGTCAAGCAAAAACACACGTACGCACCCATTGCAGAAAACCAAATGTTGGACACAGAGATTTGAAATGGAAATACTCATTTTATTCATAGCTTGATAGGAATACAAGTACAAAGCTTTGCGAACTCAGATTTGCCTTATAATTTGGCTACATGATTTCTTTGAAACACTGTTTTGAAAATAGCCATAATGCCCATACATGATATCCCTTTATTACAAGCTGGAATTGAAAGACACCTTCAGAAGGAAAAGAAACTTGAACTTGACTTGAAATAAAAGAAAGCTTCGAGGCAGTCCGCAGCTCTACTGGGCTAGACGAGCTTTAGTGCCTCCTTGAAATCCTCCTGTCTCCTTTGCTTTCTGAAAAGGATGCCCACAACGTGGGTCAGCACACATCATGTACTGGCGAGCGGCTCTTCGCCGAAACTCACAAATATCTGCACTAATTCAACATATGAAGCTACATATTTACTAGTGCTCTTTCTACTTGTCTAGGTTCTTTTTAACAATTCATAAGAAACATGACAGCAGAATATTCATAGCCAACTTACCAACGTCGACAGTCATCCCTGCACAAAAATAGGTTAGCACAATTTGCATATATAAAATATTCTTATGTCCGTTCCTGCATGTTAGGCTTGCAATAAATCTCTATCTATATACATGAACCTAACTATTGTGGTCCATGGGTATTCCCATTACTAGCAATCGGAACTTCTTGTCCAACTACTAATAGACTAACACCCTTTTTTACTGCGGGGACTTCTAGCCCCAAGTGTCCTGTTCTCTCCTAGGCCGATCGACTCCAGGTGCCCCCAGAATCGATCGAGAGATTACCTCCTTGTGCACAAGTTGTCTAGACCAATACGAATGCAGCAATCAGATAATTCTACTATGCACGAGCCTAGCAACTTGTAAACATTTCCATTCTCTTCTTCTTCTTGCACGGCCAAGCCGTGATTTCCATATCGAGCTATCTCTTTTAGGCAATTCATAAGAGCATACTGTTCATATTGAAGCAAGCAAGCGACAGTTCCATTTTTATCGGATGATTCATTCATTATCTTCTCTTATCTTTTGTTATTGAGGTATCGTTGATCACAGGGACAAGGCAACATAGTGGACTAGAGATCATTTTTATTAGGGCGTACAAATAAATGTAAGCCCGGTTCAAGCAACTCACCGAGATGAATCTTAGTTGAGAGAAGGAGGGAATTCATACGCCGTTCATGAATAATTCACGCGGCCTACAATGGCACCAACAGTTGATTAGCATACTTCGTCTCTTTCTCTTAAGATTCGGAATGAATACGAAATACGATGAAAGCGAACAATGAAAACCAATCATCAAAAACCAACACGAAAATGCATTCATCAAAATCAAGCAGCGAAAGAAAACATCCAACAAAACTCTTTGATTCATTTCAATAGAAGTCAATCCATCAATTAGAAAGGTTCATTGCATTTCATCTGTGATCAATCGATACCGGCAAAGGTTTCCCCAAACACTCAGTTCAAGACTGAGTCAACAAGCCGTAGGTATTACATAGTGGACCGCGAGGAGCGGGGCACTACACTCCGTCGGCGTTATGCCCCAACACATCTATATTGATGCACGACGCCCAACGGCTTAGTCATCTCATACTCATATTCAACGTATTTCATTCGTAAGTTATTCGCATAACCTAGTTCTGTAATCACATAGTCTTTTCGTAGCATAAGTGCCCGAGGGCACGCTCAGCACCATAATCAATGTTCTACGCCTAGTGTTCAATGTTCTCAGAGGCGTGCACTTGATGCACATCTCGATATTGTCTTTCAATGTTCTACCATCACCGTCCTACCGCGACTCGTAGACTTGATGCACGTCGCTTCAATTGTTCGATTGTTCAATGTTCTATCTTAGTATTCAACACATACATGGACCTTCCTTCCCCCGAGCCACGCTCGCTAACTCGATAACATCTTATGCATACCATAACATATTTTATTAGACGTGAAGGAATATGGAGAGAGAGTCAAGAACCCGCCCACCTTAAGTCGATATGCCTTGCCGTTTCGCTGAGTTGAAGTGTCTTGCTTCCATAACTCGGTCGCATAGCTAACTCCCGGACTTAGCCATTCCTTTGAACTACTCGGTTGATTTAGCCTATTACGTCCATACCACGATCCGTAATCCAGCATAAAGGCATAGCCTGCACACCAGATCAACTAACATTAGTACTTGCTCAAACGGAACTTATCCTTGGCATCGATTCGATTTATAGATTCCAACCGACTCAAGGCTTACCTTTGGCCAACGTAACACTTGCATCGATTCGCATCGATACCTCATCGAGTCAACGCAACTCTTCGAGTCAACGACTCTACATAATGCACCGTGCGGAGCAGGGCATTACAGATGACACTCTTGGATTGGTTGATCTTCTGGCCTGAATATCTGGAGTACCGCTCCAGGGTGTTATGTACCATCTCCATCGATCCGACATTCCCGGATGAGAAGATGAGTAAATCGTCGGCGAAGGCCGGGCAGGTGATGGTGGGGCATCCGCTGGACGTGTGGTATTGCTGGAAGTTAGGGGTGTTGACCATGTTCTTGAGGTTTCTGCTCAGGGCATCAGCAGCTATGATAAGACCGTGGACGATAGAGGGTCGCCCTGTCTGATGCCGCGGCTAGATTTGAAAAATCCCTCAGATTGGCCGTTGATAACTGTGGAGAACCATGAGTTGCTGACGGATCTCCATACGATGTTGGTCCAATTCTCTGAGAATCCGAAAGCTCTGAAGACCCAGATCATGAACTGCCAATCTAGTCTGTCGTAAGCTTTTTCCATGTCAATTTTGATGGCGATGTTGTCCCCTCTAGCCGAAAATTTCATGCAGGTGATAAGTTCTTGAGCTACCATGATGTTGTCCTGGATGTTCCTTCCGCGGACGAATTCGCTTTGCTCCTCCGAGATGATTTTGGAAAGAGTGTCTGTCATTCTAGTAGCAATGATCTTGGATATAATTTTGTTGGTGAATGTGCAAAGACTGATGGATCGGAAATCGTGAAAGGAATTAGGGTTGTCTTTTTTTGGGATGAGGATGAGATTGGCACTGGAGATTGCTTTGGGGTAAGGTGCTCCTTCAAAGAAGGCAATAGCCGCTTCGGTGATGTCCTGCTTGATAATATCCCAGCAGGTGCGAAAGAAGGTGCCAGTAAAGCCATCTGGATCGGGGGCGCTATGCTCGTTCAAGGCCCATACCGCGTCTTTCACTTCCTGTTCGGACAGGGGGGCGCTCCAACTCAGCATTGTCAGCATTGTTAATAATAGTGGGAATTTGGTCGAGGAATGAAGTGTCTTTGTGGACCGCCTTCTTAGAGAATAATTTGGCGTAGTAATCGGCTGCCGCCTCTTGAATCCCCTTGTGGTCTGTTCTGATGATGCCGTGCTCGTCAGCTATATGATGTATCGATAGTTTGTGTCTTTTGCCATTGACGCAGGCGTGGAAGTATTTAGAGTTTTTGTCCCCGTCGCTGTCCCATTTCAGTCTGGCTTTCTGCTTCCAAAAATCGGTCTCTACTTTAAGCCTGAATTTGAGCATCGCCTTGGTAAGGTTCAAGGCTCTCCTGGCCGCAGGGGATCGATCGGATAGGAATAAGGCTTCTGCTCGGGTTACATCGTCTTCTGCGACACGAATCACTTGAAAAATGTCCCCAAATGCTTGTTTGCTCCAATTGGAAAGAGCTTTCCTGGTGGCTTTGAGCTTGTTGCTGACCCTAGTGAGAGGATTAGGGGAGTCCTGACTGTTCCATGCTTCTGCAACGATGCTCAAGAACTGCGGTTGGTCAGTCCAAAAGTCAAGGAATTGGAAGTTCTTTTTGGGTGGGTAGGTGTTGTTTTTGATTTCCACCAGGATAGGGGCATGGTAGGATTCTGTAGAGTTGAGGTAGGACAGGGTGGAGCTGATCCTTATACCGTGCCAGCGCGCGTTGGTGAGGGCTCTGTCCAGACGGGAATATTGACGGCGGTCGCCGTCCTGCATGTTACACCAGGTGAATTCGCTGCCTTTGAACTGGAGAGGAGTGAGATGAGCATTGAATATGAAGTCGTTGAAGTCTTGCATGGCTGATAGGGGCGTGGGGCGACCTCCAATCTTCTCGTCTCTGCAGGTGATGGCGTTGAAGTCCCCTATGCAAAGCCAGGGGGTGTTGGTATTGTGGAGATGGGTGCCGAGAAGGTCGTTCTAGAGGTGTTTACGTTCAGCGATGACACAGCTTTCGTGGACCGCTGAAAGAATGAGCCGCTCCGGCAGAGTGGGGTGAGTGACCCAGCATGAGAGTGCTTGTTGGGAGTCCTGAATGATATCGAGTTTAATATCCTTCGATCCGAGAATCCAAATGTCGTGCCTGCCAGCGATCGTATATATATATATATATATATATATATATATATATATATATATATATATATATATATATACGGATCTACATTCCTCACTTTTGCATCCCCCAAGCATCCCCATGATAACACCAGTTGGATCTTGTTTAAGTCATCTAATATTAACCGTTGAAAAATCAACAGTTAAAATTAGATCACTTAAACATAGATCCAATGGACATGTAGGAGATGCAAAAGTGAGGGGATACGGATCCCTCCTCATATATATATATATATATATATATATATATATATATATATATATATATATATATATATATATATGATTTAGTCTTCATGATATAACGTTTAGTAATTTGATAAAAAAAAAAATATATATATATATATATATATATATATATATATATATATATATATATATATATATATATATATATATATGATTTAGTCTTCATGATATAATGTTTAGTAATTTGATACGAAGTAAAGGTTCCTAATATCTGGCTGTAACAAAAACAGATTATGCAACAACAGAATCGGATATCCTGGATATTCCTGATAACTGCAGCTTTGGCTGTGCAATTCCCGATAAATGCGACGAGGACTGCAGGAAATCTGGCTTCTATTATGGAAAGTGTTTAGGCGGTACCGGGGATCCCCTCGTCACACACTTTTGTTGTTGTGATTTACATGGTTGAGGACTTTTGAAATAAGCTACAAGAGATATGATTCCGTCAATACTTGTCATTAGACGGTCATTTGATGTGAGAAATAAAATTATGATTTTAATAAATTTTGATTTTAAGGATTTTCTTTCATTATTCTTCCAAGGCTTTACTCTTCTTTTTTTTAAATAAATTGTTATGTTGTTTATAATTCAAATCACGCATTTTATTTTATTTAATTGTAATAAAAATAAGGGAATAATATTAACTGAATAAACCACAAATTGAACATATGTATCTTTTCTGGGTTTCAACCTTACAAGAAGGAAAGAGGAACAATATAGAGAGGTACAGAAGTTAATGGTCGGAGCATGTCGAAATCCAACTAGATATCCAGTGGCAACATTGAACTCACCAATTATATAGGTAGTTAGATATTCAGCTGGGTGTATGTTTATCTAAGAACCATTGGACAAGAAATTCAAAATATTTTGGGCATGAGCTAAAGGTTACTTCGGGATCCGATTTTGATCAATTTTTGACGGTCTATTGGTTATGGGATTACGTAAGAGATAAGTTAGAATGCCTAACCGGAGAATTAAGGAAATTTTCTAAGGAATGATCTTTTAAGGTTGAAGGAGTTGTTTCTAACGGACCTTTTACTTCATTAGGGTGAGACGTGCTCTTCTAAGGTTCAAGGAGATAGTCATAGGATTCTTGCTCTTGAAGGAGGAAGGATATTTGAAGGAGGACCATCTATTCCACCAAGTTGAGATCACCACCATCGAGATGATGTGGACCTATTACTAGATGAGAGCATCTCGTAAAAGGGACGTTAGGGTTTCTTTTGTACGATCTCTATTATTGTATATATCTTTCTCTTGACCAGTGTTAGGGATCAACCCTTAATGTAAGGGAGTCGCTACTTTATTATATTTGTAATTTTTTATACAAAGATGGTTAGGACTGGTCTCGGTGGTCATATCCACCAGCACTAGATACATAATTGTTTTTTTCTTGGCTTCGTAGCTGATTGTGTTTTATTTTTCTCTGCAGGATCATTTGTCATTTTTGTGTTGTGCATCTTAGATTACTACTATCTTATGCACAAAAATAACACAAGAACGTAAAGAATGCTCTCTCTATTTGTGTGTACACGAAAAGAAAACAATATTAGAAACCGTACTTACAATAATTATTTTTCTAATGAACAAGAAAATAAACTATAACATTGGAATTAAAATAAGAAAATCAACACAATGCATAACATGAAAGAAATTAAAGGCCACCAATCTTCTGATAAAACCTTTCTAAATAGGACAAACCTTAGTATCAAACAACAATAAATAAATACATAGCAAACTTAGTATCAGGACAATGCTGCACCCAGTGCGCAGCTGACCCACAGAATAGGCACAATCCTAGTCTCTTTCTACAGTTGCTCCACTTGTGCCCAGACTTCTTACAGTAGGCACAGATAGGCTCTGTCTCAGCTGGCCTCCGCTGTGTAGTAACCCTAGGGGGGTGAATAGGGTCAAGCTAACTAATCAAGCACTTAGCACAAGCTAATGGACAATTTAAAATTATAAGTGCAAGAGAAGAAGCAATAACAATACCGACACACGATGTATCCTGGTATCCTCCCAAGAGGCACTCCAGTCCCGGAACTCTCTCCGGCTTTAATCCACTATTTGAGTAAATAGTTACACACGAGTTTGGATCCGAAGAACTCGCCAACTTCAACACGAGTTTGGATCCGAAGAACTCGCCAACTTCAACCGAGAGTTTGGATACGAAGACTCTCCAACTTCAACCGAGAGTTTGGATACGAAGACTCTCCAACTTCAACCTTTCATAATAGGTTTTGATCTCCTTACAATAGGATGAAGATCTTTCTTTTCAACTCAATAACTCTAACACAATTTGTGGATGGCAAATGAAAGCTTTGTAGAGTTGTTTGTGGATAGGCTTTGGTGGGTTAGAAATTTTTAGGCTCAAAGCATCAACCTTGAATGAAGGGGTTCAAGGCTATTTATAACCAAAGCATTGAAAAGAGCTCAAGGCAACTTTTCAGTCCACGAACAGGCATACCGCCGGTATGATCCGGCATACCGACGGTATACCGGTCTGGGATTGCAACGGCTAGAAATATAGCCGTTGGGATCATTAATGGCTGGAAATCCGACCGTTGGAATTTCAACGTTTTGGAAGCGGTATACCGTCGGTATGGACCGGTATGCCGTCGGTATACCGATTTTGTAAACAGAAACTTTCTGTGAACAAAAACCGGTATACCGTCGGTATATACCGGTATACCGTCGGTATGCCGTTTTCTACCAAAAATGATCCTGGGCTTATTTCTGCCCTAGCTTTCGATTTTGCCATCCATTTCTTGTGTTTACAATAATTCCTAAGACTCATTACAGACTCCAGATAAACTTAGGCAGGTGCAGGCTTCTTCAGAGTCTTGAAATGATGATGACATGGCTTGGCTTCTTCCTTTGATAGGTGCTGGCTTTTTCCCTTGGCGGCAGCTGTCCAAAGATATCCAGTTTGTAAAAATGGAATACCTTTCGGGGGCTTCGCCCTCGAACCTCCGACGAGGGGCGCTGCCCCCTCGACCCCCGTCCGCTGACCGAGCAGCGGAACCCCCGAGTGCGTGGCTCCGGAGATGTCGTCGGGTGGTTCAGAGAAATCTTGTGGGATCCGTCGTCTTTGGCCCACCGTGATTTCTTCATTGCATTGCATATGTCCACATTGATCTTGCTAATTGCTTTTCTGCAAATACATGTTAGACGAACAAAGCAATATACATGTAGCAAGAATGATAAGGTAAAAGCACATTAGGACTATGCGAAGTTTAAGTATAATTACTAAGGTGATAGCATAAATATTAGTGATATCATAATGATTAAACTTAATTGAATGACCACAATCAAAAATATAGTTTTGATTTTGGCAATCCGATTAAATTTAAGATAGATAAGCTCATATCACTAATATGTAAACCAATAGGCACGTATCACCAAAGGTAAAAGTATAAGTAGAAATGCTATAGCGATAGTATGAAGATTAGTGATAAAGAAATGCTAAACTTAACATATTAACCATATTCAAAAATATGATACAATCATTGGGCTAACAATCTCCCCCTTTTTGATTATGGCAAATCGGTTAAGTTTAGTATTGACACAATAGATACATGTATCACTAATATACAAAAGACATAAGCAATATCACTGAAAGCAGACTACTTAGATTACTTATAAAAGCATACTTAAACTTACTTCTCCCCCTTTGACATGATCAAAAATAGGCTCCCCCGTACTAAGAGATAAAATGAAATCAATCTCAAGCATAGAAATCAGAGCATGGGGAACTTATAGACAATCATGATCAAGATATACTAATGAAAAACAATGGGAGAAGTGTGTAAAGACAAGTGTATAAAACTACATACCAAATGTAGAGTACTAAATAGAAGATTGCTTGTCAAAACACAATATGGTTGGTAAAACTAAAAGTATTTGAAAAACAAGAAATAAGTAGTTTACCAACATGAAATCCAAGAAATAAATCCAAAACACAATAGGATATGAAATATTGCTCTAGTTTTGGAAGAGAACTATGAAATAAAGGATTTCAAACAAAAGCCATGAGGAAAAGATAATTGCAACTAATATATACCAATTTAGATATGACATTAAATAAACTTGATACCAATTGAAAAGATGTAAACTTGAAACATTGATCAAAGAAACCATTAATAATCATAATTGTCCACAAATAAATAGTGGAACAAAATAAAAGAATGACCAATGTAAAATATTACAATTGATATAAAGTAATCTCATTATTTGCAAGATCTATATGCTTATCCAAGTTCATGCATTTGAACTCAATTACCTTATCATGCTATATGAATACCCTTTAGATAAACATGAAGGTAAAGGAGAAAAATACTTGAGAAGGAGAAATTCAGTCGACTTGAATGCTCCCCCTCAAAGTAATACCAAAGTTGATAAAAATCATAAATTTTGGATAAGTCCTCAACAAGGATAGCCAAATCAATTAAGCATGAAAGAAAAGCCAAATCAACGAAAGCATAATATTCATCAAGATAAGATCTGAAAGTTAATATTAGCAAGATGACATATTTAACCCATATGAAAGAGAGAGATAAGATAATAAGGACAATTACATACACTCTCATAAACCCTTTAAAATAAAAATATCATGACCTCAATCAATAAGATATGAAATAGAAGAAAATATGGGTCTATGATGAACTAGGTATACGACATATTAAAGGGTATAAATAAATAGAATCAATTGATTTGCTCCCCCTCAAAATATGCGTATCTAGTTCCAAAGCACTTATAGCATAAAATAGATAACTACAAGATCTAGGGGTAAATCAACTAAAGATTTTCCCCCTTGCTCGATGCATATAAGGCTACAAAATCGTCAAAAGATGAATAATATCATCTTTAGTCAAGAAGAGATATACAATTAATAGCCACTAAAGATAAAAAATTAAAAGAATAATCATGATCCAATGATAAATCTCATCAAGATAAAATTCAAAATCCATATTTATAAAGAATCTTACAGATCAATGAAAAATATGGAAAAGAGTCAATCTCAAAATGATCACTCATTCAATCTAAAGAGATGTAATGATAATACGATAGAACCCTGACTCAAAAAGTGAGAGAAATTTAAGAGAGACTTGCTAATGACTAGTATGGAGAAAAAAAATTAAAACAAGGAATCACAAACCTCTAAGAGAAAACAAGATCTAATAAAGAATTTGTAAAACTAGTTTTAGAGATCAAGCATATCACAAATCTTGTTTTTGTAAACTAGCATACCATATATAGATTGAGGTATAGGAATATAGCTAGATGTGTGAAAGTGAGCCAAAATTATATAGCTTAATAATAATAAGCAAACTATATAATCCAAATAAGATTAATGAGGGAAGCCATTAACAAGATAAATGTGCTCATTTAATCTTAAGTTACTAACACTAAAAATACTTGCTTAAGCAAGGAGTTCACAAAGAGGAAAATACATTTTGAATGAACAAAATGATTTATAGACTCTTTACTAAGCAAGGATAAGAGCATAAGATGACAAATAAATGAATTAAACTCTTATCAAGTATAGGCCAAAAGAGATATTCATGAAAACGTAATAAAGTAAATCTATTTGCCAAATATTGAGATTAACCCAAGATAATAAAATGATAGATCGATCTAGAGAATGCAAAATATTATAGCCATTATGAAATAAGTGTATTCTCTAGAAATGGGAAAATCTCAACATAAAAGCTCAAACCATAGTAGCTAAAGTCATGAGAAATATGATGTAACAATTACAGGTATTCTCATGTGCTACAAAAACATCATTGGGCAACAATAATTCAAAAAGAAGCATAAACCCAAGGAATGAGCAAAGAAAGATCATTAAGATCAAGAAAGCTAAATGCTAAAGATATCAAGAAGTACATTTTTCAAAGAGCTTTCATAGTGCACCATAGTAAATATATAGAAGATATCGATTTGAAAATGTGCACTAAAACGGAGGTAAATATAAAAACAAGACAAAGCACAAAACCATGTGATTCTTAAAAGAACTTCCATAAATAGTCAATTGCAAGGCATAAACAAATATTCTCTCTCAACATCCTAACTTAAAGGTATAAAACAAATAAATATCAAAAGTTAGGAATCATTTGTGTATGAAACTATATAAAACTATATATATCAAGAATAGGCATACATGAAAAGATCAAAAATCAATTAAGAACATGTATCCATAATGTCAACCAAAAAGTCAAGAAGATATCATCAAAAGAAGACTTTTAAGGAAGAAGCTAATTGATTCAAAAAAAAAAGATACACAAATATGATCAAAAGAATCAATAGCTAGAGTATGAGTTAAGCACAAGTTTAAAAGTAACAAGTATGAATAAATACTCTTCAAGTTAATATAAAACTTTAGCTTAACTCATATGCCTACATAAAGATATTTATACAAAAATAGGTATCAATATAAGAGATACATGAACTGTATGTAGATGGAAACGCATATAGTCATGTACCCTTAATGAATATTTGAAAAACCAATACAAATTCAAAAACATGTATAAATAAACTTCATTAGGCAAAGACATAATTGATTCTCAAGAAGATAATCAATAAAGTATGAGAATCAAAAATGAATATATTATGTAAGCACAAGGTTAAAATGGAAGTATAAGGTGTATACTTGTCAAGTGATAAGAAGCTTGTGCTAAACATATATATTCACAAATACCGATTTAAAGTAAATGTTACATATTAAATACAAACCGGCAAGAAGTAACTATTTCAAAAACTTTAAAAACGGAGAGTTAAAATCATATTAACTCAAATCAAAATCAAGCTCCTATGGACTAGAGTGATATGCATGCTTTATAAATAAAGATTAAGAATAACGAGCATGCATAAATAAATGTGTCACACTAATAGAGAATGAGTGATAAACTACATAGTGTGAACTAATCATTTAAGCCGAATAACTACTCATGCTAGATAAAAGAATTAATAAGAAAATTAACTAAGCATGCTAGTATTATATCTCACATTGATTTATATAAGAGGCAACTAAAATATATCAATGAGAGCTAGTAGCAAGTTGTCAAAGGAAACATGCTAGATTCTACACTTATAAACTATTTAAAGAGAATCATTTAGCATGTTACCAAAGTGGCTCTAGTGGCCACACTTGTATTGGTACAATTGCTTGGAAGATGACCTTTGAGCTTTGCAACCACCAACACGCTCCTCGGTGCTATGTCCCGATATAAGAAGCTCCACCTACAACAATAGGCGAAGACTTTGGTATCCAAAGGAACTTGGATCCACATTTATTAGCTTTAGGGACCCATATAGCACTTACTCTAGCATTGGTAGTGAAGGTCCTACGAATAGGGCATGTAAAGCTCATGTGTCCAATGCGAGAGCAATAAAAGCATCTAATGCTAGTGTGTGCACATGTATCAGAATGAGCATGGTTATGAACATGTGACATACTAGAATGATGAATGTCTCTAGAGTGAGCATGCATGGATTTGGTCTTAAGAATATTATGTTCTAATATCAAATCATCATGCATACAAGTAAGAGAATCAAATTTAACAATTAAAGCATTATTCTCTTTTTCAAATAAAACAATTCTAGAAATAAAATTATCATTTTGTTTCTTTAAAGTGTCAATAGAAGAATCATGCAAATGATTTAGCTCATGAGTTTACCTCTTAAGATCTTCTATTGATGAGGAAAGAGATTTGATTTTTAAAATTAAAGCCTCATTCAAACTCTTTAAAGAAACACAAGATGAGTTTTGAGAATCAAGTCTAGATAATAAAACATTGTTTTCATTTCTCAAAAACTCATTAGCTTCTTCTAAATGAACAACCTTTTCAGAAAATTCTTCATTTGTAAAATAAAGGTTATCAAGAATCTCTAAGGATTGTTTAGCCATGGCTTTACACTTAGAGCATTTCTTGCATTTAGAAGAACCATGATTGTCTATGCTACTAGAAATAAAACCCTCTTTATCGGAGGAGGAGGAATACGATGCCATAGAAAATAACAAGGATCTACTCTAAGGATGTTAAGCCTAACAATAGAGTCCTTGCTCTGATACCAATTGTAGTAACCCTAGAGGGGGGTGAATAGGGTCAAGCTAACTAATCAAGCACTTAGCACAAGCTAATGGACAATTTAAAATTATAAGTGCAAGAGAAGAAGCAATAACAATACCGACACACGATGTATCCTGGTATCCTCCCAAGAGGCACTCCAGTCCCGAAACTCTCTCTGGCTTTAATCCACTATTTGAGTAAATAGTTACACACGAGTTTGGATCCGAAGAACTCGCCAACTTCAACACGAGTTTGGATCCGAAGAACTCGCCAACTTCAACCGAGAGTTTGGATACGAAGACTCTCCAACTTCAACCGAGAGTTTGGATACGAAGACTCTCCAACTTCAACCTTTCACAATAGGTTTTGATCTCCTTACAATAGGATGAAGATCTTTCTTTTCAACTCAATAACTCTAACACAATTTGTGGATGACAAATGAAAGCTTTGTAGAGTTGTTTGTGGATAGGCTTTGGTGGGTTAGAAATTTTTAGGCTCAAAGCATCAACCTTGAATGAAGGGGTTCAAGGCTATTTATAACCAAAGCATTGAAAAGAGCTCAAGGCAACTTTTCAGTCCACGAACCGGCATACCGCCGGTATGATCCGGCATACCGGCGGTATACCGGTCTGGGATTGCAACGGCTAGAAATATAGCCGTTGGGATCATTAATGGCTGGAAATCCGACGGTTGGAATTTCAACATTTCGGAAGCGATATACCGTCGGTATGGACCGGTATGCCATCGGTATGCCGGTTTTGTAAACAGAAACTTTCTGTGAACAAAAACCGGTATACCGTCGGTATACACCGGTATACCGTCGGTATGCCGTTTTCCACCAAAAATGATCCTGGGCTTATTTCTGCCCTAGCTTTCGATTTTGCCATCTATTTCTTGTGTTTACAATAATTCCTAAGACTCATTACAGACTCCAGATAAACTTAGGCAGGTGCAGGCTTCTTCAGAGTCTTGAAATGATGATGGTATGGCTTGGCTTCTTCCTTTGATAGGTGCTGGCTTTTTTCCTTGGCGGCAGCTGTCCAAAGATATCCAGTTTGTAAAAACTGAATACCTTTCGGGGGCTTCGCCCCCGAACCTCCGACGAGGGGTGCTGCCCCTTCGACCCCCGTCTGCTGACCGGGCAGCGGAACCCCCAAGTGCGTGGCTCCGGAGATGTCGTCGAGTGGTTCAGAGAAATCTTGTGGGATCCATCGTCTTTGGCCCACCGTGATTTCTTCATTGCATTGCATATGTCCACATTGATCTTGCTAATTGATTTTCTGCAAATACATGTTAGACGAACAAAGCAATATACATGTAGCAAGAATGATAAGGTAAAAGAATATTAGGACTATGCGAGGTTTAAGTATAATTGCTAAGGTGATAGCATAAATATTAGTGATATCATAATGATTAAACTTAATTGAATGACCACAATCAAAAACATAGTTTTGATTTTGGCAACCCGATTAAATTTAAGATAAATAAGCTCATATCACTAATATGTAAACCAATAGGCACATATCACCAAAGGTAAAAGTATAAGTAGAAATGTTATAGCGATAGTATGAAGATTAGTGATAAAGAAATGCTAAACTTAACATATTAACCATATTCAAAAACATGATACAATCATTGGGCTAACACGCTGGATAGGAGACTGGGCTGGGTATGATGATATAGGCTGGATATATGGGTACTCCTCAAACTCTGGGTAGGACTGGGTACTGCTCCTCGCCCTCTTGGAGCTAGGCTCTCCTCCTGGAAGCACAGAGTCCCGCAGACGTAGCAACCTCTGGATTTGCTCCCTTATGGCCTCCTCATAAACTTTCTGTGACTCCAACAACCTCTCTTAGAAATATCCAAACACCTGGGCTATGTCAAGTAACAAACCTCCAGGTGGTACAGTAGGGAGTACCATCCCAAGGGGTAAGGAAAGGCTCTCGGTCTCAGGCAAATCTGCAGCTCTCTCCTGAACGACAGGAGATGAAGGAAGACTCTCTGGCGAGGCTACCACCATCTCCTCAAAGGCAGGAGGTGCCACCACCCCCTGATCAGGTAGAGGGATCACTACCTCCTGAACAGTAGGAGGTGGAAGCACACTCTCAGTAGCTACAGCTGCTCTCAGTAGCTACAGCTGCTCTCAGGCGACGGGCTCGGGTCATGGGTGCCATACTGGAAAGGATAAAGAAAACAACAATCATCAAGGTTGTAAGACAGTCTACAATCCTATCTGAAAACTGGTACTTATTATAAAAATAAAATAAAGATAACCACCAATTATCCATTAAGGGATACTATTCAAGAAAATTAAAAACAAAGTTAAAGAGTGAAAGTCAATTGTATTGAAATCCAATCACAATATATTTATATATATAGCATTAGAGAGGAAACAGCTAACATTATGTAAAGGTTATGTGATTTGTGTGAATTATACATGAAAGTGCATAAGAGGATCTGTATCTCAACTATAGCTATCTAGTTACACTATTCATGGCATATTGGTTAAGCAGTCTACAAGACACAAGCTATTTACTCATAACATGCATGGCTAACCATATATATATATATGTATATTTATATGTATAGAGATGTAGAGATTTTAATTGCATCTACATATATTATAACATGTATACAGAACTATATACATATATCCATATAGCTATATGAACATAACATAGAGATAGAGGGTTAGGTTTTCATGGCAGTTGTGAACATTAGTGTAGAGTGTCAAGTGTACATGAGTTAAAACTTGAAATGAAGGGTTCAATCATTCAGTTTAGCTCAACATTACAATTTAAAACTGCAAATTGAACTAAACACTTAGAATTCAGGCTTAAAGGCTTAATATGTACACAGTCTCAGGTTTGACAAATTTAACACAAAACTCAACCAATTTTCTTTAAGACTTGAAATCCTGCATGTAACATACATGTGCAGTAATATAAACAACAACTAATAATATGAAATTTAAATTTAATTTACGAATTTAATCTGGAAAACAGAGAACTAGTCACTGATACTGTCCTATATTAGAATCATTAGGATTTTGAAAAATTAACATCAACATATTAATATGCATTTAGATAGGTTGGTGATCAAGTGTAGCATGCATATGTGTCAGGCAAGCATCTGTGTCCACTATATTATATATTCTAAGATAATACAAGAATTAATGGCAAGAAGAAAATAATGATAAAATCTGTTCTGCTTATCTGTTTAAAAGAAGGAACCATTTGAAACCAGAGTTATAATATCAAATCTAAGTCAAGGTCTAGCAAAATCACCGATTCATTGTATTAGGAAGAATTTATAGCAAGAAGTTACACAAGGTTATAATAACAGCTAAGCTACTCCTACTCATACTCCTACTCCTAAGTTATTCATAATAACAGAAGGGTATGATGTTTAAAACCTTCTCAAGATACAATCTGTTAATCATATGCGTCTGTCCAAAATCATGTTGCCCAGAGTCCTCATCATGCCAGTGAGCAATGCTACGATAATCACAGAGTCCTTGACTAAGGTACGTACTCCTAGGTTCATGGTATTTAAAATTTTCGCATTGCCGTATGCGACGGTGAAAACCTTAAATTCCTATACCCGAGAAATACATCCAAAATCTGACTATATGTCCTCACTATGCCAGCTAACACGACTCTCGAAGATTCTAGATCTCATAACTGAGGTGACCTAGCCCATATGATTTCCTTAGAAAAAAAAGACAAACATAACAAAAGAGCAACATGACAAAAATTAATCAATCAGCAAGGAACATATGGAATCAGATTTCAAGGTAGTTATAAAAGACAATTGCGGAAATGGAATTAAGAAGAACAAAACTTGCAGCAAATTTCCAATGGTCTGTGCATCCTCAATTGTCCTAACGATAGCTCGCCCCTGCTGGTTTCTCCCGGTCTGCTGCTGAAAGAAATCGGGAATGACGGGAAAAGTCCCTGTACAGTCAAAGGTGCACCTCCTATGTAGCAGAAACGCCAACCTGAGTCGGCACAACAGAAACTGCGGTCTCGAGGCCCTGATGAACAGGACGAGAGGTGGCCAGCCTCTCGATAGTATCCCCCGAACCTAAGCGATGAGATCGTGCCTTCATAATCATCATGAAGACAGATCAAAACAAGAAACAATTTCTGAGAATGAAGCAAAAATTCAAGGAGGACAGTTTATATTCAAGGGAAACAACGAGTAGCATATTTAGATAAAAGGTATCTGATAAGGAGTTTTTTCCTAATGTGATTGAGTACCCTCAAAATATCCTAATCCTACTGCAGGCTGTAGTGATACTCTAGTTCGAATACCACTACATAAACTCGACCTGCATGGGCCACCACTAAAAATGTGTCACGACCCGCACCCTAGAGTAAGGGCACGAGACGTGGGTACGTCCAGCCTACGCCGCAGTGTCGGCGGTAGAACGATGTCCTAGGTCAACATACATCTAACAATATATCTCTAAACAGTTTATACTTCCCGAATGGGGGTGACATAGCAGTAAATAAACTCAATCACAACTAAGGAAGAGATAGCACGATATGAAATAGAACTCAAGGAAAAGAATAGATGATAAAGTAGTCTAAGATAATCCCAGCAATTATCCAGAGGTACATGGTCTCAGATACTGAATGAAATAATATATACAATTCAGAACAGAATAAAGTCTAGCTAAAACATGTCTCAAGACTACATAAAATAAGATAAGCCTAACTAAACTAGTCTAGGCAGTGGTTTTGCAATTGTCTTGGGCTTTGGGCCAACCTACAAGGCTATGAGTTAAATTGATTTATTAAAGGTGCTAAATCATAAGCCATGACTTATGATTTTCTAATTCCTATTGCTAACTAGAGTCTATTGACCAAACCAAGGGTTAGCTTAGGTTAGACTAGAGTCATATAACCTAACCAAGTCCATACTAACTAGGGTTAGCTTCTAGGTTGGTCTACAAGGGTCAAAACTAGTCAAAGTCAACCTAGTCCAAACAATTCCAAAATAATTCCTAAAAATTCTCATAAATTCTAATAAATTCAAATAACCCCTAAAATAACAAAAATACCCTCAACTAGAAATGATAAATAAAATATCCTAATCACAAGGCTAGGCTCTAGGTCAGCCAGTCTCCAAGGTTACACTATCAAAGCACCAAAATCATAAGTCATGATTTAAAATAGTTTTAAATGATTAAAAATCACTAAAAATTATATCATGATTTAAATATCATTATTAAAAGACTAAAATTACAAAATTTCAAAATTACCCTCTTCTGGAAAACTGGGTGTTACAGGACATTTTCTAAGAATGATCTTCTAAGGTTAAAGAAGTTGTTTCTATGAGACCATTGGCTCCATTAGGTCGATGTGTGCTCTTCTATGGTTCAAGGAGATATTCATAGGTTTCTTGCTCTTGGAGGAGAAGATTTTGAAGGAGATAGTTATCACACTGCGGAACCATTACCAGATGAGAACATCTCATAAAAGGGTTAGGGTTCTTTTTTGTGATCTCCATTATTATCTCTTTCTCTTGACAAATGTAAAGGGTCGAATCTTATAGGAAGAGAGTTGATATAGAATGTTGGAACTTGTTCGAGTGGCCATATCTACCACCACGAGATACATAATTGTTCTTTTAGCCTCATAGCTGGGTGTGGTTAGTTTTTTCTTCGCAGGATCGTTGATCGTTTCTTGGTTCTGTGCATTTTGGATTGCTACTAACTCATGCACAAAGATAACACAAAGACGTAAAATGCTCTCTCTCTCTCTATATATATATATATATATATATATATATATATATATATTTTTTTTTTTTTTTTTTTTTCTCCCGACCACTTGGGCCACATGCATCTCTCTTAACCACTAGGATAGAGGTCATTTACAATATATATATATATATATATATATATATATATATATATATATATATATATATATATATATATATATATGTGTGTGTGTGTGTGTGTGTGTGTGTGTGTACGTAAAAAGCATACAATATTAGAAACCGTACATCCAATAATTATTTTCTGATGAACAATAAAAAAACTTTATAACATAGGAATTAAAATAAGAAATCATCGTAATGCGTAACCAGAAAGAAAATAAAGCTACCAATCTTCTAATAAAACATTTCTGAATAGAAATTTCTTCAGCATGAGCTATTTTGTATAACACCCCTACTTTTTATTAGTTTTTTTTTCATTTGGCATAATTTTCTTAATTTTCACACTTGCCCTCATTCCTAACAGTTCCATTTATTTCTTCCTCTCGTCAACCAAGAGTTTTTGACGTAGCCTCACTTGAGGTACAAAAATACAAATGTACTCTCCATTTAACTCAAATATCTTTTAGTTTGTTCATTTGGGTTCATGTTGCCCTCTACTTAACTCAAAATTGGACTTCCAACAACCTCAATCATGACCTAAATGCAACAAATCAATAAAAAATGGAGTACAATGACAAACAAACCCCATACACACATAAGCATTTTCTTGCATAATTGTTGTAATAATTTGTTGTGTGAAAAATACTATAGAAGGAGTGGTGGTGGCCTGGGAGTTGGTCGGCCAATGGATGGAAACGTGTATAATTGTTGCAATAATTTGTTGTGTGAAAAATACTATATGAGAAGTGTCCCATTAAATAGCGTGGAGGAGCTTGTTCCCCAAGTATGAAGGAGTGGTAATAATGTAAATAATGAAAATGAGAGGGGCATGGAGAAGAGTGGAGGAAACTAGAAGAAGCTTCGAGAAATTCCTAGTCTCATGGCTTAGCCATGGCTAACTAATCACATGGCTAATTACCATGCTCACATGGTTTAATAACTATGACTAACTAATCTACTAATTAGTCATAACTATGACTAATAATTAAGAAATTATATAACTAGCTATCACATGGATAGCTATCCACCAAGTCGAGATTGTCATCATCATGACGGCGTGGAACCATTACTAGATGAGAACATCTCATAAAAGGGTTAGGGTTCTTTTCGCAATCTCCATTATTATATCTTTCTCTTGACAAGTGTAAAGGGATGAATCATAGAGGAAGGGAGTTGATATAGAAGGTTGGAACTTGTTCGGATGGTCATATCCACCATCACCACTAGATACATATTTTTTTTTCTTGGCCTCGTAGCTGGTTGTGGATAGTTTTTTTTTCTTTTCATGATCGTTGGTAATCGTTTATTTGTTGTATGCATCTTAGGTTGCTACTAACTCATGCACAAATATGTAAAGAATGCTCTCTCTCTCTCTCTCTCTCTCTCTCTCTCTCTCTCTCTCTCTCTCTCTTTCTCTCTCACTCTCTCGCTGTGAGTGTATGTGTACGTAAAAAGCATACACACTACAAGAAAAATGACGTTTATTGACAGTTTATTTCTTGACAATAGTGGAAAACTGTCAACGAAAGGGGTTATATTGACAGTTTTAAGTATACGTCAAGTAAACACATGTTTTAGGTCAATTTAGCAAATTTTTACCATAATAGTTGACGGTTTTAGAGGATCCGTCAAGAAACACTAATTTTTTTATTGACGGATTGATAATAACCGTCAATTAATGTACCTGCAAAAAAGTTGGCGCTATTTTTTTGCGGCCATTTTGGAAACTTTTTTTAAAATTTTCTACTTTTAATCACTTCTATCGCCCGAGCCCCAGCAAGCCCCTTCCATTTCACTACTTTCTCCTTCAGCTTCTAAAAACCACCAATTTCTTTTCAACTTCCTTTCAAATTCCCCAAGCCCTAATCCATCGCCATAAACGGTCGTCGACATGGCCTGCAGGTCAAAAGGGAGATCTCCGTCAGGTTATGGCCTCCAGGTCCAAGATCTACTTCGTCATGGAGCTCGTCTGTGGTGGCGAGCTCTTCTACCGCATCGCCAAGTAATGGAGGCTCAAGACTCGTATAGGAATGTCAGTTGAGGTATAAATTGTGTCCTCGTGGGACTTCTTCACTCCCCTCTTCCCTAAGATTCTCCCTCTAGAGTTAGGGTTTCCATTCTACTCTCACCTCCAATTCAATCATCGCATTCCTATTTATCGACGAGTTTGGTGGCTCCTTCTCGATTTGGTCTGGGATGCCTTCTTCAAGGTTAACTCCATTATTTTTTTGATTTGGTCTGGTTTGAAAATCTGAGGGTGGTTTTACAAGTTTGCCTCTTGCTTTTGTTCTAAATATTTTGTTTCATATGTTCATCTTGTATATCAGGGAATGTTGTAAGCATTTTATTTCTTAATGTTTGAATTGTTGTTCAAAGCTTGTGATTGGAGAATTCTTAAGAGTAGATAATTCTTAATGTTTGACCTATTGTTCAAAGTTTGTGATTGGAGAATTCTTAAGAGTGGATAATCATGGAGGTTCTATGTTTTTATTGTTGTAGAGACCAAATTCTCAGCTAGAGTAAATGCCCTTACCCCTACCGATCTCATTCTCGCCATCTCGGTGTGACCTATGCTTGCATCTATGCATATCCCCATGTCTACGACATGTTCGATGAAATGCGTATTTAGTTTGATGAAATACCGAATACCTTAATTTGATGCCAGGGTATGTCAAAACGTTGTTGTCTACGACATTGACATGTAAAATATACTAGGACATGTTGAATCAATATCTTGTCCAGTGTCATAGTGTCGCATAACTAACATATAGAATTTTGGATATACTTTCTAGTTGGTAAGTAAGGATCCGTAGAGAGAAATTACCATGTTCTAAATGCCGACGATAGATTCGACAATGCTCTCAAGGATATGGCCATCGTGATGAAGCAACAGAATCGTGCTAAAGAGGCCATCGAAGCCATCAATTCGCTGAGGCACCGATGTTCAGATCAAGCCATGTTTCTCTAGAGTACATCCTTCTCGGTCTCTACAAGGTTTCTTCTTTCCTTGGTACTAATTTCTACTAAATACTGACTTGTTTGTTTCAATTACAACAGAGATGTGGAAGATTGGATGATTAAATTGCTCTATTGAAGCACAAGCTGCATCTAATTAAATAAGGGCTAGCCTTTAATGTGAAGCGAACGAAGACTTCTCAGTCTCAAGGGAGGAAGTTCCAAGTCTCTATCGAGCAAGAGGCGACACGCCTTAGGGAGGAAGTTCCAAGTCTCACTGTCATTTATCATTCACAATTTTCAAGTTTTCGGACAAGTTATTTATATACTTCATAAAAAAAATATTTATATACTTCATGAATCCTGTCTATGTGTCAACTGATCGTGTAGTCCAGCATTGTATCAATAATTCAGGGGAACCTTGGTGGGGCGCTGATGTAGAAGGAGAAGTATGTCGAGTTGAAGGACGCTTATAGGATAGCCCTTACGATTGGAGCCGATAACAACAATATGGGCAATCTCTATATATGTTTAACAGGAAGGGTCGATCGCCTGGTCACATGCCCCAACCAACCTGATAAGGGCTGCCGTCTTGGGTACAAGGCCAAGCAGGTTTATTTTTTTCACTTTTTTTGCCTTGTTGCTTGAGCCTCCTATATTATATAATGTTTAGATACTGATTAGCTTTAAGCCTTTAACTAGTTATAAGTATAAGATTGATATTTATTATCATCTTTTGTAGTTTATTCATATTATTATCCTCACCATCCTCAAAACCTTTTACCATCAAAATGGATTATTTATGAGAAAAGTTTAAGGTTGTTAGCTCCAAAGAATTTATTTACCTATTAGTTCATTTATCCCTTTAAAGTTAGTCACATGTTCCTGGTAGAGGCAACTTCGCTTGTTGTGGAATCTAAGAGGCCACCTGAAAGTTAGGGAGGCTCACCTTGTTGGTCACGGACTAAAAGGACTTTAGCCCCTTTTATGCTTTAAGTAATCACTACTCTTACTCACTAATAGTTCTCTGCATTCACCAATATCCTTAATTATGCATACATGTGTTCTTCTTTGTGTGGCCATGTATCCAAATTCTTTATAAACAGAATTGGTTAGCTGCCTTGCTGGATCAGTTTCTAGCCCACTGAATCCTCTAGATAATTGAGAACTGATCTGATAATCCTCCATAATTGGTTGGATGCCTTGCTGGTTCTTTGATTGATGTCATCTTTGTTAAGCCTGTGTCATTTTTTGTTTCATTCAGATTGATCGATAGCACTGGCGTAAGAATTAACACATCGTGATGACTAATGATACTACTTATATATAAGGATTCGTTTCTATAGAGAACAAAGTATTTAAACTTGATGTCTGCACAAACTCTTTTATCCCGACCTCAGTAAAATATAAGACAGTAAGTTCGATCAACATTAACTTCTGAGTACTATAGTTTTCGTAATCTATGGTGAAGTATCCTGAGCAATTCTTAGCACACCAAGAGTACTGCAGAGGAAAATAAGATATCACTATGTTGAATATATCATTTGACATCTATTTTTGTTTATCTAGTGCATTTTGGAGTATCATGTCATGTACACAACATTGATATTGAAATGTGAGTGCTTTTTATTAACCTTTTATTGTGCAGTTTAAGCTCATGAAAGCAAGTAGCATTATCCAAGTTCCCCTAGACTACAAAGAATCTTGAGAAGAGGTAAGATGATACTATTTGCTATAGGGATTCGTAATCGCCTGCTGCTTAGGGATCGCTTGAGTAGATTTAGGATGGAATGAACGGATTGGAAGTGTTGCATGTGTGATCATATGGAGGAGTCCAAGAATCATCTTTTCTTCTGGTGTGACTATGTATGGGACATCTGTAGTCATCACCGTACCAATTTTGGACTGCCAACCATGCACAATAGGGACCTGTCATCGTCCCTGAATAAAGTGAAAGCATAGAAAGGAAAAGGGGCGACAGCGTACAGTCGTATATGCCTAATATTTGGGATGGTGGTTTGGCACGTTTGGAGGAAATGGCTACGCCGTTCATTCTTTGCTTAATACGTTAACCATATAATATGACTATACTAGACATGCCATGCTTCTTAATCGATATATATATCAAATTTTAATCGTGACTAAGGCTTAATATATTTAATAAATATTGTTTTTAAAATAAAAAAAATCTAGAAAAAATATTTAGGCCAAAAATAAAATTTAAATTTTTTGGAGGTTTACAATGAAGATTAGACTCCAATGTTCGAATTTTGGAACATTAGGGAACCGAACTATCCGAACTCAGTTCACAAAAAGCCTATAAATAGAGATTAAAATTTTCTTTCTTACTCACTCATTCACATTCAATCTTCTCATCAATTACCTTCAGATCCTTAACATTCTCATCTCTAAGACTACTCTCCTAACTTTCTAAGTGCCAAATGTGATCTTGGTTAGAAATCTTCAGGAGTTGTAATGCTTGGATTTTTAAGTTACAATTCAATTCGTTGTGTAGAAGTCGACAAGTCCTTCAGATCAAAGCTCGTGGTTGTCTGAAGTTGGCAAGCTCTTCAGATCAAAGCTTGTGGTTGTAAGTTGTTGGCGTTCCCTTCGGATTAAAACATGTGTACTTCTATTTATTCAATAGTGGATTAATATCGCACAAGAGTTCATAGGACTGTATTACTCCTCCACGAAGGAAACCAGTATACAATTCGGTATTTGTATTTGTGACTTCTTACTATGTTTATTTTTCATACTTGCTGTTATTATTATTTAGTTGGTAAAGCCTTAGTTTTATTGGATAAATTGTGACACACTATATTCACCCTCCTCTAGAGTTGCTTAAGTTGTCTTTAATTGGTATCAGAGCAGGTTCTCTTTCAATAGGCTTGACATCCTAAGATTTGAACCTATAACAACGGTGAAATCCATTTATAACAACAATGGAGAAGGCACCCTATTTGATGGTACTAACTAAATATTCTGGGAATAACGTATGAGTTTCTATCTTAAGTTACTTGATTTTCCTCTATGGTCTCAAGACGAGAGGAAGACGAACGTCCAGAACCAGCAACGTCCAGATTATGAATCCGAGTTACTCTCTTTCCTTTAGTCATTCTGGAAAGACAAGAGAGGATAATAAGATTCCAAGAGAAATAATTTAAAAATATTAAGAAAACAACTAATATATCAAGGAATATATCCAGAATCCTAATATATGATTTTAGATGTCTGAGTTCTCTAGCCTAGTAGTATTACAGCAGACACCCAAAGGGGTCGACAAAGTTCGAGCACCCAAATTATGTGTATGCGTGTGATTTCAAAAAAAATGATTCTAGATTGTGGATCCTAATAACACTCTAGTCCGAAGTACTATTAGATAGAGGGAGAGGGTAGGATTTCAAAAATCGTAAATAAGCAATACATAGTCAGAATCAAAACTTTCCTAAACTATGATTGAGCATTCCAAGTCCTAGAATCTTCTATAATATTGCAGGCTCGTAGTGGCACGACTAACTTATATACCACTACGATTTCACACTAGTTTCAAAGATGGGACCTGCATGGGCCACTATAAAAATGTGTCACGACTCGCGCCCGTATATACTCTGGTATGGGTGTGTGAAGGATGCCCAGCCTACGTCACAGAAGTGACGTAGCACGCTATTTTATAAGTTAAGCATAACTACTCAATCACAGAACTAGAGAGAAGCAGCATAAGGAAATAACCATAGTTTATAAGCAAATTCAAAATAGCATAAAGCATGTGAATCCAAGAGTTAATCACAAATTTATTAAAAATACTAAAAAAGTCTCCCAGGGACAAATTGGGTAGCAGATAATGGAACTAAACTAAGAATGGAAATAAACAAGAAAATTCCAAGTAAATATCTCTAGGGATGTCTTCATCCGGCTTCATCAAATGTATATATCTCAGACCATAAGAACCTAAAATGTCAATGTAACCAATTAGGATTGGAGCAAGTAACACCATATACAATGTCGCACGATACAAAATAAAGCTTCATAAAAATAATGCAACAAGTAACTAGATAAAGAGAGACTGTACATGTTATTGAAATAGAAATACTAAACTAGATAATGATAAATAATTGTAAAGAACTAGCCATGCTACCAAAATAATCATGCAAGATCAAGTACAGCAAGCCTATGTTATGTGTGTTTGAAATACCGATTTCATTAATTATGTGACCGGCTTGGGCTAGTGATTCTAAAGGTACGGCTCGAATATACATGAGATGTATGTCGAACTATCATTCAGAAATGACTCAGGCGGTCTGGTTACTGGTCACATATCTACTTAGCATTTTTTTCCCATGATTCACGAAACACGATAGTTAACACGAAACAAGTGATTAAAAGATTCTAAAATAGGTGATTCAAAGATTCTAAATGAGTCCAGATCAATATTCATGAATCAGATCAAAGCAATGTTATCACGTGTCAGAATCGTGTCTTAATATGATAACTAACTAGAAAAGAAATGATAACAACATTTATAATGTATGATGAAACATAAAGCAATGTACTTGCCTTGAATACTTGGAGTCGACATGCACGACACTAACGTGTCGACAAAGAATGGCTTAGAAGCTAAATCCCAATAAATGATTTCAAACGCTGAAACGTACAGTTTTACTAGAATAATATAAATAGCCCAATTTGATATATAGAAATCCAAATTTGGGAGTTGGCATGATTATCGATATCTAGAATGAAATCCGCATTCGCAGAAGAAAATGAAATAAACGTGATTTGATCAAATAAGCCAAAAGAAAAATTAATTAAGGAATTTAGTCAAATATAGAGCAAGTAATATTTAGCGAAAATTATATTTAGAAAGGATCAATATTATTTTTAAAGGCTTAGGCGAAACATTAACTTGTACAAGCCTACAACCCATTTGCTAGTCAAATATTATCTAGGGCGCAAAGCCCATGGTCTAAGTATAAAAAGTAGCCTAAGGTCAATTACTAGACCAATTGACTAATCATTTTAGGGTTCAAGAACCCACTTATGCATCAAAATAAATTAATAATATATTTATTGGGTTTAAACCCATTTGATCATTGTAGGACCAAGGTCCATTAAAAATAAAATGGTAAAATAATATATAGGGCTCGAAGCCCAAATTTTTGATTACTAAATAATATATAGGGCTTAAAAGCCCAATATGAACCAAAAATTATGATTTAGGGCCCAAGGCCCAATTGCCTAAATAAAATCCATTATTACTTCAAAGCCCAATCAGGATAACACCCAACTAAATAAATAAATTCTTTTCAACATGTCTATTGGGCTTAAAGTCCAATCCAAAAGTACCAAAAATAAATTAATTATTTTGGGCCCAATCTAATAGGCCCAAATAAATAAAACCCAATAATATTATATATATATATATATATATATATATATATATATATATATATATATATATATATAAAAAGAAAAAAAAAATTTATATATATATATATATATATATATATATATATATATATATATATATATATATATATATATAGGATCAAGATCTCTACACTTTTTGCATCACCATGCATCCCCCCTATTTGCACCGTTGGATGGTGCTTTAAGTCATTTAATCTTAACCGTTGATTTACCAATGGTTAAGATTAGATGACTTAAAGCACATCCAACGGATGTAAACATGGGGATGCATGGGGATGCAAAAATTGTGGGGATGCCTATCCTTCCTTATATATATATATATATATATATATATATATATATATATATATATATATATATATATATATATATAAAATATATATATATATAACCCAAATAGTTGAACATATCCATAAATAGGCTCACTGTTCTGGCCAAACTCAAAATATAATCCCACAGCCCATGCATTAAATCATTTAAACCAAAAATTGTGCTTGTGGGCTTAAGCCTATGTTTAAAGGCACAAATTAGATTCCAGCCTATAAACATTCAACCCACTGTCCTTAAACAAATGAAATGAAAATAGAAAGTGGAGAGAGAAAGATCAGAGATAATTAAGAGAGAGAGAGAGAGAGAGAGGTGAGAGAAATGACATAGAGACGGAGAGAGATTCGAGAGAGGGATAGAAAGAGGGATCGAGAGGTCAAAGGAGAGGCCAAGAGAGGCAGCCAGTGGAGGAATTTGATTGAACTCGGTGGCGCTCACGGTGGTGTTGAACTGTCGGCGAGGTTCAACGCTGGACAGGCCTACCGAAAACTTCGATAGCAAGTGGAAGGAGAGGAAGGATGGTGTTGGCGCTGGAATTTTTGACAGGGAGTGGAAGGAGAGGTGGTGGCCTGGGAGTTGGTCGGCCAGTGGATGGAAATGTGTATAATTGTTGTAACAATTTTTGTGTGAGAAATTGTATGGGGAGTGTCCTATTAATTAGCTTGGAGGAGCATGTTCCCAAGTCTGAAGGAGTGGTAATAATGTAAATAATGAAGAGGAGAGGGGCATGGACATGAGTGGAGGAAACTAGAAGAAGCTTCTAGAAATTCTTAGTCTCATGGCTTAGTCATGGCTAACTAATCACATGGCTAATTACATGCTCACATGGTTTAATAACTATGACTAACTTATCTACTAATTAGTCAAAACTATGACTAATAATTAAAAAATTATATAGCTAGCTATCACATGGCTAGTAATCCACCAAGTTGAGATTGTCATCATCATGACAGTGTGGAACCATTACTAGATGAGAACATCTCATAAAAGGTTTAAGGTTCATTTTTACGATCTCTATTATTATCACTTTCTCTTGACAAGTGTAAGGAGATGAATCTTAGAGGAAGAGAGTTGATATAGAAGGTAGGAACTTGTTAGGGTGGTCATATCCACCACCACTACTAGATACATAATTTTTTTTTCTTGGCCTCATAGCTGGTTGTGGTAGTTTTTTTTTGCAGGATCATTGGTCAGTGTTAGTCCCGAAACAGATTTTAGATAGAAGATGGAAATCTTGATCTCTTATTTCAGAGAGATGAAAAATTCATTCTCCTAGAGAGAGATGAATACTCGTTCTCAATCGGAGTTGATGCAACGAGATGAATGATCGCTCTCAACCGGAGTTGATGCAACGATATGAATAATCGCTCTCAACCAAAGTTGATGCAATGAATTCGCTGGGGTAATAAAGATCACCGTTGCTCAAAGCAATATTCGCCCTCTTGTGTTCTGCTCCCTGGAACCATCAAGTTTGAAAGAACTTCTGGAACGCTCGCTATTACCTCCTTTACGAACTCGAAGAACTCCTTGTGACTTCAATGGCGACGACAGCACTACTCTCTTTGTCTCTTTATTTTAGTGTAAAACCTTAATGAAGGCACGAAGAGAGTATTTATAGAGAAGGGCCGAAACCCTAATCATATTCCTGGCCGTAACTGATTGTGAAAAGATAGGAGCGAATAATGGGAAGATTTGAATGAATTAAATTCAAATCCCACAAAAATCGGATCTGATCAATTAACTCAATCTTTCCATAATTGCTCAAATCTTCAAATCAGCCACATCATACGCACCTGCACCCCAAAGCCACTCAACCCGTCAACCTGTGCGCGTAGCTCCGAAGCAGTACAGCCGCGTAGCCACACAGTAGCATAGTACCGTCGTATTATTTTGGCACCTACGCAAGCGTGTAGTGTCACAACCTCTCTGTACCTGCACGCCCAACACCTACGCGCCCAGCACCTACGCGCCCAACACCGTATCCCTGTAGCACCTGTGCCCCCCTATGCAGTATCTGCGTACGAGACTCGCACAGAGACGAGCGCACGAGCGTAACAGCTACGCATAAGGCGCCTTGTGCAAAGTATGCTAACAAAATGCCACTTTACGCCCTTAAGCCCAAATCCGAGTCCGAGTTGCTAAGTCCCTTTGGGGCTTTACTCCATAAGGAAATTATCCCATGAGCATGACAAAAAGCATTAATGCTTCTTTGTTGGTTTAGCACCCACATGGAACCCACGTGCCTCTCCATACTTCGTGTGGTTTTTCAACACAAGCAAAGCTTTATATAGAGATAACATCCATTTGGTTTTTCCAAAATGGGACAATCATTCTTGTTTCTAAAGCAAAGCACCAACACCAACAAGCAAAAACACCAACAGTCATCGTTTATTTATTGTATGCATCTCAGGTTGCTATTAACTCATGCACAAAGATAACACAAAGACATAAAGAATGCTCTCTCTCACTCTCTCTATGTGTGTGTATGTGTACGTAAAAAACATACAACTTATAAATGTACATCCAATAATTATTTTCTAATAACAAGAAAAGTATATTTACATAGGAATTAAAATAAGAATCACGTAATCGTACCGAAAAGAAATAAAGCTACAAATATTC
>JANAVB010037820.1:230000-235879 GCA_029216955.1 Iris pallida | reverse complement strand
GCTACAGGTAGTTGGTGGTGGATCTTGTTCTCAGTTGATGTCCATAATATATGAATCTTGTTATCAGTTGATATATGCTAAAAAAAATTTAGAACTTTTTGTTCTCAGTTTATATTAGTTGCACAAATGTACACATAATGATTAAATCTATTTTTCTCAGGAACTACATGCAGGAAAGTTGTACGCAGATGGGAGGGATGTGCTCCGGTTCGCTATATATTTTGAATTACTTGTATAAATATAGGTTTTTGATGTTTAAGATGTTGTATGAAAACCATATACTTTGGTTGGATGTATAGGATGTTTGTGGTGTACGAACACATTTATTAATATAAAATTGTGTATTTATAGTTCTTTGATGTATGTGAGCTTCTGGATTATATTGATAGCATGTGTTTCGATATATAATATAAAATAAATAAATTTTTGTTATACAAAATTTAGCTTTTCTTGATGGTTTTTTACCGATAAAAAAAGGTTTTCTTGACGGCTAATAGTCGTCATCTAGGCCGGAGTCAAGAAAAGTTTTCACCAATGTTGATGGTTTCTAAAAACTGTTATCTTGACGACTAAAACCGGTCAAGAAAACTACTTCATATGACGGCAAAAAAATCGTCAAAAAAAGCTCTGCCAGCGACCGTCAAGAAAAGGAGGGGGTCTTTTCTTGACTCCGGCCTACTTGACGGATCTGCAACCGCCAAGATACCCATTTCTTGACGGGAAAAGCCGTCAAGAAAAGCCTTTTTTCTTTTAGTGACAATATCAGAGAAAACGTATATCCAAAAATTATTTTCTAATGAACAAGAAAAAAATTATAACAAAGTTATTAAAGTAGAAAATCAACGTGATGGTAACCGAAAAGAAAATAAAGCTACCAATCTACTAATAAAATATTTCTGAATAGAACACAATTTAGCATGAGCTATATTGTATAACACCTACTTTTTATTAGTTTTTTTGCATTTGGCATGATTTTCTTAATCCTCACACTCGCCCTCATTCTTAACAGTACCATTCATTTCTTTCGCCTAGTCAACCAAGAGCATTTGACCTAGCCTCACTTGACGTACAAAAATACAAATGTACCCTCCACTTAACTCAAATTTATCTTGGTTAGTTTATTTGGGTTGCATATAACCCTCTACTTAACTCAACATCGGACTTCCAACATCCGCAATCATGACCTAAATGGAGGATACATTTGTATTTCTGCACGTCAAATGAGGCTACGTCAAATGCTCTTGGTTGATCACCAGATGGAAGAAATGAACGAAATTGTTAACAATAGGGGGAGTGTATGAATTAAGAAAATCATGCAAAGTACAAAAAAAAATGGTGGGGTGGGGTGAAAAATATCTCAACTCCTATTTATATGATCAATAGCTATAATGATAAACAAAACTCCATACACACATAAGCATTTTCTTGCACAAACAATTATGGGCTTTGCATACTTGTAAATATTTTCACCATTGTTTTTTCCTTCCCAAGACATGTATTTATCGCCATAAAAATTTGACGTAAAGAATAACGAAGTCCAAGTAGCAAACTACCTAAACATGATAAAACCAAACTACAAAAACTATCATTTGCTTGGACAATCAATACGATGAATCTCCAACAAATCTCAATATACATCTTGAAGAATATAAAACCCATAAAAACCTTTAACAATGAGAATAAATAAACAAACCTTTAAATCTAACAATTGAAGAAAAACATAGCCTTCTATAGGCTTTATTAAGCTCTGCCATAGATGGACTAGGTTCAAATCCAACAGCCAATAATTATTTTTGTTACCATTTAGAAACTCCTATGGAGCTAGGCCCCAAATAGGGATCAGAAAAAGCTCCAGCGTTGGCGAAGGGTGTGTATTGGTGCTTTAATAATCCACTTTGCACTTTACTAGTTCTCGTATAGTGTAGATCAGATGACACGAGGCGACTGACATATGGACCTGTGAGGTATTTACTTTATTTTTTATCCACATCATTAGATGACGGTTCACTTTTGTAGCTGGATAAATGGAGATTGTTCCTCTTATAAGACCTAGCTACTCATGTGTAGAAAAGAAATAACAAAATCAAAAGGAAGAAAAGAAGAGAGCTACTGTCACAACCCGCTCCCGGATAACCGTATACGAGTTCGTATCCAAGCCCAGCCTACGCCGCGGTATCAGTGGTAGAACGCTGTCTAGTACACACAATAAAATCCTCCACAGATACAAGTAATCACAAATACAACTCATATTCAGCAATGACACAAACAAGCAAAATAAGAGTATGATAGATAATAAAATGGTAATATCCAAATCCAAGAACAAAGAGACTAAATCTAGAATAATAAAAATATGGTCCATCCGGGAACAAATCTGGTCCAAGTAAGAAATTAAAACTAAAGAATGAATAAAGATAAATCTAGATCCCTCCAAAGATCGATCATGGCTTCTGAGTCTCGATAAAAATATCGTTAGCACTACCCTCTGGTGGTCCATAATAAGAAGTGTAGAGATACTCGTCATCCTTACATATATTAACGATTCAGTCAGAAAATAAGCAACGTACAACCATATTGGATTTAATGTTGTTAGCACAAAATAAGCTAGAAACAATAAAAAACAGAAATGGTAAAAAGCACACAAAGAACTAGTAAGTTATGTACTAGATATGGAAAGCAATAATCATGAATGAGTTAGCTAATAGAAAAGAAGCACGAATATAAAGAACTGAACTATGATCAAGAACAATGAAAACGACTATGTGTGGAAAATATACCTTTTAATACGTGAACGGCTGGGGTAATACGGTACATCATGGATAGCTATCATTCAATATTGGTATGGCTAACCCATATGTGAGGTGTATGACTTAGCTATCATTCAATAAAAAATTTGGTTTGTTCACGTACCTACAAAGTATTTATCCTCCTTACTCATAGATAATCAATAACGGTCAATGATATAATAAGAAGGATACAATAAGCCTACCGTGTCACCATCGTGTCTCAACGGAATATCAAACTAGGAAACGATAAAGAAAGCATTATAATGTACCAAAACATAATGTAATATTGTACTTGCCTAAACCCTTGAACAAATTGTAGTCACAAGTAGAGGATGAGACGAATGTCTATCTAGAAGTTGTCAACCCACACATTGTATCGCGAACCTTACACGAAAAGCAAAAGTCAATTATATTATTCAAACTCTAAAATAATAAAATATGTGGCTAAGGGGTTAACTTATACAATAATAATTAAATCTAGAATAAATCACAAAAACCTAATATAACCTAATAATAATTTGAATATAATCTAAACAAGAAAGTTTGGCTATAGAAAGTCATGTTTCCAATTTTGGAAAACATGGCAGGCAAATTGAGGCGTGCCGTTGACTATCTAGTCAAACGCTATGAACTTGAGATTTTGAAAGGGCATCTTGACGGATTTAAGCACTACGAGTGCTCCAGAATCAATCGAGCCACAAAATCACGCTTTGGTCAAAAGATATCACCGTTATGGCAAACCATGACCAAATTAGTGATTTACCGATCAAATCTGAGTTCAACTTAATAAATAAAATAGTAATCGAACCTCTAAAATTCTGAAAAAATTATATGCTGAATATTGTCATGTTAGCTTTCCAAAACTTCAAACGGATCACGAATCGAAGTTCGAGATCTCCCGGGATATCGAAAACCGTACGACGTGTCGTATTTTGGACAACCAATACTAAAATAATTCCCCAGAAATTCTGAATCAAAATCTCAAAAAATGAAATATATTTTCTGACAGTTTACCTCGAGATGAATCCAAAAAAATGGCGCACGAAAAAGTGGTCGGGGCTGTCTGCAATCGCCTCGGGAAGTCGGGAATCTCCAAAGAGCAAACTCTCTCAATTCGGCCAAGTGAATATTAGGGTTCTGGAAAACTGCTGCGAATTATACACACACACATACACACACACACACACACACACACACACACACACACACACACACACACATATATATATATATATATAGAGAGAGAGAGTAACGGCTCAGGGTCGATGGAGCTTTGTTATGCCACGTGGCAAGATCTAGCCAGTCCCGCCCAAAAATGGACTGCCAAATCTTGTCCCTGCTTGAGTCGGTTTTTGGGAAGTCGGCTTAGCCGATGCTTCCTTATAGAAATTACACAGTCAGCGCTTACCGACTGACTGGTGGGCCTGTCCCCACGCCATGAGTGGCTGACGGGTGGACCCCCCACTACTGACTGGATAATTAATATTAAAATTGATTTACAAAATATTTTGAAGCCAATAAACTCAAATAAATATCTAAATGTTCCCAAAAAATTCTACAAAATTATAGAAAATATTTACGATTAACTAGAACCCTAATAAAAATACTTCGTGTCAAAATAGTCCCAAATAGTAAATCCTGAAAGTATTTAAAATATATAAACTTCATAAAATAATTATCAAAAAATATCCAAAAAATTATATGAAATATGAAGTAGTTAAATAGTGCTCATATAAATTATCTAAGGGCTATATAGCCATAATATGACCATAGCCCTTTTGTGAGCTTAGGCACTAATGACCATAAAAGTTAATCGTATTCTAATCAAATAAAAATGAAAAAAAATCCCTAAATTTCTAATCTGGGTGGCAGATGCCAGAGCTACTCTCCAATAGTTTGAGTTTTTTTTACCTTGCCCGATTGGTCCGTCGGCATTTTAGCACTTCCTTCTGCGAAGAAAGGTGGCAAGGAGAGCATTCATCAAGTTCTTCAGAATTGATGATTCTCGGGAAAGAATCAAAGTATTGTTAATCTGATTAGAAATGGTGGTTCAGATCATACCAACAGAGAGTATTGTTAATCTGATTAGAAACATAACAATTCCCACTTCTTTCATTTTTGCATAAGATCATAATATTTAGTGGTTTTCATTGTTGTCAATTTGTGCTAGCAAATTCATCTTATTGTTAGATAACTATATGTGGTTAGATCTTTTAGGTTTTGTGCAAGATTTTAGAAATATGAACAATAAAATTGATAGAAATTTTTTAATTGAGAACAATAAAACTACAATTCCAAATCATGTGTTTAGCTTGCATATTAAAAATACAATTCAATGAATTGGAAATTGAAATCCATACATGTATTTGGATGAACATAAATTATCAATACAAGTCCCTTTTCATTTTAGATAGATAGGATTTTCTACCAAACATTTTCAGTAGACAATTTTTTAGAAGGTATTAATTCTTGCTAGTACCCAAATTAATGTTTACCAAACATTTGCATGCTAAGTCACCAAATTCAATTAATTGAAGTCCAATTCAAAGCATACATACAAGTTATATTTAATTTGATATTTAGCATAAATAGGTTTTTTAAAATACTCATGCCAATCGAGAACACATGGTTGAATCATAATAAAATGGATTTTAATGCAATGATTCCTATTAATTAATCAAATTATAATGTATTTGATGATCTTTTAATTTTTCTACTGAATAGAAAATATTAACAAGCTCCCTTTGATACAAAATTTCCTATTTTTTTAATCTGTCAAAATATTCCTTTGTTTCTCAATTGCTCAACTCGAATATACCACCATTAATTTACACCTAGATATGCTAAATGATTGCTAAAAGATTTACTTGTATTATGAAGTAGTATATATATATATATATATATATATATATATATATAATATATATATATATAGATACTAATAAAGAAACGATATTTTACATGAATAAGGTGAACCATACCATTGTGTCATGTATTTACTTCTCAATGGCCTGTAAATGTCTTGCAATTTCAATTGAACAACCCACTTCTTCTACCCTGGTATATACAACTAGAAAGGAAATACCATAACGAAGA
>JANAVB010037820.1:77500-227500 GCA_029216955.1 Iris pallida | reverse complement strand
CGTCAATCTAGAATCTCTACAGGCTATTCTGGATAACTAAGAGTAGGGCCCACCTTAATCTCGGAGTGATCGAGTACATGGCTGGGATCCGCCACGTACCATCTCAACTACGATACGTGAAACACGTTGTGAACTCCCTCTAATACAGGTGGCAAGTCTAGCATGTAAGCCATGTCACCGACTCTTCCGCTGATAACGAAAGGTCCGATGAAACGTGGGCTAAGCTTTCCACCTCCACCAAAGCGTATAGTGCTATGTGTCGAAGATATCTTCATGAACACCAGATCTCCAACCTAGCACAAACATGGTCTCAAACTTAGCTATAACAATCACATGATAAAACAAAATCACAAAATCAAATAAAATCCTAGTCCTAAATCTAAGTTGTACCTCGAATTTCAAAGGTCTGTGGTGGCTATCGGCCCAATGTCGATGTCTGTCCTGCACCACGCGAAGTCGATCCCTGATAAGCTTCACCTTCTCGACTGCTTCCACAACCATCACGGGTCCCAATAAAGCTCGCTCTCTAACGTCATCCTAAGACAAGGGAGTATGACATTTACGCCCGTACAACGCCTCGAATGGTGATATCTTAATGCTGGACTGGAAGCTGTTGTTGTAGGCAAACTCCACCAAGTACAAATGATCCTCCTAGGAGCCTCCAAAGTCCAAAACACAAGTCCGCAGCATATCCTCGAGAGTCTGAATAGTCCTCTATGACTGCCCATCTGTCTGAGGGTGGTAAGCAGTACTAAATTTGAGCTGAGTGTCCAAACTAATATGCAGACTCTGCCAGAAGTAGAAAGTAAAGCGACTATTTCGATTCGAGACAATGCTCACGGGAACTCCATGCAGTCTGACAATCCGCATCATGTACATGTCTGCTAGCCTCTCCGTAGACAAACCCACTTTGAATAGCAATATGTGGGCTGATTTGGTCAACCTGTCTACGATGACCAAAATTGTATCTTTTCCTCCTGGCGTATGCGACAATCCTGAAATGAAGTCCACCGTGTTATGCTCCTATTTCTACTCCGGAATGGACAATGGCTATAACAATCCTTCTGGCATCTGCCTCTCTGCCTTTACCTGTTGGCAGACCAAACATCTGGCTATGAAGCGTGCTACCTCCCGCTTTATTCCATACCACCAGACATGCTCCTTCAGATCCCTATTCATCTTGTTAGCACCTGGATGCATAGAATACTGAGAACGATGAGCGTCCTGCATAATCTGCTATCGAAGGTGTCCACTGGGCATACACAGTCTAGAATCGTACCTCAATGTGCCATCCTCTGCTATAACAAACTCCTCACCAGTCCTACTCGAACCTGCTCTCGGATACACCACAGAGCTATGTCGTCGAACTGAGTCGACTTGATCCTCTCCTTCAAGTTCGACTGAATCTGCAGATCCCACATCTGCATCTCAACTCCCTGTACTATCACCTCGATTGCCAGGCTCTCCAGATCTGCCAACAAGTGACGGTCGGTAGTCAAACACATGGCTACCGGATACCTGCTCAAGGCGTCGGCAACCACATTGGCCTTTTCTGGATAATACTGCTCATGTGGACGTAATTGCCTAGAAGTATACGCAATTACCTTCCCATGCTGCTGCAAGACACAACCCAGACCCTTCCCTGAGGTGTCACTATAGATAATGAACTCGTCTGATCCTGATGGCAATGTCAGAATCGGACCTGTCGTCAACCGCTTCTTCAACTCATCAAAAATGACCTGACACTCCTATGACCAGATAAACTCTGCGTCCTTCCGAATCAGCCTAGTCAATGGCTCTGCAACCCGGGAGAAATCCTGAACGAACCTCCTGTAGTAGCCTACCAATCCCAGGAAGCTCCTGATCTCTCCAACTGAACTCGGGAATATCCATGCCTCAACTGTCGTGATCTTCCTCGGATCAACTGAGATCCCATCCCCGGTCACAACATGACCCAGGAACTCAACTCGATCCAGGAAGAAATCACACTTAGAGAGCGTGCCATAAAGCTTCTCCTTCTTGAGAGTCTCCAGAACCACTCTCATGTAGGGGTGAGCATCGGTTTGGTTCAGTTCAAACCAAACCGTATATATGAAAACCGAAATAACCGTAAACTGTATTTCTCAAAATCGAAAACTGAACCATTTTTATAAAAATCGAACAAAATTGAACCGAACTAATTTGGTTCGATTTTCGGTCGGTTCGATTTCATGAGCCAATGTGTCGGACCTTATTTTAAAAATATGACATTATTGTATTTATGAATTATTATATTACATAGTGTGAAAAATATTACTATATATAGATTGAGGGTAGAGAGAGAGAGAGAGCTCAAAGAAGTACCGATAGAGAATAGGAGAAGAGAGTGCCCTCTCTTAGGAGTTACAAAATATTAGTATATGTAGATTGAGGGTAGTTTGATAAATTACTAAATCTAAATCGGTTTTCGGTTTGGTTTGGTTACCCAGATCAAGAACCGAAAACCGAACCGTTATTTTATAATTTCAAAATTTAAAATCGAAAATCGAACCAAAAATCGAACTGTTTGTCATATTTTGGTTCGTTCGGTTCGGTTTTCGATTTTCAACCATTATATGCTCACCCCTACTCTCAAGTGCTCCTCGTGCTCCTCGGGGGTCTTCGAGTACACCAAGATTTCGTCGATAAACACTACCACGAACTTGTCCAAGTACTGATGGAACACCTTGTTCATCATGTTCATGAACACCGCCGTGGCGTTGGTTAACCAAAACAGCATCGCCATAAACTCAAACTGGCCATACCGTGTCCTGAATGCTATCTTCGGAATATCCTCCCTCTTTACCTTCACCTGATGGTAACCTGACCTCAGATCAATTTTAAAAAATACCCTCGTTCCGCTCAGCTGATCGAACAGATCATCGATCCTCGGCAGCGGATACTTGTTTTTTATCGTGAGGTTGTTGAGAGCCATGTAGTCGATACACATCTGTAACAACCCATCCTTCTTCGACACAAAAAGCACCTGTGCACCCCACGGTGAAGAACTCGAACGGATGAATCCTTTGTCCTGCAACTCATCCACCTGCTTCTTAAACTCCACCAGCGCGCTGTTGTTCATCCTATAGACGTACAGAGATATCGGCTCTGCACCGGAAACCAAATCTATAGAGAACTCAACATCTCCGTCTGGTAGTAGTCCTGGCAACTCCTCTGGAAAGACATCCGTGAACTCTGCTATCAGTGGATATGGCACCGTCTGCTCCTCTACTGAAACTCCGCAGAAGACTCCGCTACTCTGCTCCGCCTCCCGTCTGGCGAACTCGAACTCTGGCTCCCCTGGCACTCTAAAAATAACTATGGCTCCGCGACAATCTATACTGGCGTGATGTATGCTCAACCAATCCATTCTAAATACAATATCGTGTTGGCATATTTAGCCATAGTCAAACCGATTTCAATAAGTGTCTTAAACTTTGATCTCGATATGAATAGAAACGAAGAATGCAGATTACGTCGTCTCTGAGATTTTCTTATTTATTCTGTATTTTTCTATTTATTGAGTGTAGATTATTTGTCAATCGGGATCACTGGCAATTAGAAGTCTATCCTAAACCAAACCTATCCTTGATTCATTCCTAAACCAAACCAAACATATTCTTGATTCATTCCTAAACCAAACCAGATCCAAAAACCAAAATAACCCTGGAATTAGGCTAACTGAACTCGGCCAGAGTTCTGTCCGAACTTGGACCGAACTCGGTCAGCAGAATTCACACCTTGGTTAGAAGCTTTACCAATTCTTTTGGATCTCCAACGTTTAAATTTTTGAACGTTAGGGTACCGAGTTCTGCCCGAATTCTTTTGGATCTCCAACGTTTAAATTTTTGAACGTTTAAATTTTTGGATCACCAACCAATAAATAGAGAAGAAATTTTCATTTCTAAATACAAATTCATTCTTCATCTTTTTTTATCTATTCCTAAGCTTTCTAATCCATTCTCAAAGCTTTAATCTTCAGATCTCCAAGTCAACTCAATTCTTCTAAGTGTCGGTGGTTTTCGAGTAGGAGTTTCGAGTTGTACAAGCTTGGCGTATAAAAGCTTTCTTCAGAAAGGTGTTGAAGTTTGTTCGTGGGCTTCGGATAAAAACACGACGGTGGTGAAGTGAGCATGTTCTTCGGAGCAAAACACGTGGTATAATCTCTATTTCAAATAGTGGATTCAAACATCGGGTTGAGTACTCGAGACTAGACTAATCCTCGCAAAGGAAAACCAGTATAAATCTGCTATCTTTGCGTATTATTTTCTTGCCCTGATTTTACTGACTTACTTACAATCATTATATATATATATATATATATATATGTATATATATATATATATATATGTATATATATATATATATGTATATATATATATATATATATATATATATATATATATATATTGCTTCACCTGCTTAGAGTTAAATTTTTAACTGCTAAATATTTTTGCTGCACTCTATTCACCCCTCTAGAGGTGCCATTGTTCCTACAATTGGGATCAGCGCAGGTATCTCTCGACGAAATTAATACTCCTTGAGATATGGCATCCCTATTTCCAAGCAACGGTGAAGGTTAGTCAACCAATAGGCCACATTTATTTGATGGCACTAATTATACGTACTGGAAGACATGGATGAGCTTTTTCCTCAAGTCACTTGATTTTTATTTATGGTCGATTGTCGTCAATGGTTATAAGAAACCTCTACCTGTTACGATAATTGGTGCTCTAGTTGACAAACTATTTGATAGATACACCGACAATGAAAAGAAACAAGCCAGTCTTGATGCAAAAGCCATCAATGCTTTATTCTGTGCTATTGGTAAAATTGAGTTCAATAGAGTCTCTATATGTGCCACGTCCAACGAGGTTTGGAAACTTCTTGAGGTTACTCATAAAGGTACTTCACAAGTGAAGGAATCCAAAATCTCACGACTTATACAAAAGTATGAGGCATTCAAAATAAAGCCTAATGAGACAATTACTGATATGTTTATTCGATTTTTTAGATATTGTTAATCCTCTAGCTTCCCTTGACAATGATTATAGCAATCAAGAAAAGATTCGGAAGATTCTTCGTAGACTACCAAAAAGCTGGAATCCAAAAGCAACGGCCATTATTGAAGGAAATGATATCTCGACAATGAGTCTTGAAATCCTGACTAGAAAGCTCATGAAACATGAGTTGATCCTTCAGGATTTCAAAGATCAACATCCGAAAGAGAAGGTAATAGCATTCAAGGAAAATCATAAGATAATCTCTGACGATGAGAGTGAATCAGACGACTCGGACGATCAAATAGCCATGATAACGAGAAACTTCAGAAGATTCCTCAGGCATGAGAAGTCAAACAAGAAGAAGGCCTTCAAAGATGACAAAGAACCGATTTATTTCAGCCGCAAAAGAATATGTCACATAAAAAAGGATTGCCCTGTTATAAGAAAAGGAAGCAGATATGATCAAACAAGCAGATATGATCAGACAAGTAAGAGAAGGTCAACGACTAAAAATTATGCAAATACTAGTATCTGGTGTGAAAGCGAGGCTAGTGACTCTGAAGAAGAAGACAACTCTTGGAGCTCAGCAAACCTATGCTTCATGGCTACAGATGCTAAGGTAATAACTAACCCTCTCTATGAAGAATTTACTTTTGATGAATTATGTGAGGCTTTCTGTAAATTAAGCAAAGTTCACAAGGGATATTCATCAATCAAGCCAAATATACAAAAGACTTGCTAACGAAATTTGATATGGAAAATGTCAAACCTATTGGCATTCCAATGCAACGTCTACAAAGCTTGATATAGATGAAAGTGGTACACCAGCCGACATACGTAAGTACAGAGGTATGATTGGTAGTTTATTATACTTAACTGCTAGTCGTACCGACATTATGTTTGCAGTGTGCTTATGTGCTAGATATCAAGCTTATCCTAAAGAATCACATGTAAGTGCTGTTAAGCGTATCTTGCGATACCTTAAAGGAACTTTGACAACCGGTCTTTGGTATCCCAAAACTGATTCGTTTGACCTGATAGGTTACTCGGATACAGATTTTGCTGGATGCAAAGTCGATCGTAAAAGTACCAGCAGTACATGTCATTTTTTAGGCAAGTCCTTAGTCTCCTGGTTTTCCAAGAAACAAATTCAGTTGCATTATCAACTACTGAAGTTGAGTATATAGCTGCAGGATGTTGTTGTGCACAAATTATATTGATGAAACAAACTCTAGAAGACTTTCAATTATCTTTTCATCATATTCCCATTTACTGTGATAATACTAGCTCTATAAATCATATTAAGAATCCTATATGTCATTCACGCACTAAACACATAGAAATTAGACATCACTTTCTAAGAGACCATATTTTGCAAGGTTATATTAGTTTAGAATTTGTTGATACAGAACATCAACTAGCTGACATCTCCACAAAGCCTTTGGCTGAAGATCGTTTTAACTTTATACGAAGAGAATTATAAATTCTGGATATTGAGGAAATATAATATAATATTATTATTTAATGAACATGAATTCGCTAAACATATTTTAGTTATAAGCCGAAAGGGCCCATCTGTCACACAGGTGTAAATAACCTGAAGCGACACGGTATACTAGTCTTCGGACTACCGCTAGCTGGGATCCAGCCCCCACAGCTAATCCAAAGTATTTATGGAAATTTATGGGCGATTAATTAATAAATATTAAATTATTTTTGTCAACACAATTATTTCTAACTCATTTTCGTATTTATGTTAAAAACTGTCACACTATTTCCAACAATTGTCTTGAAACCCTAGGGACCGAACTTGTTCAGAGTTCTGGCCGAACTCGGACCGAACTCGATCTGGAGGATTTCAAACAGAAGCTGGACAGCCGAGCCCCTCTTCTATTTAACCCTCTTTTCATCATCTTCTTCCTAACCACAGCCGCAAACCCTACCGAAAACCCTAACCCTAACCTCCTAGTTCTCCCTCATCCAAGCTCTTCAAGCCTTCAAACTTCGGATTTAGAGCTCTCTCGAGGTTCTCTTCCACTGTCTACCAACAATTTTGGTATTTCTCTATCCTTTCTTTCCGTTCATATTTTCATATGGCTCCCAAACAACCTATTTCTTCTCAAAAGAAGAAAGGTTCGTCCTCGACCCCTCATGAGGTGGCCCCCTTTTCACTTTACACTCCTTCGAGACCCGATGGAGATTTCTTTGATGAATTTATTTTGTGTTCCAAGAAGCTTCGGACTCTTGGTTTACGGATTTTCATAAAAGAAAAATCTGTCCTAGCGCTCCTATTAACTTCACGTTATTTCTTGATCACTCTAGTGTATTCACATACCATCATTTGTTAGAGTTAGTTCAATCCACTTTTACCGTTTATACCAACGCTATTTGTATGTTTTATTATAATTTCTCTGTCACAAAGGGCACGGTGAAATAAAAATTGGTGTAGCCGACATCGAGTTTGATGCTGATGATTTAGCGATCATTCTCCACATACCCAATGATGGGCAAGCACTTGTCGAAATCACCTCTGTTGAGTTTCCTGAGTAAACAACTTTTGATTCCTTCCGTGATTCGCTCTGTGAACCGAATCCTCGACCCCATGGCACTCTTCTCCCTAGACATTTGAACAACTACTTCTATGATCTCCATCGCATGGTGTTCTCTACTATCCTTCCTAAGAACACTGCCACGGATGAGATTTCCTACTTGGAACTCTCAGCGATTTATTATCTTCACTTTCATGTTTCTTTCAGTCTTTCCAAGACTATCATCTCCGCTATGGAACGTTGTCGCAAGACTTTCTCACGACGCCTTCTATACGCGATGTACCTCCCTATTATCTTTTAGTATTTTGAGGTTAGTCTTGAGGACTGTGCTGAGGATGGTACTCATGCCTTTCTTCATGAGCATCGTCGCCCAGCTCAGCCTACACAGGTTCCACCTCCTGCAGTTACCCCCACTTCTACTGACTCTCAGGCTACTCATCCTCCTGCTGGTTTTACTCTTGAGTCCCTTCAGACTCTCATGCTGGATCAGTTCCGTTCTATAGATTTTTGTACTACCCTTCAGCTTCAGGCCATCTCCAACACGGTTCATGATTTGTCGTATAGCCTTGCTCACAACCCTAGAGGCCCCATTCCTATAGTTCGTGATCCTACCCGGTGGCTATCATATTGATGACCGTGAGGCACAGTGCTACTTTGACCCTGCGGCTGCTCGATATGACCCCAGCCGATTTGTTGAGACCGGTCCTTCTGGTACTGCTGGTACTGTAGCTGACGATGATGATGTGGATGATAGTTGAGGATTTGTTATTCCTCGTGATAGTTCAATGACTATGTTATGTTTTGAATTTATTTAGTTGGCATGTATTAGTGATAAATGCTTCTTTTAAGCATTATCAGTTATGACTTTTTCAGTGTGATGTATGCAAAACTCTTTTCAGTTTATGCTAGTATTTCCATTATTTCATGCATGTCTTCAATTATACTTTGTGGTTTAATATTACTATACCATTTTGCTATTTTAACAAAACGGGGGAGTAAGATTGATTCATTTTAGAAGATTGATTCATCTCATTTGATTATTCATTGTATTACTAACTTGGTTCGAATGAATTTTGTTTAGACTCTACAGATATAGAATCAATAAAATATTTTGTTACGGAGGTGTAACAAGACTTTACCGTAAACTACGCGAGAGCATTGTATAGCATTGTATTGTACTATTTTTGACAGACAAAAAGCTACTACCGTACCTTTCGTACTCATCAAGTCTACTTCCATTTTTCAGCTGAACTATTCTTTATGTATCAATCGTAGTTTTGTCACATTTTCAAAATAGGGGAGATTGTTGGCACATTTAGCCGTAGTCAAACCGATTTCGATAAGTGTCTTAAACTTCGATCTCGATATGAAAAGAAACGAAGAATGCAGATTGTGTCATCTCTGAGATTTTCTTTTTTGTTTTGTATTTTTCTATTTATTGAGTCTAGATTATTTGTGAATCGGGATCACTGGCAATTAGAAGTCTATCCTAAACCAAACCTATCCTTGATTCATTCCTTAACCAAACCAGATCCAAAAACCAAAATAATCCTGGAATCAGGCTAACCGAACTCGGCCAGAGTTCTGTCCGAACTCGGACCGAACTCGGTCAGCAGAATTCACCCCGGGTCAGAAGCTTTACCTATTCTTTTGGATCTCCAACGTTTAAATTTTTGAACGTTAGGGTACCGAGTTCTGCCCGAACTCTGTCCTAGAAAAACCTATAAATAGAGAAAAAAATTTATTTCAAAACATAGATTCATTCTTCATCTTCGCTATCTATTCCTAAGCTTTCTATTCCATTCCCAAAGCTTTAATCTTCAGATCTCTAAGTCAACTCAATTCTTCTAAGTGCCGGTGGTTTCCGAGTAGGAGTTTCGATTTGTACAAGCTTGGCGTATAAAAGCTTTCTTCAGAAAGGTGTTGAAGTTTGTTTGTGGGCTTCGGATAAAAATACGACGGTGGTGAAGTTGGCGTGTTCTTCGGAGCAAACCATATGGTGTAATCTATATTTCAAATAGTAGATTCAAACATTGGGTTGAGTACTCGAGACTGGACTAGTCCTCACAGTGGAAAACCAGTATAAATCTGTTGTCACTACGTATTGTTTTCTCGTCGTGATTGTACTGACTTACTTACAATCATTATATATATATATATATATATATATATATATATATATATATATATATATATTACTTCACCTGCTTAGAGTTAAATTTTTAATTGCTAAATATTTTCGTTGCACTCTATTCACCCCCCCTCTAGAGGTGCCATTGTTCTTACATATCGTTGTTCGGTAATGGCATTACGAGCAAACTCACATCCATCTCTCAGCCTCCCAAAATGACTCTACGATCCTTACAAATATCACTAACTAGGATAATACCACCTCCAGTTGTGATCTTGTAAGTCCTAGGCAATAATTCAGAAGCAAGATGGTGTCAAATAGCAAAAGATACAGACACAAAGCTAAGGAAAGCACCCGAATTAAACAATACAAATACAGGAATGGAGTCGAGAAGAACAGAACCTGCGATCAGATCTGCCACTACCTCTGCATCCTCAGCTGCCATGGTGAAAGCTCGCCCCTGCTGGCCTCCTCTAGCCTAATGCTGCTGCTGGACAAACCACTGCTGTTGAGTCTGCAAAGGTCCCTTCTGCTGTCCTGTCGGAGCCTTGGCTTCTGTTCCTTGAACTGTACGTCCCGAAGATATGGGACAGCCCCGCAGCTGATGCTCCGCTGAACCACAAAGCAGGCACTTACCTAGCCTCTTCCTGCAGTCGTTCCACCTATGCCCTAGCTTCTTACAGAGGTGGAACTGGTGGCCTGCTGATGTCTTGGTGCCTGCTGCTGTCTCTGCTGCTGTTGTGCCTACTGAAAAGGCCCACGGCCCTGACCCTGAAACTGCTGTTGCTGTTGGAAAGGCCTCTACTGCTAAAAATGGAGCCTCTTGGCCAGCCCTGTACTACTACCGGCTCCATCACGACCTCTCTTCAGCTTCAGCTCATGGTCGTCCTCCGCTGCCATAGCCCCTGCCAGAGTCTCCTCAAAGGTGGCGTCTCTGTCGTCCTTGGTCAATGACTTGACTTCCTTGACCAAACCCTTCCGAAACCTCCTAGCCTTTGCTGTCTTGCTAAGGCCCACTACAAACATACCCAGGCAGCAGAACTCAACGGCATACTCCTCCACTGTCTGGTTCCCCTGAACTAGACTCTCAAACTGCATCTCCAACAGGCGCCGAGTGCTGTCTCGGAAAAGAACTCCTTAAAAAGCTTCTTGAAAACCTCCCAAGTCTACCCCTCCGTACCAACTCTAGGGTCGGTATGGTACCATGTACGGGCTAGGTCCTGCATCTTGCTGCCCACTGCCTCTATCTGTAGCCCCGCTGGTATCAGTATAAGGCGAAAGATCTTCTCTATATGTTCGATCCAATCATCAACATAAAAGATACCATCCGTACCCTTGAAGTCTCTCGGCCGAATCTTCTGGAAGTCCAGAATATTCGGGGTCCTTGGATGGTACTGCTGCATCCGGCCTCCCTGCGGCTGGGCAGTCACCATCTCTACTACTGTCATGGCCAGCTGGTGGGCATTGTCTATGCCCTGTCTCATATCAGCAGACTGGCGCTACTAAGCCTCCATTCTTCACCCTGAAGAAAGAAAAATGTTATACTGCATCTATTGATCCCGTAGGTGGCTGCTGTTGAAGTACGTCTAGAATGACTGGGGTAGGCCTCCGGACAGGTAGAGGTGCACCCTCAAACGTGACAGATGCTCCAACATGAGAAGGAACGAGGGGAGTTGCAGTCCCAGGGCCCTGCTGTATCGGGTGAGAGGCGACAGAACTCTCAGTGGTATCTTCTGGCCGGAACGATGAGGTGGCAGACCTCTCAGGTGGCAAACCTCTCAGTGGTATCTCCTGGACCGGGCGAGAGGTGGCAGACTGTCACGAACCGCTCCTGAGTATTCGGACCCGAGTCAGAAACGCCCAGCCTATGTTGGAAGACTCAACGTAATAAGCTGTACCAAGCTAGAGAAACTAACAAGTCAATATAAATAAATACAAATCACAGCATCTACAAATGATCCCAAAAAGATCACCATAATCCACAAGTCCATATAATATAAAGGTACTAGAGTCAGCAGGAATGAAATACGCTATGAACTCTAAAAAATATATCTAGGAGTAAAGCTAAATAGTCTAAACCTGAAGCCTCTAGCTAACTCATGTCTCCATTCTGCTCAGCTAAGATCCCAGGATCTGGCCCATAAGGTAGAACAATATCCTGCAAGTATACCTGCAACATATTCAGTCAGGAGAGGAGCCAAGTATATCTAAGTAAATGAACAAGAACAACATGAAGATGAAATATGAACAGGCAATGAATCTCAAAACAGGAAACAAGAACAAGCATGCTGAACTGAGTCATAAGAGTATAATAAAATGAACCTGAACTATAACATGGTACCTGAGCATGAATATACAAGGAACCTGACATGTGTGATATATTTGAAATACTTCCAGAGTGTGTGATCGGCTTGGGTAGAACATGGAACACGGCACAGGCATGAAGGTACCACTTAGGGCCCGCGTGCACAGTACGAGGCCTAAGCTATTAACATGAGTTTGTAACTTGGGTTTGATCACACACCTGTAGTATTTCCCCACCCAGACACAAGCAAACTCATGGAACAAGACACAAGACAAGACCGTGTAATATCGTGTCCAACAGAAAGGTAAAAGAATGAAATAGATACAAAAAACATAAAGTAAATGAGCAAATCTGAGGAGTATACTTGTCTTGCTCAGGGTGGTCGAGAATAGGAAGTAGAGATGGATGTCCTCCTGTTTAATGATTACAAGTTGATTAATTTCAAAACATTACTCATTAGTTACAACTCACTCCTTATGTATAATTATTTTCTCTAAGATAATACAAAAAATTAAACCTACTCTAAAAGTATATTACCAGGTTACAACAACTTAGTACAAGCTTATTGAAAGTCAAAATATTAATTAAGGTTGAATCTACCAGGTTTTACCAAAGGATTTTATGGTTCTTCCTACTGTTAGCATTACACAAATTGGTCCCCTCCTATAACAGACCAACTAGAAATCAGAATTTTTACTTAGAGACATTTATTAAGGTTCAATTCACTATCAAACTCAACCCGGCTTATTCAGGATAAACCCAAACCCCAACTCCCAATTTGCGTTAAGGCCTGCTAGCCTAACCCAACCTGCAAACATTAGCACTGTTGCTCACAATACAGATTTCCCATATGAATAGCACATGAACAGTTCATTGGTTGCAATATAAAATAATGATTTAGTTAAGGGTTCTAATGCCCTTTAAAACCTAATGCCACTCAACCAAATATCATACAGTAAAAAAAATCTAAAGTCTACAACACCCAACAAGGTTAAAACAACAGAGCCCAGCTTATTCACCATATGCTCAATTCTTATGTTCTTCTTCTTTCCTGTTGACATGGCTCAATACTCTTCACCAACAACCTATATTCAAGTTTAAACCTAACAATATTTCCTCATCCCACACACAACCAAACCCATTGACTCTCAATACTGGACCCAACAACTCCATACATTCTTTTAATCCAAGATAAGGTTGTCCATCGCACAGTATATTTCCAACCATAATCCCAGGTCCATAACAATTATACACTTAAACTTAGCAAAATATAGATACACCAATTTAGAAAGTTAGAGACGCAACACCCTAGAAATTATACAACAAAAGTCTAAAAATATATACACAACTACTCAAGACATAAAATGGATCAATCATGACAATCTCCAGTTAGCACACACACTAATTCAATTGGACTAATTCAAAGTTGAATGTTTAGTAAAGGCTCAAGTGAGCGACACATTTGAACCCAACAGCTATTTGGATTCTAAGGCTTTCACCAACTGCCATACCCACACAACCCAAAACATCGACTTCTCCTTCCTGTCACCCTAACTCCATCCCCAAATCAACCTTACGTCCTGGACACGATCAGCGTCTTGGTCAGACACGAACAATAAGGGTCACTCACTTGGACACGCCTCAATGGCTGGACACGATCCAACTCAAATACGTTCATGACACTTGACACGAACAAAACTGGCATACCAACCTATTGTCAGGATTTAACACAACTATTGGATTCTTCAAGATCAATGATATATAAAGATTACCTGAGAATGGTTTGATCTGGAGCGCGGATACGTCTCTAAGTTCTGACACAAGCTCCTCGTATCCAAATGAGTTTTGAATGTTCCATTGAGGCATTCCATCGAACAAGAGCCATGCACAAAGAATGAAATAGGTTCTTAGAAATTTTGATAATTATTTGATAAGGAACAAATCAAAGGAGTATCAAGGAGATCCAAGAAAACTCAGAGGATTCCCAGATCAACACACTCATCTAGAATTTTGATCCTCATTCAATAATTGATTTTTTGATCCATTCCAATTCAGAAAGAAAGTTAAACTTCGAATTAAATCACTCAGAATACACACCAGATCAAAATCCAATTGAAACAAGCAGTTTGACATGCCAAAATCAATTATCGAACTTTGCAAATTTAAAATCGATCAGGAAATAAACTTACTATCAAGTGATACTTACCAAACACACAAGTTGAATTGAAGAAATCGAGTCCTGTTCTGATTAATTAGCGAAAACATCGTTCGATCTACACGATCCGATCAAAAAGGAAGAATCAATTCAACATTGGAAATCAATTAAAAAAAGACGTGATTCATAAACACCTGAATCGAGCTCACCTTCTTGATATGGCCATTCGACACAATCAAAAGGACACCGCCACCAGAGTCGATGCTTCAACGACCGGCGTCCTGGAATTTCATAGATCGATAACAATTGTTCGCTCGAACACAACCAAACGAAGTAGATCGAAGAGGAACTCACCGTTATCGACATGAATGATGCGTCGATGAAGAGACTCCCAGAGTGATTAGGAACACCGATGAAGCTGTCGCCAGAAGTGAACATGTGTCGCCAAGTTGTCATCGAATAGCCACCGGTCGCCGATCGTCCTCGCGTCGTCGGCGGAGGACGTTGATGTCGCCGTCTACTCTTCGGAGAAATAGAATCGCCGCTTATGAGAGACGTGCTCGTCGAGTGCAGCCTATTCGTCGGAGATCGGGTGTGTCACCGTCGTCTTCGATCGTCAGAGATTTGGATTTTCGGGTTTCACAATTTGGGAAAAACTTCAGTATGGGTTTGGGGAGAGCTCGTGAAGTTTTCCGAGAGCCTAATGACTCTCTCTCTCTCTCTCTCTCTCTCTGTTAAGAAGTTTAAATAGAAAGTGAGAAGAAAAAGAAACTTTTGCACTTAGCCCCTTTCGCAAATAAATAATTGCAAATTCATCCAAAAGTTTGTTAGGAAGAGGTTAGGTGGTTAGAAGAGTTTGTTAGACACGTAGGAACCACAATATTAGTTATAACCAACTTGGGAGTAACACCAAAGCTAACTAATTCAAAATTTCCCTCAAGAAAATAATCATAAATTTATTTAATAAGAATTTAAGTAATCAATTATTGAAAAAAATTTAAAATTTCGTAAAAATGAAAAAGTGGGGTTACACAGACCTCTCAGTGGTATCTCCTCGACCCTTTCGATGTTTTGGAACATGTTGGAGAGGTTGCCTACAAATTGGCATTGCCACCATCATTAGAGGGAGTGTATGACGTGTTTCATGTGTCACAGCTGATGCGATACGTGACAGATAGTAGTCACGTGCTCGATCACTCCGAGATCACTATTGGACCGAGCTTGTCGTACCTAGAGCAACCAGTAGGCATCCTTGATCGCCGAGAGAAGGTATTGCAAAACCAATCTATAACATTGGTTCTCGTGGCATGGAAGCATTACTCGCCAGGAGAGTCTACTTGGGAGCGTGAGGACGACATCCGAAATCGTCACCCATATTTGTTCGAAAACCAAGGTATGACTTTCAGTTGTTAGTTCCCTTTAATTCGCATTTACATTGCTTACCCCCCGACATTAGTTTTAATTTTGAGGACAAAATTTCTCTAAGTTGGGTAGGATGTAAACCCCCATATTTCATTTTATGTATTTAGTAGCTTAAATTTTGTTTTTATCTATTTATATTAATTTATTAGTTAGCTAGTTAATGTATATATATATATATATATATATATATATATATATATATATATATATATATATATATATATATATATATATATATATATATATATATATATGGATGCTTGGGTTTGTACAAGTTTCTACAATAAAAATATTCCTCAATATAGTTGTAATATTAGTTATAATATTTTATATTTTCCTAGGATTTTTATGGGTATTTTCCCTATTTTATATCTCTTGAGTAATTTATATAATTAAATGTATATAATTATATATATAATATATATATATATATATATATATATATATATATATATATATATATATTTTATATATATATATATATATATATATATATATATATATATATATATAAATAAAAAAAAAAATATATATATATATATATATATATATATATATATATATATATATATATATATATATATATATATAATATATATAATAGCTTTAGTAAAAAAAACCACAGCACTGTTCACGTGAACATTGCCACCCTCAAGCCCGACCCCCTCCCCCCCCCCCGCTGTAACCACGATTGAAGGAAAGAAAAAAAAATTTAACCAAATCTCCTGGGATTTGATCCATAGGAATCCTTATAGGATTCTCCACATATTATACCTAATCCTATTCGGAAATCAGATGTAGAATTTTAATTAAATTAGTTTTTTTAATTCTTATATATACGAACGTATAGTATAGTGTTTCTTCAAAATTTCTCTTCAATACCCCCACGTAACCCTCGAGCAATCAACCCTAGAGCAGCCCCACGCGAACCTGACACCCCCGCACCCAAGTCCAGTCGCTTGTACACCGTTGGCCGCTGCTGGATCGACGAAAAAAGTCCCAAAACCAAGAAGAAACAGGGACCCCTGTTTTCGATAGCACTCCCAGGCACCTATGTTCGTCGTTACTTTTCTTCATTTGTATTCGATCAAAACCCGATCCAATGGATCCCTCGTGAAGCCCATATAACCCTCTCTAAATTCCAGGAAGAGGATCGAGAAATAGAAAATCGATCAGCCCGAGAATTTGGCGTGAAATCGGGCAAAAACTTGCTTGACAGCTTCATAGAAAACCTTTCACGAACCCCAACATGGAAGGCCGATATCGACCGACCCAGTGCGTGCTTTCGAAAACTAATTTAACATAGTTGAAGACCATATAACTGAGATTAAAATGCAACTTTTAGATCTACAGTTCAATTACAATGCATGGATTTAATTGATGCTAAAGTTAGGAGAAAAACTATTTTCAAAACTGAAATTTTTAGAAAATTTTCCCAGTACGGTGTGCGCCCTGACAAACTGAGCGACGTGGTCACGCACTATACATATAGAAAGGCGTATATGGATGTTGTCGACGTATGGAAACTGACGGAACTCGATTTCGTTGCGCGTGCACGATAAAATCAGTACGTATCCATCAAGATACCCACGTATCGACCTTTTGAAAAATTGGCCATAACTTCGTGTACGTTCGTCGTATCGAGACGAAACTTACGCCAGCAGGACCGTATCAAAATATTGGTCATGTGTGCCATGTTTGGTCCGAATCTGAGAAGGTGGACCAGAACGCCTATTTGGTGGGCCCGCGACCCGATCCAACGGGCGAAATTGTACACGGCTTGCCAAATTCCAACTTTGGACATACGGTTGCGTTCATCTCCGTAAACCGGATCTTTAGCCATATAGTTTGACGACTTTAGAGACCATAGACATTGGCATGCATTTCGGTGCAAAACGGGTCCAACGACAAATATTATTTTGACCCAAAATTATGATTTTGCCCCTGCTCTAGAATTTGACTTTTGGACAGACATTTTCTAAATATATCTTTTACACCTGGAACTTTCTTGATGTCTATTTCAGCATCCGGAGCCGTTCGTAGATTTTAAGATTTCTTGCTGACGTGATTGATTGCTTGGAGTTACAATTTTCGCTCTGCCAGGCAAGATACCTTGCTACCTTACTCTGTGATTTAGTTATTCTTATTTTTAGTTATTTATATTCAGTATTACTTATCTAATACTAGTATTATATCACTGTTCGTCCAAGTCACACTTGGGTGCAAGCGACTCCATCGGTCGGTTTACTGCTTTTGGTTTTATTCTCTTGCATTAACTTAGCCTGGTGACCACCCAGTGATGATGAGGTATTGGTATACCTCATACGGCCTTAAAATATGATCATCACGAGTTGTGAGTCACATGTAGGATACGTACTCGCGTAATCGGCTGGCCACTGATACGTATGAGGCGTACGACGGTTAGGAGTAACTGCCAATAGAATTACATGCTAGTAGACTTGGCAGTTACTAGAGGTTCCTATGAGTCATGGATGTGACCCTACTAGACATTGGATGGGGAGAACATTTCCTTAATGTATGGGCCACGTATGCACTTTTATATTCCTGATCCTGCTGGCCACTGACATTCGATGAATGTTATGCTTTGAGGTCCCTGGTATCCTGGTGGGACCATACATGAGTTTCCTGCAGCCAAAGTGCCCATGTGTTGAAGGTTTGTTCTTAACTACATTATCACTGTAGAACTGGTAGACACCCTATTGCATACATTCCTTCCTTTTCTATTATATATTACAGTTCATATGGCATAGAATTTTCTTGTATCTTGTTACATCCCTTTGAGGACCTGGTTATCTCTCCAGGGTTAAAAGATTTCTCGCAGGAGTACGGCGCAACATTGGATCCTTCATACATCGATGACGAGGCATCTTCTGCTGATTTCTAGTTTATTTAGTCATTGAGACATTTAGTGGACACTTTTATAGCTTTTTTCTTTCTATTTTGTGGAGTTTGGACTCCGATCATTAAAACTATTTTTCATAGCTGTTTGGAGTGGGTATGTCCACCCGGCTATCTCTTTGATACACCCATTTTTATTTGGACTCCATTATATTCTGTGTTGAGCTGTGATGAGATTAGATGATTATATTCTGGCCTGTGATTATTTTATATTTATAGCTTATGTACGTATACGAGGATTTCATATATTAGAGTATTCTTTGTATATGTGCAGCTGGCATGTCTACGTACTTGGTCCTAAGTATTTTGGGACTGGAGCGTTACAGGTTTTTGTGGTGGCCCATACAGGTCGAAATATATTGTTGGGTTACATGACTGTGCCCAACAAGCCTGCATATATATAGGAATAGGAATAGTATCTCATCCAGAACTACTCCTTCTTTTGACTTCCAATCGTTTGAAATTCCTTTGATTACTTGAATTACCTCAGATCTAACCTTCCTAATATCATCTTATTTTCTTCATGCTAACAGTATGAATCTAAGAAGCGGAGGCTCTTCTGCCTTGGCCCTCACATCTGGTGAAGAGGCTACCCCGGAGGGACAAAATCCTTCGATGACTCCGGTAACACCGTACCAGCCAGGACAGTCGCAGCCTACTACGACTCTGTTGTCGGTGCTGTTAGGGGTATATACTAAAAGCATTGCTTTTTTAGTAACCTTATTTCCTTAAATTTTGGATGAGAATCATATGGGCAAATGTTTGCATATTGTATTTGTTGCAAGTGTTAATACAAATGTCTGATATTCTATATTATAGATAATATGGTGTGTGGTGTCACACAGAAGATCATATTATCAGTTCCCTATAGAGTATATAAATAGTTCACAACCTAGATGGACTTAGACAATCTATTGGAAAGGTTGTAGTGTAATCTGGTATTAGTCTATCTTGACTATAGGTTTACACTAGTACACTTTGTGTGTATTGAACAGGACTACTTGTGGTTGTTCTCTTTGTACTGACTACATAAGAGAACAAACACCTCTGTTATTATGGATGCTTGTGCTCTGTTATTATGGATGCAGTGTGCATTATTTTGACTCATAAAAGAGTGAGATTCATTATGGATCAACAACCTCTATGAATTGGGTAATAACATTGTATGTATGATGGGCTGTTGATTATAAATAGAATCCATGTCCCGATACATCGGGTTGATAATGTTCCCTTAAGGAGCTCATAAGGATTGTCATGTAAACCCTGCAGGTGGATTATATCCGACATGACAAATAAAGTTGAGCGGTACTACTTAAGGATAAAAGATGTCGAATCAATATAGTTGTCAGTAACTTAATTTGATCGACGGACATACGATATCTTAACATGGGGAGCCAAACGAGCATATAATAAAAGGAGTCCACAAACATAATTTGGGATTAGGGAGGTAGTGCAACAATAGCTCATTAGTGGACCGAGCTATTGTTAATGGGCCTGGATTGTGTGTTCTGGCTGAACACGGGATATCCAGATCCGTTAGGAGGCCTAACCCTAATTTCTTCTCATGGTCCCTGCCGTAGCCTATATATATCCTCTATTCTCTGGCCGCATTATTACTGATCAGAAATTTGAAATTTTCTCTAAATTTATGATTCATATAAGGAGAGAAAGAGAGGGCTGCCAAGGAGAAGAAAAGGTTGGGAGATCGTCGCCCACACGACGTCTAACTCGAGAAAGGAATACGTGCAGAAGATCTTGGGGTCGTCCGCTCGAGATTGCCAGAAATTACTTATCTCCTTTCTGTCGCAGGTATAATTCGTGAACCCTAGTTTCCGTCTATGAAGGGTTAGAACACGTATTAGATCTGTTTAACTTTCTATCGATCAATACGCACACCAAAGGAAGGGTCCTGGGAATCCCCAGTTCCATCAATTGGTATCAAAGCCACTTTGGATCTACGTATTGATTGATACGTCCATGTTGTCCAATAAAACCTGCGCTGTGTAATAGTCGGTAGATATAGATCTGTTCTAACTCGATTTTGCAGGCATCTTAGATCCAACTATTATGGTCCAATGAATGTTTTGGATTGTGTTGTTTAAACCACAGACATGTCGTGGATGTTGTTGTTGCTGTGGATGTAATTAAAATCACGAGGGTTGATCGTGCTTATTATTTTAATTTTTCAATCTAGATTATGTGTGAACTCCTTCGGGAGGCTTAGGATTGATGTAATTTTAATTATTTTTGATCAATCGTGATGGCGGTGGTGGCTATTTCTGACGCCGGACGAGATGATGGTTTTAAGCAGTCCAGAGGCAGACAGATGATTTTCGATTAAGGAATCGACATCCAAAACCAATAAAAAAAAATTAGGGCGCTGCCCCGAACCCCGCGACCTGAGCGGACAGGTCGAACCCCGTATAGATCTGCGCAGCGCCAGATTTTGGATTCGGATAGTTGAGGACGGAGCAGCAAAGATGACCATAATAGTTGGTTATTATCTCTTATTTTTGTCATTTTGCTTTTTCTGATTATGCATGTTTATTATTGTGTGGTTGTTTTTTTGAAAAACCAAGCCTACATTAATAATGGACAACATGGACATAATATCAACTAGTAGAAAAACCCTCATTGTTAAGTAACTAAGTAGGAGAGGATTTTTATTTAGTATAAATCCTATGGTCTCCATTACTGGTTTGTAGGTGATGTAATTATACTTGCGTGTTGGCTTTAGTGCTTTCCTCCATATCGGATGAGTATAATTATGGATCACCAGTACAAACTTCCTTAGGTATAATTGTAGAAAGTTACCTAGTATGTGTTCACTTCTCCATCTGAAGGAACTCATTACAAGGTAATGGACTTAGTATTAAGTAATGGTATACACTTAGATACAAATAATGGTATCCTCCCCATCTGAGTCACTGCTATTATTTGTATGACCAGAGCAAGACCAGTATATTAATTTAATTTGTCATAAAGTTATATTGACATGATAGTAAAATTAATAAGAAAAATCTACTTGAACAAAGTTGAATTTGTATACGTCCGCACTATCGTGGCATGCTAAATTCATGGTGTTCAAGGTGTTGGTGAATTTCTTATTATTGTTTTGAGGGAATCAATATTTAGTTAATTCAAAAAGTTTTTTTGCCCTACATAATTTTATTTATGTGATTCTCAGGATTTCAAAAATGGGTTCTTTCAGTCCACTTATGGTGATTCTTAAAGAAAACAAACTTACTGGACCTAATTATATTGACTGGAAACATAATTTGGACATTGTTCTGACTGCTGAGGAGTACAAATATGTACTTGTTGAGGAATACCCACCTAAGCCTGATGCTAACTCTGATGAAGAGGTCAAGGAGGCTTATAAAAAAGGGAAAAAGGTAGATGAGATGGCACAATGTTACATTCTGGCATCTATGTCAAATGTACTGCAACATCAGCATCAGGCCATGGCCACAGCTTATGACATGATGTATAACCTCAAGGAACTCTTCGGACATGAGAGTATAGCAGCTAGGCAGATTGCTATGAAATGTTTGATGAATACAAAAATGGCTGAGGGTACACCAGTAAGGGATCATGTTCTCAAGATAATGGGTCATCTGAATGAGATGGAGATCCTTGGAGGTGAAATCGATGGGGAAACCCAGGTCGATATCATTCTCGGGACTCTGCCTAAAAGTTTTGACAATTTCTACCTTAATTGCAACATGAACAAAAGGTTGTATAGTTTGGCAGAACTTGCAAAAGAGCTACAAGATGCTGAATCTCTCTTTAGGCAGAGTGGTCATGTTTTTGTTTCTGAAAAGGCTTCTACTTCTAAGCCAAAAGGCGGTAAGAAGAAGAATAACATTCAGAAACAGGCAAACTCAACAAAGAAGGGCATGGGACCTCAAGGCACGGTGAAAAAGCCGAAAGGCAAATGTTTCAAGTGCAAAGGGTCAGGACATTGGAAGACTGATTGTCCACTTCTCAAACAAGGGAACAAAGAAGGTATATCTCATTTACTAGTAGTTGAAAGATTTTTAGCGGTGTTATCTACCGGCACCTGGTGTGTAGATACAAGAGCCACTAATCATGTCTGCAATACATTGCAGGGGTTCCAGGAAACCAGACGGCTCAGTGATGAAGAGATATGCTTGTTCATGGGTGATGCTACAAAAGTATCGATCGTTGCATTAGGAGATGTTACTTTATCTTTTGGTAGAAATAAGACTTTGACATTGAGAGATTGTCTTTATGCACCTTCACTTAGAAGGAATTTAGTTTCTGTTTCTATTTTAGTTAAGGATGGATATTCAGTTTATTTTAATGACAATATTGTTATTAGAAAGAATAAACATTTTATCTATTCTGGTGCATTGGTTGATAATTTGTATGTCATTAATCCTATTTCGCCCACAATGCAACTTATGGAAATGAATAATATGTCATCTAACTTAAATAAGAGAAAAGAACCTTCTTGTATGAACCAAACATATCTTTGGCACTTACGATTGGGACATATTAACCTAAGAAGGATTCAAAGACTGGTTGAAGATGGACCTTTGAGTTCATTGGAAGTGGAGGCACTACCAGTCTATGAATCCTGCTTGGAAGGTAAAATGACCAAAAGGCCTTTTACGGCAAAGGGGTATAGGGCCAAAGATGTGTTGGAATTGGTTCATTCTGATTTGTGTGGACCCATGACTATCCAAACTAGAGGTGGCTTTGAATATTTTGTCACATTTATTGACGATTATTCAAGGTATGGATACATTTATTTGATGCGCCATAAGTCTGAGTGCTTTGAGAAATTTAAAGAGTACAAGGCTGAAACAGAGAAATGTCATGGAAAATGTATCAAGTCATTATAATCAGATCGTGGTGGCGAGTACCTCTTTGGAGAGTTTAGGGATTATTTATCAGAGGCTGGAATTACATCCCAATTGACTGCACCTGGAATGCCCCAGCAGAATGGTGTAGCCGAAAGAAGGAATAGAACTCTTATGGAGATGGTTAGAACAATGATGAGTGGGGATATGCCTTAGAGACTGCAGCTTATATTTTGAACTTGGTTCCTTCTAAGTCAGTACCTCTTACTCCCACAGAGCTGTGGATTGGGCGTAAGCCTAGTCTGAAACATGTTCGCATTTGGGGTAGTCAAGCACATGTGCTGAATGAGAAAGCAGATAAGTTGGAATCTCGTACAGAAGTATGCTTGTTTGTAGGCTATCCAAGAGGAACGAAAGGAGGTTTATTTTATAGTCCTAAGGATCAGAAGGTCATTGTTAGCACCAATGCCCGATTCTTAGAGGAAGACTATGTGATGAACCATAAACCCACAAGTAGAGTTGTTCTAGAAGAACTGAGACGTGAGACACCAAGTACTTCAGTACCAACGTACAAGAGAATGAACCACAAATAACTGCACAACATGTCACAAATGTTACACCACAACCAATAGTGCCTCGTCGTAGTGGGAGGGTTGTGATACAACCTGATAGATATATGTTCTTGGGAAAGTCGTCAGACTTCATCCCTGGGGAACAAGATTATGATCCCTGTACCTATAATGAAGCACTCCAAGATAAAGATGCAGAGTCTTGGCAAAAATCAATGATATCTGAAATAGAATCTATGGATTCTAATCAGGTCTGGGAGCTTGTAGAACCACCCGTTGGTGTAAAAGCCATTAGATGCAAGTGGGTCTATAAGAGAAAAAGAGGATCAGACGGTAAGGTTGAAACCTTTAAAGCTCGGCTTGTAGCAAAAGGTTTTACTCAAAGAGAGGGTATCGATTATGAGAAAACCTTTTCTCCTGTAGCCATGCTTAAGTCTATCCGAATTCTTTTATCTATTGCAGCTCATCTCGATTATGAGATTTGGCAAATGGATGTCAAGACAGCTTTTCTTAATGGAAGTCTTGAGGAAGACATCTATATGAAACAACCAGACGGGTTCATTGAAAAGGGCCAGGAGCATCTTATTTTTAAGCTCAAGAAGTCCATTTATGGACTTAAGCAAGCTTCCAGATCTTGGAACATATGTTTTGATCAGGTGATAAAATCCTATAGATTTGATCAATGTCAGGATGAATCATGTGTATACAGAAAATGTGACGGAAACGTGGTGGTGTTTCTAGTACTTTATGTGGATGACATCTTGCTCATTGGAAACAATATGAAGGTGTTATCTGATGTAAGGGTATGGTTATCCAAACAGTTTGATATGAAGGACTTGGGAGAAGTATGTCACATCCTTGGGATCAAAGTTCTACGAGATCACAAGAAAAGGATGTTGGGCTTATCCCAAGCTTCCTATATCGATACTGTACTAACTCATTTTAGTATGCAAAATTCTAAGAAAGGTTTCTTACCTTTTAGACATGGAATTGCTCTATCAAAGGTGCAGTGTCCGAAGACACCTAAAGAGATAGAGAACATGAAGGCAGTTCCTTATGCTTCAGCAGTAGGAAGCTTAACGTATGCAATGCTATGTATGAGACCAGACATCTGCTTTGTCGTAGGCATGGTCAGCAGATATCAGTCTAACCCAGGACAAGAGCACTGAACTGCCGTAAAGCATATTTTGAAGTACCTGAAAAGGACTAAAGAGTATATGCTAGTTTACGAGGTAGATAGTTTAGTTCCCTTGGGGTATACAGACTCAGATTTTCAGTCAGATAGGGATTCGAGAAAATCTACCTCAGATTATGTGTTTACTTTAGGAGGTGGAGCCATTGTGTGGAGGAGTATCAAGCAAAAATGTATTGCTGATTCCACCATGGAAGCCGAGTATGTGGCAGCCTCTAAGGCAGCCAAAGAAGCGGTTTGGCTCAGAAACTTTCTGTTGTACTTGGATGTGGTACCTAGTTTGCCTAAGTCTATTACACTTTATTATGATAATAGTGGTGCAGTTGCAAACTCGAAGCAACCACGAGCCCATAAGACTGGAAAACACATTGAGCGCAAGTACCACCTGATACGAGATTTCGTAAAGAAAAAAAAAGTTGTTGTGATCAAGATAGCATCAGTCGACAACCTAGCTGATCCCTTTACAAAGAGCTTACCAGCTAAGGCTTTTGATAGTCATGTTGAGGGAATGGAAATCAGATGTGTAGCAGCATGGCTTTAAGTATAAGTGGGAGATTTGTAACAGTATACTGAAAAGCAATGCTTTGAGTATAAGTGGGAGATTGTTAGGGGTATATACTAAAAGCATTGCTTTTTTAGTAACCTTATTTCCTTAAATTTTGAATGAGAATCATATGGGTAAATGTTTGCATATTGTATTTATTGTAAGTGTTAATGCAAATGTCTGATATTCTATATTGTAGATAATATGGTGGGTGGTGTCACACAGAAGATCATATTATCAGTTCCCTATGGAGTATATAAATAGTTCACAACCTAGATGGACTTGGACAATCTATTGGAAAGGTTGTAGTGTAATCTGGTATTAGTCTATCTTGACTATAGGTTTACACTAGTACACTTTGTGTGTATTGAACAGGACCACTTGAGGTTGTTCTCTTTGTACTAACTACATAAGAGAACAAATACCTCTGTTATTATGGAAGCTTGTGCTCTTAACCCGGATATAATAACGGATATGTATATACAGTGTGCATTATTTTGACTCATAAAAGAGTGAGATTCATTATGGATCAACAACCTCTATGAATTGGGTAATAACATTGTATGTATGATGGGCTGTTGATTATAAATAGAATCCATGTCCCAATACATCGGGTTGATGATGTCCCCTTAAGGAGCTTATAAGGATTGTCATGTAAACCCTGCAGGTGGATTATATCTAACATGACAAATAAAGTTGAGTGGTACTACTTAAGGATAAAAGATGTCGAATCAATATAGTTGTCAGTAACTTAATTTGATCGACGGACATACGATATCTTAACATAGGGAGCCAAACGAGCATATAATAAAAGGAGCCCACAAACATAATTTGGGATTAGGGAGGTAGTACAACAATAGCTTATTAGTGGACCGAGCTATTATTAATGGGCCTGGATTGTGTGTTCGGGCTGAACACGGGATATCCAGATCCGTTAGGAGGCCTAACCCTAATTTCTCCTCATGGTCCCTACCGTAACCTATATATATCCTCTATTCTCTGGCCGCATTATTACTGATCAGAAATCTAAAATTTTCTCTAAATTCGTGATTCACGTAAGAAGAGAAAGAGAGGGCTGCCAAGGAGAAGAAAAGGTTGGAAGATCGTCGCCCACACGACGTCCAACTCGAGAAAGGAATATGTACAGAAGATCTTGGGGTCGTTCGCTCAAGATTGCCAGGAATTACTTGTCTCCTTTCCGCCGCAGGTATAATTCGTGAACCCTAGTTTCCGCCTATGAAGGTTTAGAACACGTATTAGATCTGTTTAACTTTCTATCGATCAATACGCACACCAAAGGAAGGGTCCTGGGAATCCCCAGTTCCATCAGGTGCACCCAGAGGTCACAGTACTCCCAGTAAGCCAGGCTGGACAGACCACTACCGTGCCACTGGGAGGAAATGTACCACTGCCTCTACCACCACCATTCCCTCAATAGTTTCTTCCACAGTCAGGACCTCAGATGCCTCCACTACCGACTGATGGGAGCCCTATTTCCCAGTTTTTGTATGCCATGATGCAGGCTTAGTGGCAGCAGACTGAGCTGATGAGACAGACTATGATGGCAACATTGGCTAGACCTCTACCTCCACCTCCGGCACCGGCACCAACACCAACATAGCACCGGCTCTGCATCCTTATGAGGGATCTATCATGAACTTTACAAACATGAACCCCAAGCCCTTCAGAGGAACGGAGAAGTCGCTATAGGTGTCACAATGGCTTATTAGTACAGAGAAGCTACTGAAGGCATCCCAGTTGCCAACTCGAGATTGGATGACAGCAGTAGACCTACTATTAGAAGATAATACTCACCACTGGTAGAAGGCGAAAGAGAGACGATTAGGTGCTGGGATCACCTGGAAGCAGTTCTATGATCTATTCTATAAGAGATTCATCTCTATTCATGTTCGAGACGGTCTATACGATCAGTTAATTCACCTAAAGCAAGGGAATATGACAGTTGATGAGTATGACTCAGAGTTTAATCGCCTGAGTAGATTTGGTACGGGATTGATCCCGACAGAGTTAGAGAAGGCGAGGAGATTCTATCAGGGGCTAGCACCAGAGCTCAAGTCTTATACGACAACATAGTCTCGAGTCTTCCATTCAGCTCTCTTGGAAGAAGCTTGTGCTCAGGAGATTCTTTGTAAGGAGCAGCAGCAGACATCAAGACGTCATACACCAGTAGTGACACCAGCCCGAGCTACTCAGAGTGGACCTATCAGGAGGCCCACATGACAGTTCTAGCAGAGGCCCACACCTTATCTGAAGCCCACCTACAACTATTGCGAGAAGCAGGGATACCTCATGAAGGACTGTCGAACTCGGCTTGGAGCATGCTTGAGATACGGGTTAGGGCAACACATGGTGAATGATTATCCGGAGCAGCAGTCCTTAGTGTATGCCCAGCAAAACTCGAGACCGACAGCCCCAGCACTTCCAGCACTTCGGCTAGCAGCAGAAGCACCTCGCCCACCATTACCACCCCAGTCAGCACAGTTCGAGAGGGCCGGAGCTCAGGGCCCTAGACAAAATTATAGGCAGATATTCTTTCTAGCTGTTGAGGATACAGAAAAAGAGACAGAGGCAAAGGTCATAGCAGGTATGGTTTTAGTTGCTTCATTTCCTGCCATTACATTATTTGACATTAGAGCCACTCATTCATTCATAGCCACTAGTTTTGCCACTAGACACAGCATTCCTATCACACCCTTATCTAAGAATATTAGAATCCTCACTGGAAGAGGAGTTGTACCTGTTAGTGGTGTTTATAGACTTTGTCCTGTAGTGCTATGTGGTAGAGAGATAAAAGCATGACTTCTTGTATTCCCTATGTCGACATTCGACATGGTTCTCAGAATGTATTGGTTAAGCCAGCATTTTGCCCTTATAGACTGCCATAGGGGCAGTATCATCTTTAGACCACCAAATGCGACGGAGTTTGAGTCCACCAAGGAAGAAGGAGAGAGTATTGATGCACCCACATTAGGGACTCATATGATGATACATGATACCCCTCAGCACCCTGTCCTCTCTGAGTTCAAAGATGTATTCCCCGAGGATTTGTCGGGACTGCCGCCTGACCAAGACATCGAGTTTTCTATTGAGCTTATTCCGGGAGCCGAGCCTATTTCATCCCGAGTATATCGACTAGCACCAAAGGAGTTGGTAGAGATGAAGACACAGATTGACGATTTATTGGAGAAAGGCTTTATTCGTGCCAGTGCATCACCATGGGGAGCACCCGTTCTTTTTGTACCTTAAAAAGATGGGACAGTGCGCATGTGTATCGACTATAAAGCTTTGAATGCTATTATGGTGAAGAACAAGTACCCTTTGCCGCACATAGACGATCTATTCGATCAACTGAGTAGAGCAAAAGTATTCTCCAAGATCGACTTACAATCGGGCTATCACCAACTGAAGGTTCGGAAGGAAGATATTCCGAAGATGGCATTTTGATCGAGGTATGGACACTACGAGTTCTTGGTCATGCCTTTCAGTTTGACCAATGCTCCCGCGATTTTTATGAACTTAATGAACAAGATCTTTCACTAGTACTTGGACAAATTTGTAGTCGTCTTCATAGATGATATCTTGATTTATTCAAAAAGCTAAGAGGAGCATGAGCAGCATCTACAGATTATTTTGGAAACCTCGAGGAATGAGCAATTTTTCATGAAGCTTAGCAAGTGTGATTTCTTTCTCAAGGAGGTATCATTTCTTGGACATATCGTCACTGGAGAAGGCATATCGGTAGATCCGGAGAAGATCACAGAAGTCAAGACATAGCTTGCTCCCACATCTGCTTCCGAGGTGAGAAGTTTTCTTGGACTTGCGGGTTATTACCGAAGATTCGTAGAAGTTTTTTCTCAAATAGTGGGGCCTATGACTCGACTAACTTGCAAGGATCAGAAGTTTGTATGGACAGACGAGTGTCAAGCCGCTTTCGACGAGTTGAAGAAGCGCTTGACCACGGCACCTATCTTGACACTACCATCGGGCCCGAAAGGATTTGTGATCTATAGCGATGCATCCAGGAATGGATTAGGATGCGTATTGATGGAGCATGGTCATGTAGTAGCAATGTATCAAGACAGTTGAGGGTGCATTAGTAGAATTATCCGACCCACGATCTAGAGCTCGCAGCGGTTATCTTTGCTTTGAAACTATGGAGACACTACTTGTACGACGAGAAGGTTGATATCTACACTGATCATAAGAGCCTCAAGTACGTGTTCACACAAAAAGAGTTGAATATGCAACAACGACGTTGGTTGGGGTTGATGAAAGATTACGAGATCGAACTACATTATCATTCAGACAAGGCTAATGTGGTAGCAAACGTATTAAGCAGTAAGCCCAAGGTTCATTTCTTGACCACACAGAGAGAGTTTATTAGAGATTTGCAGCAGCTTGGTATTGAGGTAGTATTGCCTGGAACGGATGGCGTATTAGCCAATATCCAAGTACAATCGTCGCTAGTAGAGAAGATCAAGGCGGCATTGTCCACGGACGCTAGATTTTGATGGCTTAGAGAGAGGACTGAAGCAGGAGAGCAAACGGGATTGAGGATTCATCCCGATGGGATATTGTGATTTGGTGATCGTATTTATGTTTCTAATAGAGAACTACGGCAGGAGTTGATGACGGAAGCACACAGTTTGACTTACTATATTTATCCCGGAGGAAATAAAATGTATCAGGACTTGCGGCAGTATTATTGGTGGCACGGAATGAAGCGAGAGATAGCTCATTTCGTGGCCAACCGTTTGATATGCCAACAAGTGAAGGCCGAGCACCAGAGGATGGCCGAATTATTACAGCCGCTACCCATTCCCGAGTGGAAGTGGGAGCATATTACAATGGACTTCGTCACGAGATTTCCTTGGAGTCCTAGTGGACGAGATGAGGTATGGGTGATTGTTGATAGGCTCACCAAGTCAGCACATTTCTTACCTTTTAGAGTGGGACAGTCTACAGAAGTTTTGGCGGATATATATATGAAGCAAATAGTGAAGCTACATGGTATACTAGTTAGCATCGTGTTGGACCGTGACTCGAGGTTCACCTCGCACTTTTGGAGAAGTATGCAGGACAGTTTGGGTGTGCATTTGAAGTTTAGCACGACGTACCATCTGTAGACAGACAGCCAGTCAGAGTGTACTATTCAGACACTAGAGGATATGTTGAGAGCATATATGCTTGACTTTGGCGGATCATGGGAAGACTATCTTCATCTTATAGAATTTTCCTACAATAATAGCTATCAAGTGAGCATACAGATGGCTCCGTTTGAAGCATTATATGGTAGTAAGTGTCGATCTCCTGTTTGTTGGAGCAACATAGGAGAGCGACAGATATTGGGTCCTGAGTTGGTTGTGAGCACAGTGGAAAAGGTGAAAAAGATACAAGACCACCTACGAGCAGCACAGGATCGACAAAAGCAGTGGGCTGATAATCGTCGTCGACCCTTAGAGTTCAAGGAAGACGACCATGTTTTCTTGAAGATATCCCCCACTAGAGGTACGATTCGATTAAAAGGACGTTGCAAGTTGAGTCCAAGAAACATCGGCCCTTTCGATGTTTTAGAATATGTTGGAGAGGTTGCCTATAGATTGGCATTGCCACCGTCATTAGAGGGAGTGCATGACGTGTTTCATGTGTCGCGGCTGAGGCGATACGTGGCAGATAGTAGTCACGTGCTCGATCACTCCGAGATCACTGTTGGACCGAGCTTATCATACATAGAGCAACCAGTAGGCATCCTTGATCGCCGAGTGAAGGTGTTGCAAAATCAATCTATACCATTGGTTCGCGTGGCATGGAAGCATCACTCGCCAGGAGAGTCTACTTGGGAGCGTGAGGACGACATCCGAAATCGTAACCCACATTTGTTTGAAAACCAAGGTACGACTTTCAGTTGTTAGTTCCCTTTAATTCGTATTTACATTGCTTACCCCCCGACATTAGTTTTAATTTCGAGGATGAAATTTCTCTAAGTTTGGTAGGATGTAAACCCCCATATTTTATTTTATGTATTTAGTAGCTTAAATTTTGTTTTTATATATTTATATCAATTTATTAGTTAGCTAGTTAATGTATATATATATATATATATATATATATATATATATATATATATATATATGTGTGTGTGTGTGTGTGTGTGTGTGTGTGTGTGTGTGTGTGTGTGTGTGTGTGCATGCTTGGGTTTCTACAAGTTTCTAGAATAAAAATATACCTCAATACAGTTACAATATTAGTTATAATATTTTTATATTTTTCTAGGATTTTTTATGAGCATTATCCCTATTTTATATCCCTTGAGTAATATATATATATATATATATATATATATATATATATATATATATATATATAGCTTTAGTAAAAAAATAAAATAAAATATATATATATATATTAGCTTTAGTAAAAAAAATAAAAAACTGCGGCACTGTTCACGTGAACAACGCCACCCTCAAGCCCGACCCCCCCCCCCCCCCCGCTGTAACCGCGATTAAAGAAAAGAAAAAAAAAATTTAAAACCATATCTCCTAGGTTTTGATCCATAGGAATCCTTATAGGGTTCTCCACAGATTATACCTAATCCTATTCGAAAATCGGATGTAGAATTTGAATTTAATTAGTTGTTTTTTTAATTCTCATATATACGAACGCATAGTAGAGGGTTTCTTCAAAATTCCTCTTCAATACCCTACGCAACCCTCAAGCAATCAACCCTAGAGCAACCCAGGCGACCCTGACACCCCCGCACCCAAGTCCAGCTGCTTGTACACCGTTGGCCGTCGCTAGATCGACGGAAAATAGTCCCAAAGTCGAGAAAAAACAAGGACCCCTGTTTTCGACAGCACTCCCAGGTGCCTATGTTCGTCGTTACTTTTCTTCATTTTTGATCAAAACTCGATCCAATAGATCCCTCGTGAAGCCTATAGAACCCTCTCTAAATCCCAGCAAGAGGGTCGAGAAATAGACGATCGATCAGCCCGAGAAATCGGCGTGAAATCGGGCAAAAACTTGCTCGACAACTTCACAGAAAACCCTTCACGAACCCTAACATGGAAGGCCGATATCGACCGACCCAGTGCATGTTTCTGAAAACTAATTTAACACAATTGAAGAACATATAACCAAGATTAAAACGCAACTTTTAGATCAACAGTTCAATTACTATGCATGGATTTAATTGCTGTTAAAGTTAGGCAAAAAATTGTTTTAAAAACTAAAAATTTTAGAATTTTTTTCCGGTACGGCGTGTGCCCCGACAAAACCGGGCGACATGGTCGCACACTATACGCATCGAAAGGCGCATATGGATGTTGCCGACGTGTAGGAAATGATGGAACTCGATTTCGTTGCGTGTATGCGACAAAATCAGTATGTATCCGTCAAGATACCACTGTATCGACCTTTTACAAACTTGGCCCAGTAGGACCGTATCGAAATTCTGGTCTTGTGTGCCAAGTTTGGTCCGAATCTGAGAAGGTCGATCGGAACGCCTATTTGGCGGACCTGCGACCCGATCCAACGGGCAAAATTATACACAGCCCGTCGGATTCCAACTTTGGACATACGGTTGAGTTTGTCTTCTCAAACTGGATCCATAGACATATAGTTTGATGACTTTAGAGACCATATACATTGGCACGCATTTTAGTACAAAATGGGTCCAACAACGGATATCGTTTTGACCCAAAATTATGATTTTGCCCCTGTTCCAGAATTAAACTTTTGGACAGGCATTTTCTAGATATATCTTTTACATCGGGAACGTTCTTGATGTCTGTTTCAGCATCCAGAGCCGTTCGTGGATTTTGAGATTTTTTGCTGACGTGATTGATTGCTTGGAGTTGCTATTTTCGCTCTGCCAGACAAGACACCTTGCCACCTTACTCTGTGATTTACTTATTCTTATTTTCAGTTATTTATATTTAGTATTACTTATCTATTGTTAGTATTATTTTACTGTGCGTCCAAGTCACACTTGGGTGCAAGCGACTCCATCGGTCGTTTTGCTGCTTTTGGTTTTATTCTCTTGCATTGACTTAGCCTAGTGGCCACCCAATTATGATAAGGTATTGGTATACCTCATATGGCCTTGACACATCACGAGTTGTGAGTCACATGTAGGACACGTACTCGCGTAGTCGGCTGGCCACCAATACGTATGAGGCGTAGGACGATTAGGAGTAACTGCCAATAATATTGCATGCTAGTAGACTTGGCAGTTACTAGAGGTTCCTATGAGTCATGGATGTGACCCTACTAGGCATTGGGTGGGGTGAACAGTTCCTTAACGTATAGGCCATGTATGCACTTTCCTATTCCTGATCCTGCTGGCCTCTGACATTCGATGAACGTTATGCTTTGAGGTCCCTGGTATCCTGGTGGGACCATAACTGAGTTTCCTATAGCCAGAGTGCCCATGCGTTGAAGGTTTGTTCTTAACTGCATTATCACTGTAGAACTGGTAGGCACCCTATTGCATATATTCCTTTCTTTTCTATTATATAACACAGTTTATATGGCATGGTGTTTTCTTGTATCTTGTTACGTCCCTCTGAGGACATGGTTATCTGTCACGCCCCGCTCCCGTAGGAGCGATCGTCCTCGCTAAGGCGTGATGCCGCACGAGCCTAGATTGCGCTCGTGCAAGGCGGGTTCCATAACGGCCGATTACAGCGGCTGCGACGGGGTCGTCGCACAGAAGTCCCATGCAGAGACATTGAACACGCAGCAGAAATTTAGAACAAACACAAGTTATTCAAAGAAGCTCTTTTATTGATATTGGAACAACGGTTACATTGGGGGCACACGGCCAAGATTACAATCACTCAAAAGCACTCGTCTCACTTTACAAGTCACTCTGCTCTCTCTCATCTCTCGATACATATTTGACGATCCAGCGGAAGCTTCGGAAGGCGATGTCCATACATTATGTCCCATATAAGTCTTCAAATCCATGCGTCCGCACGCTTCGAATCGCCAAGGAACTCCATGCCTTGACGCATCCAAGCGAGCTCCGCGCCACGAGCTTCTACCTGTGCCTGCACATAAACACTGTGTGGGTGTCAGTACCACTGTACTGGTGGAGTGAGCTCCTCGCCCACCCATACAGAACCGACACGTTTTATTTACTTTGTGCAATACAAGTCCCCTTTTACGATTGTCTTTTTAGTCTTGCCTTAGGATCGATTTTAGGACCGACGCTCGGCCTATTTAGTGTTTTTAGACCATCTCCGTGCCTTGCACTAATAACGTACCCATACTTTGCCTTTAGACCTTTCTCGTGCTTGCATTGTCAACGTACCGACTCATACTTGTCTTTCTTACCATACTCTTGGACGTAACGACTAGGTCGTGTCAAATACTTGCCCTACGGCCCTTCTCGACTTAACTCGAAGCGTATAACCCATCTTGTGGAACCGACGTTGAGAACTCAAGTACGACAACATATCTCGTGCAGAAGCACATGTCTTTACGTATACCCGAATCGTAGACTTTATAATACTTTGGGTGCAACCGAGCACACATTTTACCATTCAACACATACCGTGCTTACACTTCCTTTGTTATGACCGACACCGTGCATGCGGATTCGCCGCGTAGCACGCTTCGATTATCTATATGAAAGGCCACTGGCATGACAAGCCATCGCGGACATAGCTCGGGTAGGCGGAGGGTCCTTCGATACAAGGTAGCTAGCCCCATGGAAAGCCCCCGACTACCCACGCAATAAAAGCATGCGCGCTATAACGTCTACCCCCTAGGATGACTGGGCCCGGTGCCCCGGCGTATAACCAGTCTAGGCAGAAATCCTTGTCGACAAGGTGTCCAATGACCACGCACCTACGGAACATCTAGACTCACGTAAATGCATGGCCTATTTGTTGGTACGACTGGAACTGTACTTAGCAACTCGTGCTCTGAACCACCCTTTGCATTACGTGCATCGGGGCCGCGAGACTCCCAACCGAGGGACTGCCTCGAATACTCAACGTGGATAGGAACGCGAGACTCCCAACCGAGGGACCGCCTCGAATACTCAACGTGGATAGGAACGCGAGACTCCCAACCGAGGGACCGCCTCGAATACTCAACGTGGATAGGAACGCGAGACTCCCAACCGAGGGACCGCCTCGAATACTTAACGTGGATAGGAACGCGAGACTCCCAACCGAGGGACCGCCTCGAAACACCTTAACGTGGATAGGAACGCGAGACTCCCAACCGAGGGACCGCCTCGAAACACCTTTGAACTCGGAGGAACGACTACTACGTAGCCTTCCAACTTAACTTGACAAAACGTGTTCCTTAAGTGCCATGGACCGTGGCTAACTTTACATCGTGTCAACCGTGGCTCGTGCCTTTAACTGACTTCTGTCTTACGCGACGCTATCACCTAAGTCATACGTTATATGACGGCCCGTGAGATCGTGGGACTATTTGACTTGACAACCGCATAACTCGGCACTTAGAATGACTTAGGTCGATCGGCATAACTTTGCCTAACTTACTCAAGCCTACAACTTAACCCGAGGTACGGGCCAAGACTATGCCAAGCCTTGCGCAGTGGAAACGTGCATGCTTTATCGAGCATTTACGCGGGCGACGCCTATGACTTAGGCTAACTCATCGTTTGTGTCGAATACCAACTTTCTCCCTCTCCCAAGCCACGGGACGAAGGATCGAGTGTCATTTTAAAGCACGCTGAGCCGACTTCTATTGAGACCGTGGGACCATTTTCCATGTTCTAAGACATTTCGACGGGTCGGGATTACTCCCTTAGCTATGTGCGTTCGTAGCTTTTATATTAGCCTACTTGTGCAAGTTGAAAACAGACGAATTATTAAGTGAAGGCAGAGATGAGGCAAGTTCACCGAAACTACCCCACCTGAGCGATGTCTTCGAGTCGCCATTGTAAGGCCAAGTCCGAACGCCGTCGGCGTTTCGATTCCTCCGATTGACTTGCGGGACGGGACACTACATTATCTCTTCAGGGTTAGAAGATTTACTGCAGGAGTATGGCACGTCACTGGATCCTTCATACATCGATGACGAGGCATCTCCTGCTAATTTCTAGTTTATTTAGTCATTGAGACATTTAGTGGACACTTTTACAGCTCTTTTATTTCTATTTTGCGGAGGTTGGACTCCGATCATTGAAACTATTTTTTGTAGCTGTTTGGAGTGGGTATGTCCACCCGGTTATCTCTTTGATACACTCATTTATTATTTGGACTCCATTATCTTCTGTGTTGAGCTGTGATGAGATTAGATGATTATATTCTGGCCTATGATTATTTTATATTTACAGCTTATGTACGTATATGAGGATTCCATATATTGGAGTATTCTTCCTATATATGCAGCTGGCATGTCTACGTACTTGGTCCTAAGTATTTTGGGACAGGGGCGTTACATTTCCAACAGGTCCAGTCAGGACAAGAGCAAATACACAACTCGCACGCAGTTCATATCATGACATAAAATGTAAAACAAGCAATAGAATAAGATACATGAAATGTTGTAAGAAATGTTCATGAAAGTAAGAGAGATATCTGGAAACAGGAAATATATATATATGGAAAGTAAGACTATAAGTAAATTTATAAGTGATTTAGAGCACAAGATGGTTATGTAATCGGGATAGGTTTGCACATGATTATTCTAAGGTAACTCCATTATACGTGAGGGTATAACAGACATGCACATGATTACACTACTTGGAAATTAACCACATAACCACTTCTACTCCCCCTTCCCCAATCAATACACAAGGATCCATTTAAGTTACGTTATTGCACATGATAGTTTTATACATGAAGCACATGTGAATATGAGAGTACATGAGTGTACATGAATAATAAGAGCACAAGGAGTACATGATGTTCGTGAAAAGCACATGACACGAAGTACCCGATGCACCCAAGGGGAATAACATCTTATGAAAAGATCCATATAGTACTAATCCGTGATAACAATATAATAGTATGAAGTAAAGTAGTCTAGAGCAAGAATATAAATCCAAGCAAGTATGAAACGATCAGAGCATGTACTCGCTTGATATCCTGAATGAGTAATAAGAACAGATGTACGAACTGGAGTAACCGAGTCCTATTTAGAGCAACACATGTTACAATATATTCAAGGTATGATAAATGAATGCATTCTACATAATTCTAAGCCATTCTAGTCAAAGTCAACTCTTGGCCAACTCTGGTCAACATTCTAGTCAAACTAGGTCAACTAGTCTAGGGTTTAGTCAAATTCTAGTCTATAAGTCCAATGGGTCTATCTAAGGTCAAGCTATAGTCTAATATACGTAGACTAGGTTACCAAGTCAAGTATCATATATATATATATATATATATATATATATATATATATATATATATATATATATATATATATATATATATATATATATATATATATATATATATATATATTTGTGTGTGTGTGTGTGTGAGCCCAATGATTATATCATGTTTTTTGAATATGGCTAATCAATTAAGTTTAACATAATGATGTCACTAATATTCATATACTCACTATCATGTTGCTACTTAAACTTAGCATTGTCCTAATTGTCCTATATCATATTGCCATGCTTGTATCATACTGCAACATATTTTGCTCGTCTAACATGTATTTGTAGACATGCAACAATCATGATCAAACCACGACATAGGCAATGAAGAACTAATGATGGACCAATGATGGTGTCATACAAAAAGATTTTTTCGAACCGCCTAGCGACCTATCCGGGGCCTCGCATCAGGGATCAACGGACAGGGGTCGAGGGGGCAGCGCCCCCCGTCAGGGGTTCGGGGGCAAAGCCCCAGAAAGGTATTCAGATTTTCAGATCTGTTTATCTTTGGACGACTGCTATCAAGAAAAAAGGCATCTTCAGGTCTACTCAAATATCAGAAGAAAGGCATCATCAAAGGGCTTTTGGTTTTCCTATTGTTCCAAGTCTATAATCTTCAATTTATTGAGTCTAGAAGAATGTGTACGTTGAGTCGCACTGTATCATCTCAACCCCTAGACATATCTCTCCAAGCTCTACCATACAAACAGACCAATTCTTGAACCAAGTCCAAGCTCCACCAAGCCAAAACAAAACCCAAAGGCCCAAAAGCCATTCTGCAACCTAGGAGGCAGAGTTCGGGCCAAACTCTGCCCCTATACAGAGTTCGGGCTGAAATCTGTCTCCTGATTTCCAGGAACTGATTTTTAGGGCCTGCTTGGTATAAGCTGTCCAAACGTTCAAAAATTTGAATTCTTGGGGAAGAATTCGGGCCGAACTCTACCTTTCCAGAGTAGTATAAATAAGGCTTGATTTCTCTTATTTCAAATCATCTTTCTATCTCTCACCTTCAAATATTCAAGCCTTCTAAGCTCTACTACTCTAAGATTTATTCTTCCATATCTCCTAAGCCACAACTCTCATTTGTCCAAGGTGCTCAGTGCGATATCAGCTAGAAGTTGTGTGCAAGAGTGAAAGAAAATTCACTTGGAAATTCCAAGTTTTGCCACCTGCGAATCTGTAAGAAGTTGACGTGCTCTTCTGAGTAAAGGCACGTGGTTGTACACTATTTCACAAATAGTGGATTTCAATCCTGAGCTAGAGTTATCAGGTATGGACTAGTCCTTCATGAGAGAAACCAGGTTAAAACTGCTGTGTCTTCGAATGCTCTCCTGATCTCTATTTATTTCCGCATTTATCTCTGATTACTTAATCTCTTGATAGTTGTTCTGTGGAGTTGATATAGAGTTAATTTTTATTTTGTGATTATCGACACAAACTCTATTCACCCCCTCTAGAGTTGCCTACACGTTATTTCAATTGGTATCAGAGCAAGGTCTCTATTGTTTGGCTTAACATCCTTAGAGTAGATCCTTGTTAATTTTTTTATGGCATCGTATTCCTCCTCCTCTGATAAAGAGAGTTTTACTTCTAGTAGCATAGACAATCATGTTTCTTCTAAATGCAAGAAATGATCTAAGTGGAAAGCCATGGCTAACCAATCCTTAAAGATTGTTAAGGCTTTTCATTCTACAAATGAAGAACTTTCAGAAAAGGTCATTCATTTAGAAGAATCTAATGAGTTTTTGAGAAATAAAAACAATAATTTATTATCTATACTTGACTCTCAAAACTCATCTTGTGTTTCTTTAAAGAGTTTGAATGATTCTTTAATTTTGAAAATCAAATCTCTTTTCTCATTAATAGAAGATCTTAAGAAGCAAGCACATGAGCTAAATCATTTGCCTGATTCTTCTATTGACTCTTTAAAGAAACAAAATGATGATTTTATTTCTAGAATTGCTTTATTTGAAAAAGAGAATTATACTTTAAATGTTAAATTTGATTCTCTTACTTGTTTACATAATAATTTGCTATTAGAACATGATATTCTTAAGACCAAATCCATACATGCTCACTATAGAGATATTCATCATTCTAGTATGTCACATGTTCATAATCATGCTCATTCCGATACATGTGCACACACTAGTATTAGGTGCTTCTATTGCTCTCGTATTGGACACATAAGTGTAACTTGTCCTATTCGTAGGAGTTCTTCTACCAATGCTAGAGTAAATAGTATATGGGTCCCTAAATCTAACAAATGTGGATCCAAGTTTATTTGGATACCAAAGTCTTCGTCTAATGTTGTAGGTGGAGCTTCTTGTATCAGGAAATAGCATCGAGGAAGCGTGTTGGTGGTTGCAAAGCTCAAAGGTCATCTTTCCAGAAATTGCACCAACACAAGTGTGGCCACTAGAGCTACTTTGGTAACATGTTAAACGATTTTCTTTAAATGGTTTATATTTGTAAAATCTAGCATATTTTTCTTGATATCTTGCTACTAGCTCACATTGATATCCTTTAGTTGCTTATTATATAAATCAATGTGAGATATACTACTAGCATGCTTAGTTAATTTTCTTATTATTACTGTTATCTAGCATGACTAGTTACTTAGCTTAAATGATTAGTTCACGCTATGTAGTTTATCACTCATTTTCTATTAGTGTGACACATTTATATATGCATACTTGTTATTCCCAATCTTTATTTATAAAGCATGCATATCACTCTAGTCCATAGGACCTTGGTTTTGTTTTGAGTTAATATGATTTTAACTCTCCGTCTTTAAAAGTTTTGAGATAGTTACTTCTTGCTAATTTGTATATCATATTTATCTTAATCGGTATTTGTGGATATATGTGTTTAGCATAAGCTTCTTATCACTTGACAAGTATACACTTATACTTCCTTTTTAACCTTGTGCTTACATAATTATTCATTATTGATTTTCATATTTTATTTTGATTAAACCTCTTATGAATCAATTATGTATTTGCCTAATAAAGTCTATTTATACGTGCTTTTGAATTTATGATAGTTTTTTTTTCAAACATTCATTAAGGATACATGACTATATTCATTAAATCTCCATTTACATATAGATCATGTATATTTTATATTAATATATATTTTTGTATAAATAACTTTTTATGGGCATATGAGTTAAGCTCAAGTTTCATATTATTTTGAAGAGTATCTATTCATACTTGTGCTTACTTCATACTTTAGCTATGGGTTCTTTTGACCAAATTTGTGTTATCTTTTCTTGAATCAATTAGCTTCCTCCTTAAAGCTTTCTTTTGATAATATCTTCTTACCTCTTAGGCGACTTTATGGACACATGTCTTTTACTTGATTCTTGAATATTTTCATGTATGCCTATTTGATATATATATAGTTTTTTCAACTGTTTATTTATTCAATACCTTTAAGTTAGAATGTTGAGAGAAAATGTTTATTAGTGTCTTGTTCATGACTTTTATGGAAGTTCTTTTAAGAATTGCTTGGTTTTGTACTTTATCTTACTTGTTAAAATCATCGTACTTATTAGTGCACATTTTGAGCATGTATCTTCTATATATTTATCTCCATAAGTGCATTATGAAAATGTTTGTTTTGAAAATATTCTTAGCATATTTTGATGATCATTCTTTGATTATTATTCGGGTATTTACCTTTCTTATACTTGGGGTTTTTGGATTTTGATGTTGGTTGATGATACTGCAAATATTTCTTTAAATCTTAGTTCTTAAAAGTAAAGAACATTTTGGGAACAAGACGAAAGGGTCCTTCTGTCATACAGGTGTAAATAGCCTGAAGCGATACGGTGTACTAGTCTTCGGACTACCGCTAGCTGGGAACTGGCCCCTACAGCAAACCCAAAGTGATCAATACTTTATAGACTTAAGATTTATTACGGTCAACTTGCAACCATTATCTAGTTCTGGATCCACCCCTAAGTTCCAAAATACATCATCATATTTAGCTATAGATATTTTATTATTATTGCACAATGATGTTTTTGTAACACATGAGAATATATGTAATTAATATATCATACTTCTCGTATCCTTATGGTTTGAGCTTATGTGTTGAGATTTTCCATTTCTAGAGAATACACTTATTTTATAATGGCTATAATATTTTGCATTCTCTAGATCGATCTATTATTTCATTATCTTCAGTTAATCTCAATACTTTCCAAAGAGATTTGTTCTATTGTATTTTCATCTACATCTTCTTTGTCCTTTACTTGATGAGAGTCTAATTCATTTACTTGCTATCTTATACTCTTATCCTTGCTCAATAAAGAGTATATAAATCTTTTTGATCATTCCAAATGTATTACCCTTATTGTGAACTCTATGCTTAAGCATATATTTTTAGTGTTAGTGACTTAAGATTTAATGAGCACATTTATCCTGTTAATGGCTACCTCATTAATCTTAATTAGTTATGTAGCTTGCTTATTTACGATGTATTGATTAAGCTACATAATTTTTGTTCACTTTCACTCATATAGCTATCTTCTTGAATTTCAATCTATATGTGATATGCTAGTTTACAAAAACAAAATTTATGAATTTTCTTGATGAGATTTGTATTCTACTCTAGATATATATGTTTGGTCTCTAAAATTAGTTTCACAAATTTTTTATTTAATCTTGTTTTCATTGAGGTTTGTGATTCCTGCTTTAACTTTCTTCCATACTAGTTATTAGCAAATATCTTTCAAATTTCTCTCATCTTTTGAGTCATGATTTTATCATATTTCTTTGGAATAAATTTGCAATCATTTAAATAAGATTAACTCTTTTCTATATTTTCTATTGGTTTGTTTATATGGTTTTTAGATGAGATTTATGACGGATCATAATTATTTATTAGTTTATTTTATGAATGATCATAATGATTGAGTAGTCCTATATTATCTAATTATGTGGTTATCAAGTTAATTTATTACTCTACTTTGACTACTCATGGATTATCACATATGCTCTTTGCTATTTGAACTTCATTGGTTTCTCATTTAGTATTAGCAAGGTTGGATTATTACCCGTTGATGGGTACATATGTGGTAAAACATACATAATTCATGTAAAGTAATAAATTGGTTGATTTATTCTTAATTAGATAATTATGGACATTTTTGAGTTTTATTTTCATTTTGGAGCTATATTGTGATTCTCATCATGATAGTTTTAATGGACCTTATTTCTTTTCATGATGATCTTCTTCTCAAAAGGTAACATACATTGATCTATCATATTTAAATATGAGATTCTTCTATATAGGTTAGTGTATGTCATCTTTTGATTACATGTGCTTAATTAAAATATTATTTTTGTTCATTAATCTTTAGTGGCTATTAATTGGATATCTTTTCTAAAGATGATATTATTCGTTCTATGACGTTTTTATAGCCTTATATGCATTGAGAAAGGAGGAGAAATCTATAGTTGATTTACCCCTAGATCTTGAAGTTATCTTTTTTTTTTGCTATAAGTGCTTTGGAAATAGATACGCATATTTTAAGGGAGAGCAAATAAATTGGTTAAATTCATTTATACCCTTTAATATGTCGTATACCTAGTTCATCACTGACCCATATTTTTATCATTATTTATATCTTAGTGATTGAGGTTTTGATACTATTACTTTGTGAAAGTTTTATGAGAGTATATGCAATTGTTTTCATCATATTATCTCTCTATTTTATATGAGTCATCTCGTTAATATTAACTTTCATATCTTATCTTGATGACTATTGTGCTTTCTTTGATTTGGCTTTCCTTGTAAGCTTAATTAATTTGGCTTTTCTTGTTGAGGACTTACTCAAAATTCATGATTTTATCTATATTGATAATAGTTTGAGGGGGAGCATTCAAGTTGACTGAATTTCTCTTTCTCAAACATTTTCTCCTTTACCTTCATGTTTATCGAAAAGGTATTCATATAGAATGATTAGGTAATTGAGTTCAAATGCATGAATTTTGGATAAACAAATAGATTTGCAATTAATGAGATCATTTTATATCAATTGCTCGATATTACATTGATCATTCCTTTATTTTGTTCCATTATTTATCTGTGGACAATTGTGACTATCATAGTTTCATTGATCAATGTTTCATGTTTATTTATTTCATCAAGTTTATATTTAAATTGGTATCTCAATTGGTATCTTTCTTCTTTGATATCTATTATTTACAATTATCTAATTCCCATGGTTTTTGACTTAATTTTATTTTCTTCCAAAACTAGAGCAATATTTCATATCATACTATGTTTTTGGATGTCTTTCTTGGATTTCATGTTGGTAAATTATCTATTGCTTATTTTCAAATTCTTTTAGTTTTACCAACTATTTGTGTTTTGACAAGGTTTTTTTTTATTTAGTACTCTACATTTGGTATGTAGTTTATATACTTGTCTTTACACACTTCTCCCATTGTTCTTCATTTTGTATATCTTGATCATGATTGTCTATGCCTTCTTCCTTTACTTATGTTTGAATTCGTTTTATCTCTTATTACGGGGAAGCTTATTTTTTTTGATCATGTCAAGGGGGAGAAATAAGTTTAAGTTAGCACACAATCTTTTAGTAATATGTGTTTATTAGTGATACATGCATCTAACGTATCTATCTTAAACTTAACCGATTTGCCATAATCAAAAAGGGGGAGATTGTTAGCCCAATAATTACATCATGTATTTGAATATGGCTAATCAATTAAGTTTAACATAATAATGTCACTAATATTCATATACTCACTATCATGTTGCTACTTAAACTTAGCATTGTCCTAATTGTCCTATATCATATTGTCATGCTTGTATCATACTGCAACATATTTTGCTCGCCTAACATGTATTTGTAGACATGCAACAAACATGATCAAACCAGGACATAGGCAATGAAGAACTAATGATGGACCAAAGACGGCGTCATACAAAAAGATTTTTTCGAACCGCCTAGTGTCACGACCCGCACCCTGATCAGGGGCACGAGTACGTGGTTACGTCCAGCCTACGCCGCAGCATCGGCAGTAGAACGCTGTATATAGGGTGTCACGCCCCGCTTCCGTAGGAGCGATCGTCCTCGCTAAGGCGTGATGCCGCACGAGCCTAGATTGCGCTCGTGCAAGGCGGGTTCCATAACGGCCGATTTCAGCGGCTGTGACGGGGTCGTCGCACAGAAGTCCCAAGCAGAGACATTGAATTATAGCAGCGGAATTTTAGAACAAAACACAAGTTACTCAAGAGAAGCTCTTTATTGATATTGAACAAAGGTTATATTGGGGGCGCAAGGCCAATATTACAATCACTCAAGCTCACTCTTCTCACATTTTACAAGTTTACTCAGCTCTCTCTCATCTCTCAATTACAAGTCTTGATCCAGCGGAAGCTTCGGAAGGCGATGTCCATACATTATGTCCCGTATAAGTCTTTTCTCCATGCGGCCGCACGCTTCGAATCGCCAAGGAACTCCGTGCCTCGACGCATCCAAGCGAGCTCCGCGTCACGAGCTTCTACCTGTGCCTGCACATGTAAACTATGTGGGTGTCAGTACTCAACTATACTGGTGGAATGAGCTCCTCGCCCACCCATACAAAACCAACACATTTACTTTACTTTGTGCAACATAGTCCCCTTTATGATTGTCTTTCTACTCTTGCCTTAGGATCAGTTTTAGGACCGGCGCCTTAGCGCAACTTGTGTATCAGAACCATCCCGTGCTTGCAATGTCAACATTAACTCATACTTTGTCCCTAGACCACTTCTCGTGCCAACAACGTTAACCTATCGAGTCGTGTTTGCCTTACAGCCAAAATCAGAGACGTAGCTACACGATAGACTCCTTTTCCATGTGACCGTGCTACGAAATCCATATTAAGGCCATGCCTCGCAATTCAGTGAGACTTAACCATATCGCCGCCTCGCGGCCCTTGCTACTTTGACCACCAACTGACCCAAATCAAGACTTGTGAATGTTAGTGTCACTCAACCAACTTTGCCTTGCGGCGGTTTCCCGACTTAAACTCAAACGACTCAACCAACTTATGCAAACTTATACGCCGACAACTCAAGACTCGACGCCACATCTCGTGCCGAAGTACGTCGCCTATGTTGTATTCATTCTTAAGTCCAAACATTTGTATTCTAACTTGTACCTACATTCAGCAACTCAACTCAATCCAAAGGCACCCACGCGGATTTTTGCCATGCCGACTCATCTATATGATTTGGTTACTGACTCCTAGAGCCATCGTGGACTACTCTTAGCTTTTGTTAGACGGGCGCCCCTTTCAACGCAAGGTAGCTAGCCCCGATGCAAGTCCCCGCCTAACCCGTGCCAAAAGCACAGCTAAATTAATTGTTTCCCAATGCCCGTATCGGTCCCGTGGCCTCGGGTTGCCGTACGGGGAAACTCTCACTTCGTCGACAAGTTGTCCAATGACCATGCAAGACTCGACACAAACTGACGTCTCACACAATCATGCTACCTCTAGTGTTACCATTTCTTTCAGGGCCAAGATCAATATTTCTTTCTTATGCGACCGCCTCGCCGACATGTAGCCGCGAGCATACTTCTTTCTTATGAGACCGTCTCGCCGACATGTAGCCGCGAGGCCTCACCGATATGTAGCCGCGAGCATACTTCTTTCTTGCCCTATCATTTTACTCAACTCAAGAACAACTATTCAGAACGCTTTCCAAACTCAATAAATCAACCGTGGCCCGTGCCTTAAAACTTTAGGACCGTGCCATCGTGTCTCAAACCGACTTTCGATATACGCGACGCTATCGCCCAAGTCATACTTCATATAACGGGCCTTGGGATCGTGGGACTATTTAACTTGACAACCGCAGAAAGAGCGGGACAACACTAGAAATGACTTAGGTCGATCGGCGTAACTTTTCCTAACTTAATCGAGCTTATAACTTGACTCAAGGGACGAGCAAAAGCTATGCCAAGCCTTGCATTATGGAAACGTGCATGCTTTAACAAGCATTCACGCAGGCGACGCCTATGACTTAGGCTATTTCATAACTTTGTGTCAAAGACCAACTTCCTTTCTCCCAAGCCACGGGACGAAGGATCGAGTGTCATTTTCAAAGCACGACGTGCACCAACTCTAAGCTGACCGTGGAACGTTTTCCATGTTCTAACTCGATTCGGTCCATCTGGATTATTCCTTTAGCTATGTGGATTCGTAGCTTTTATTATTAAGCCTACTTGTGCAAGTTGAAAACACAATTTATTATGTGAAGGCAAAGATGAGGCAAGTTCACCGAAACTACCCCACCTGAGCGAGCGGTCGCCTCGACCGAGCGATGTCTTCCAGCAGTCGTTGTAAGGCTAAGGCCGAACGCCGTTGGCGTTTCGATTCCTCCGATTGACTGAGCGGGACGGGGCACTACATCATACACCACTTAGAAAAAGTTTCGTCCTCGAAACTAACTGAGTACACTTATCGACTTATCACTTTACTCAACATTCAAGAACTCTCGTACACAATTCTCCTATGCCTTACTCAAATCCGAGCCACGCTCGTGCTACCCTCAATCCTTTCTTCAAAACTTACGATCTCAAAATCCTCGATACTTCCTCGTTCCTCAAACCTTTCTTGATTCAACGTATCACTTAGTATGGATCGTGCACATATCTTAGGCGTCCCCAAAATACATGCATTTCAACGAAGCCTCGTGATAGAGAATCCACCATCACCACTCGAGTCGGATCGTACACATATTCGGGCACCCATAATATACGTGCATGTCAACCGAGACTCACGAGTGGTGCCTCCGTAATTCCTACCACTTCGCACTCGGACGTCTGCCTAACTACTAGGCTATGTCTTTTGGCTAAGGTTATTCGTCAGCATTGGAATCATAGTTCCCAAACAATAATATCAACACTGATCCCATCCTAAGTTCAAACCAAGTTGATAGTACGGGTTTTCTACCCAAGCTCGCATTACTCCGATTTCTAAACATCGAGCATCGATTTCCTACGCACATCTCAACATTCGTCGCATGGGGTCTGAGTCATTCAGCAAAGCCATCCTACTTCAACTTACGTTCAACCAAATTTCATGACGTATCAATATCGCTTGTTCAACAGACCATCTTGCATAGACTATCTCTTTGAACAAGTTCGACATAATCCGCCTATCAATCCTTCCAAGTTAAGCACGCTAAGACACGATTCATCTCTAAACCATAATTCACATTTCATATTTCCTAAGTTATTCATCCCAATTCACGTATTCGATCACGAGGTCATCTGACTTAACAATACGTTGCGCCCCGATCTCATGCGAGTCAGATTACCCACGGTGGGCACGAATCACCATGCACGCTCCCGCGAGATAATCATTCTCATCGGGACGTAACTCTAGTTTTGCGTCTAGACTAATTCATTCTCGATGCACGGATTAGACTTACTCAATCCTCAAGTTTCATTCATTCGTCAATTATAAGTCCAACAATCCTCGAGTTTTCCTTCGCATCAAACCAACAAGTCGAGACGATCAGAGTTGTCACGTCCTGATTTTTTGAATTCGATCATTCCCGCGACATGAATCACCATGTCAGCGCTCACGCGGAACAATCGACCCAAATCCGACGTAATGCATGTGCGAGGTTAGAGTTGCGCTCGCACAAGACAAGATTGTCGTCGTTGTGGTTATCGGCGCAACCATCAAAACCCAATCATTTTCGTCCAACATTCATATCGATCAAAATCCTAAGTATTGCATCCAACCGAACAATAACACTTGTACGATCGTCTTTTGCCGAGTCAGAGTACCCCCGAGTTATCACATATCGATCTTTGATATGCCTCAATACCATTGACGATATGCGTAACCTGACGATCTTCCTTTTGCAACCAAATTTTGAGTCGTGCGAATGATGCTATCGTCCGACTGGATAATCTCCTCGACATTCAAATTCAAGTTCGATCATCATCCCTCGAATCATTCGCAACATCAATTTTCCCCAAACCAAATTCACGTATCGTTCATCCGTTTATCTTAAGTCATCGACCAACGTATTTCCTCCATTCGCATCATTCATTTATCAATCGATCGACATCCCTGAGGCTATCGTATACACCACTCAGGGATGAAGTCATTCAACAAATCCTTAACTTATCATTCGAATCAAAATCGACTTCTTCAAATTTTTTGTTCGAACCATTCCTCAGATTTCAAGCACGCTCATCTATATCTCATCGACGTTATCGTCGCTCGATAGCACCCCTATCGATAATCGACTCACTTTACTCAATCGAGTTCAAATCATTCTCGTCCGACGCTGTTTAATTCCCGTACTCGACTTTTCTAAGGTCGACATAACTTTGGTGTATATGCCCAGCCCGACTTAGCCAATCGTGCTTACGCAAACTATCTTTTGTTTCTTATCTAAAAACAGTTCTCCTATGTTTTGCAAAATAGTTAGACTTATTGTATGGCATCCCGTGGCACAATTGAGAGAGAGCGGACCAACGATATCAACTTGCAGAAGTAACAGAGTTTGCAGAAACGACGAGTTAAAGAATTCAACCGATAGTCCAAGGACGTAAAGCCATGCTCTGATACCATTATGTCATGCTCCGCTCCCGTAGGAGCGATCGTCCTCGCTAAGGCGTGATACCGCACGAGCCTAGATTGCGCTCGTGCAAGGCGGGTTCCATAACGGTCGATTTCAGCGGCTGCGACGGGGTCGTCGCACAGAAGTCCCAAGCAGAGACATTGAATTATAGCAGCGGAATTTTAGAACAAAACACAAGTTACTCAAAAGAAGCTCTTTATTGATATTGAAGAAAGGTTACATTGGGGGCGCAAGGCCAAAATTACAATCACTCAAGCTCACTCTTCGTACATTTTACAAGTTTACTCAGCTCTCTCTCATCTTTCAATTACAAGTCTTGATCCAGCGGAAGCTTCGGAAGGCGATGTCCATACATTATGTCCCGTATAAGTCTTTTCTCCATGCGGTCGCACGCTTCGAATTGCCAAGGAACTCCGTGCCTCGACGCATCCAAGCGAGCTCCGCGCCACGAGATTCTACCTGTGCCTGCACATGTAAACTATGTGGGTGTCAGTACTCAACTGTACTGGTGGAATGAGCTCCTCGCCCACCCATACAAAACCAACACGTTTACTTTATTTTGTGCAACATAGTCCCCTTTATGATTGTTTTTCTACTCTTGCCTTAGGATCAGTTTTAGGACCGGCGCCTTAGCGCAACTTGTGTATCAGAACCATCCCGTGCTTGCAATGTCAACGTTAACTCATACTTTGTCCCTAGACCAATTCTCGTGCCAACAACGTTAACCTATCGAGTCGTGTTTGCCTTACGGCCAAAATCAGAGACGCAGCTACACGATAGACTCCTTTTCCATGTGACCGTGCTACGAAATCCATATTGAGGCCATGCCTCGCAATTCAGTGAGACTTAACCATATCGCCGCCTCGCGGCCCTTGCTACTTTGACCACCAACTGACCCAAATCAAGACTTGTGAATGTTAGTGTCACTGAACCAACTTTGCCTTGTGGCAGTTTTCCGACTTAAACTCAAACGACTCAACCAACTTATGCAAACTTATACGCTGACAACTCAAGACTTGACGCCACATCTCATTCTTATGTTGTATTCATTCTTAAGTCCAAACATTTGTATTCTAACTTGTACCTACATTCAACAACTCAACTCAATCCAAAGGCACCCACGCGAATTTCTGCCATGCCGACTCATCTATATGATATGGTTACTGACTCCTAGAGCCATCGTGGACTACTCTTAGCTTTTGTTAGACGGGCGCCCCTTTCAGTGCAAGGTAGCTAGCCCCGCTGCAAGTCGCCGCCTAACCCGTGCCAAAAGCACAGCTAAATTAATTTTTTTTCCCATTGCCCGCATCGGTCCCGTGGCCTCGGGTTATCGTGCGGGGAAACTCTCACCTTGTCGACAAGTTGTTTGTTTTCTAATGCCCGCAGCGGTCCCGAGGCCTCGGGTTGCCATGCGGGAAAACTCTCACTTCGTCGACAAGTTATCCAATGACCATGCAAGACTCGACACAAACTGACGTCTCACACAATCATGCTACCTCTAGTGTTACCATTTCTTTCAGGGCCAAGACCAATATTTCTTTCTTATGCGACCGCCTCGCCGACATGTAGCCGCGAGCATACTTCTTTCTTATGAGACCGTCTCGCAGACATGTAGCCGCGAGGCCTCGCCGACATGTAGCCGCGAGCATACTTCTTTCTTGCCCTATCATTTTACTCAACTCAAGAACAACTATTCACAACACTTTCCAAACTCAATAAATCAACCGTGGCCCGTGCCTTAAAACTTTAGGACCGTGCCATCGTGTCTCAAACCGACTTCCGATATACGCGACGCTATCGCCCAAGTCATACTTCATATGACGGGCCTTGGGATCGTGGGACTATTTAACTTGACAAACGCAGAAAGAGCGGGACAGCACTAGAAATGACTTAGGTCGATTGGCGTAACTTTGCCTAACTTAATCGAGCTTATAACTTGACTCAAGGGACGAGCAAAGGCTTTGCCAAGCCTTGCATTATGGAAACGTACATGCTTTAACAAGCATTCACGCAGGCGACGCCTATAACTTAGGCTATTTCATAACTTTGTGTCAAAGACCAACTTCCCTTCTCCCAAGCCACAGGACAAAGGATCGAGTGTCATTTTCAAAGCACGACGTGCACCAACTCTAAGCCGACCGTAGGACGTTTTCCATGTTCTAACTCGATTCGGTCCATCGGGATTATTCCCTTAGCTATGTGGATTCGTAGCTTTTATTATTAAGCCTACTTGTGCAAGTTAAAAACACGATTTATTATGTGAAGGCAAAGATGAGGCAAGTTCACCGAAACTACCCCAACTGAGCGAGCGGTCGCCTTGACCGAGCGATGTCTTCCTGCAGCCATTGCAAGGCTAAGGCCGAACGCCGTTGGCGTTTCGATTCCTTCGATTGACTGAGCGGGACGGGACACTACATAGGGTCTGTAAATACTACGACTAAAATAGATAAAGATACTTGTACAGTATATACACTCCGAATGGAGGTGACATAGCAATACAGTCTCAATCACATATATCAAACTAAGGTAGATAACATGAAAAAAAAAATACGATAGATAAAACAGAAAATGAGTCCAAGATCCCCAAGTCAGAGCTATACACAAACATCCAAGGTCTCAGAAAATATATAATAGATACTACAACTAAAATGTACTAGCTGGCTCGCAGGCAAGGCAAACCTAACTAAACTATGCTACTCAGGGTGAGCAAAGTCTAGTGGCTCTACCAATAAGCCACACTAACTCTAATCCATCAGACTCAACCCCATAGTAGGTCGGGCAATCAGCCTCTGAATCATCTGTAAAATTTGTCAACCGTATCCTGTCAGAAAAATGAGCAAGTACAAACACCAACAGCAGTTCCATATGAATTGATAAATTCTGTCACTCCCCGTTTCCAGAATGCGTATTCTAATACGTATATTGCCTGAATGTATTTATTTAGTATTTATCATGTAGTATCCTGTATTTAAATTCCTATAACTTCATGTTAATTAATTAGCTGCTCTTTAATTTTCATGCTAATTAATTCCTGCAATTTTATTTCTGTATTTTATTTCCTACAATTTACTTCTCTGCTTTAGTTTTATTTTCGGTTGGTTGAGCCCCTTAAACCCGACCCATTAAGAACCCGGCCCAACTCCCACCTACCACCCTTTTGCTACTTAAAGCTACCCTCTCCCTTCTCTCTCCTCATTCACTCCTTCTTCACCATTACTTCTTCTTCTTCCCTTCATTACTCTCTCCACCTACCAACTAGTCAAGTACATCTTGCTCTACATGAGGACCATATTTTATGGTTCAATATTCTTCCTCTCATGATTCTAAGAGAGTTTAGTGCTTAGTATTTTTGATTTCATTGGTTCATTTCTTGTAGATCTAAGTTATTGTATTTTCGGTTGTCTATAGGTTTTGATCTAGCAAACTCCTTTGTTCTCAAGATTTGATGGTTCCATGTCGTAGAGCAGTTTATCCTACCCAATTTTGACCTTTGGAAAGTTGGATTCAGACTTATTTTGACCAAGTTATGGACTTTTGAAGCTTTGGGGTGCAACCATAGAGTTCTTGCTATTTGAAGAAGACAGTGAGCAGTGTATGCTAGCTTTTTAGCTGCGTCACTGAGCTGTGCGCGCTCTTTAGCACAGCATGGAGTCCATACGCTGCCTTTTTAGGAAGCGTGTGTCTTGTATACGCTACCTTTTGGAAGCGTGTGTCGTATGGAGTCCATACGCTACCTTTTGGGAGCGTATGACTTGCATATGCTGACTTGGATGGTCAGGAGTCGTATGGAGTTCATACGCTACCTTTTGGGAGCGTATGACTTGTATACGCTGACTTGGATGGTCAGGAGTCGTATGGAGTTCATACGCTACCTTTTGGGAGCGTATGACTTGCATACGCTGACTTGGATGGTCAGGAGTCGTATGGAGTTCATACGCTACCTTTTGGGAGCGTATGACTTGCATACGCTGACTTGGATGGTAAGGAGTCGTATGGAGTTCATACGCTGCCTTTTGGAAGCGTATGACTTCCATACGCTAGCTTGGCTTGAGCGTAGCTTGACCTGGGCGTACGCTGGCTTGAGCGTAGCTTGACCTGAGCGTACGCTGGCATGAGCGTAGGCTGACATGAGAGTAGCCTGCTTACCCTGGATCTTCTATAGCCCTGTATATTGATATCTTATTAGATATTTTACGCCTATTTTATATCCTTACGCCTTTTTGCATAAACTTGATATAATCATGATATGTTGATATTTCTGTTAATTATAGATTGTTACGTGGGATATACCATGTGTCATGAATTGAGTTATAGATACCCGGATTGACTAGAATTAAACCCTGAGAGTTGTAGACTCGACCCCACTGAATGCTAATTGACTTTTATGCCTTGTCACCATTAATGACGATGGTTATCTTGACTAAATTGATCATGCGTTCCTAATTGGAACTAAGAGACTGGCTAGTCGTCTTATTGAATGAAATGAATGAGACACGTTCATGTTATGAACTATTGTACTCGACTGGCTGATCCCGAATATTGACATACATGCACATGCAGGCTTCAATCTATTTATTTATTTATTTATTTATTTATTTTCTACAAAAGAAGCATGTGTACTTATGGTCAAGGCATGATTACCGTGGATAGATTTGATTGTTGTATTACGCTATGTAAGACCTGCAACCTAACCGCACTGGTATCGTTGTAGAGTTGTGCATACCGTACCCTGTACGAAAGTACGCATTTGAATGACCATGATCCACGACATGGGATTTCACTCAACGTAGGGACTATTAAGTTAAATAAAATAATAATTGCATGGAGAGAATGGATTCCCGAGTTCTTACATGGCAGCCCCCTTGGGACGAGTAGTACCCGACGGGCCGGCTGGTTCCCACAGATACTGTAAATCTGCCACACGGGCAGGGAACAGTATCTGCTTTTATTATTATTGTATATTGTATATTGACGGGCGTCCTGCTAGGACTCGTCTAATTCATACATGGGCCAATTGATCGACTGGATAGACTAGCCTTGCTTGCACATAGTAAGAACTGAGGAATCCCTAATTGCATTATTCCAGGATAACTTGGGACTCATAATAGGAAGCCGTAGGAGTTGATTGGCCGTTCAAGATGATTTGTTTGTGCACTGTACTCTGTTACCTAACTGGGATGATCAGAATGTCAGGACATGACGGGCCAACTTCTGTCCTTGTTTGGTTGGGAGGTTGGTTCGAAGTGTCTTGATGTGATGTGAGTTCTAGTAGCAAGCAGAGATCTATTATTATATTCTCTTACTTACTGGTTTTAGTTCTCATGTCGTGCTCCCTTGTGGTACTTGCTATTAGAGGTCTAACCTCTCTGGTTTTGCATGGCCAGATTTAGAGCCAGTTCCCGAGGACTCAGCGTACTTCCACCTCCAGGATGGTCAATACTAGAGGAATGATCGCAGGAGGCCTCGAGTGGGTTCCTTAACTTCACCACTCATTTTGTTATCTACTTTATACCTTGCCGTTTGGCACCGACATGTTAGTCGAATTGTCTTGTACTTACTTTTGCATAATTGTAATTAAGTCAGACTGCAGCTGATAACAATTGTGTACGCTTGCTATATCATCTGGCTATGTTTTGTAAAGCCAGATCTCAAGAACATTTTGACCGAGCGTTTGGGACGCCTTACTGCTTTACCTTATATGTTCTATATTTCTGTTTCTTGTTTGAATGATTGAGACAATAGATGTGTAATGACCATAGTAAGACTTTTATGTAGTATGCACCCCCTCGTCTGGTTAGACAGCATTGATCGTATTATACGGTATTCATCTACCCGTAATACGTAGCTGGCTGAGTCACTCCTCCGCTCTCCAGTATTCTGGTTCTGGGGCGTGACAAATTCTATAAGAGACAGTGTAATAAAATACAAGACAAAATCAACTGGAAATATATATAATGGTGTGAGTACTGAAAAGGACGACGATATGAATGTAAATAGGATGACTTGGGAACTATTCGGAAAGCCGAGTTACAACCCCTAAACCAAACAAGGACTGGGGCTGTAACCCTTCTCCCGAATAGAACTTAGTCACCACAGATGATAAATATAAAAGGTGCCTTACATTATTAGTGCGTCATATGATCGGCTTGGGAAAAACATGTTTAGGCTTTACATCTGACCGGCTACGAACAAATAACAAGTGTGAAACAAGTGTGAAGATAAGGCCGCTCACCATGGAAAGTTGTGAACAAGTAGCTGTGGACAAGTGTCGAGTACAAGTGTGAAACAACAAGTGGGTATTTTGATCACACAACCACTAATAACTCCCGATCCCCGAATAGTATAAAAGATCCGATCATAACACATCATGACACGAGATTTAAGAGCAGGTGATCAGCCCACTCCCAAGTCCATGTCTATACAAGTACAAGTAACAAATCGAGTCATGTACCAATATACCAAGTAATCCGGGAACAACATCTCATGACAGGATCCGACATATACTAATCCGTGAAATATCGTGTCTGGAAATAAAGTAAGACACTACGACTGAATCGGATATAGCAGATATCAAGACAATGAAAACTATCAGTGAATGTACTCGCCTGTGGTCCTGAGCTGATAGGGTGAACAGACGCTCAGAGTGATCACAGACCTAAAATAAGATACTATGAGTGAAACAGGGCTAAATACTGAGAAAGGAAACTAATTCAAGCCATGAATGCAAATCTAAGTCCAAACTAGGTCAATCTAGGTCAGACTGAGTCATACTAGGTCATACTGGCTCATACTGGGTCACACTAGGTCACTGGGAGTCAATCCAAGTCAAACTAGGTCGAACGGGGTCAAAGGTTGACTTACAGTTGACTTTTGGTCAAAAAGTCAAGTCTAGGTCAAACTAGTCTAATGTTGACCAACTGTTGACTTTTAGTCAACTGGTCAACTCTGGTTTGGTTTCGGTCAAATCGGATCGCTTAAAGGCTAAGTTTGACCCTCGGTTGACTTTTGTTGACTTTTGGTCAAAAAGGTCAACCGACGTCAAAACTAGTGTGTGAGCACCATATTTGATCATTACCAAGCAAGGGAATCAGGTTCTAACTCTATCTTAGACTCCTAACACTAATACCCTATTCCTAGGCAAAACTAACATTTACCCTTCCAAGGTAAATCCCGATACCTTGCCCAATCCCAAGAAAATCCCGCAAATACCCATGGTAGTAGCCTAGACTCCTTAGGGTAGCTAGATATCAACCTATCTAAGGTTTACCTACTAAGAATTATGGGTATCCTAGGTGTCTAGGCCATGTTAGGATACGTGGGTGTTGGTTTACCCTATTTCTAAACCATGTCATAAATTTACCCTCAACTCTATCACACTCACTCATACACAACCCTCTCACAATATACACTCATAAATATCACACTCATAGGCTTCCCATAGGTTTCCTATTGGTTTCGGCATAGGCCAACTATAGGTTACTAACCACACTCACATAGCTCTCTCACACACACACAATACCTCACAAAAACACACACACACATCTCACAAATACACACACACACATTGGTAATTTGGGACAGGTTTTGGGGGTTTGTGGACTGATTTAGAGTGGTGTTTTGGGGACTGAATTGTGGGGGAAAATGTGGACAAATGATAGGGTTAAAGGGGCTATCATTTGGGGTGTTGTATGAGGTGCAATGACAGCCATATAGGCTCAAAATCTGGACAGCAATGGCTGTCAAGGACAGCATATAGGGACAACCATCAAATGGTTGTTTAGGGACTGTTTTAGGACAATTTGGACAGCCAATGTAGGCTTGGTTAGGACTATTTTGTGGGGTTAAAATGGGGCTGCCCTATAGAGAAAAACATGGACTATTTTGTGGTATTAGGTGGACTGTTTTGTTGGCAATTTATGGACAGTGAAGGGTATGTTTTTGGACAGCCCTAAGGTGGACCGTTGGACAGTTTTGGTCTGGTATAGCTGCTGTTTGGACAGTAATTAGGGGGCATTTGGGACTGTTTGAAGGGGAAAAAGTGGTGGTGTTTGGGGCTCTAAGGGACAGCCAACTATGGCTTGAATGGACAGCCAAGGGGGAGAAAATGGGGGCTGTTTTGAGACTTGGGGACAGGCAAGATGTTGAATTTGGGGGACTGAAATTTGTGGACAGCAAGGTGGTTTTCCCCCTCTTCCAAACACTCTCTATCTCACCCACAAACACACACATACATACATTCATCTACTATCACTCATAACATCAAACACCTATCCTTCACACCCTCTACAAACACAAACACACACTCCCTAATCCTCTCTTGGCCGACCCCCTTCATGCCCCCATCCAACACAATGTCACACACACCACATAAATATATATCCATATATATATATAACCATATATATATTATATATATATATATTATATATATATATATATATATATATATATATATATATATAAATATATATATATATATATATATATATATATATATATATATATATATATATATATATATATATATATATAAAATATATATATATATATATATATATATATATATATTTTATATATATATATATATATATATATATATATATATATATATATATATATATATATATATATATATGTATATATATATTTATGTATATAACCATATATATATATATATATATATATTTTTTATAACCATATATATATATATATATATATATATATATATATATATATATATATATATATATATATATATATATATATATATATATATATGGTTATATACATAAATATATATATATATATATATATATATATATATATATGGTTATATACATAAATATATATATATATATATATATATATATATATATATATATATATATATATATATTATATATATATATATATATATATATATATATATATATATATATATTTATTTTATATATATATATTTTTATGTATATTTATATATATATATATATATATATATATATATATATATATATATATATATATATATATATATATATATATATATATATATATATATAGAATGATATATATATAACCATATATGTACATATAGATAATGATTAGAATGATATATATATAACCATATATATACATATAGATAATGATAATAGGATACATTATGATACATGGAAAAACACATTCCCAAACATATGTAAAATCTGGAATGAATATTAGAATAGCAATAAAACAATACACAAACAATTCACATGTGTCCAAATTGGGGGTTTTCCCACTTGGACACGATCCTACTCCTAGGACACCTCTACAAGTGTCCAAATGTACACGAAATGGACACCAATGGGCACCAAACCAAGGAAGTCATTCCTATAGGTCCAAATGAAGCTAATGCATAAGAGAAATGAGAAAAAGAAAGGGTTTATACCTCTCGGTGATTCGATTCGATCCCGAAACGCCACCGACACGTAGAAACTTCAAACGGACACGGACGAGCTCCGAATCCTCCTAAACTTGAGGGGCTCCTTTCTTGGATTGAATGGAGGAGGAAGGATGAAGATTTGGTGGAGAAATGGAAGGATTTGGGGATGATTTGATTAGGGTTTGCTCTCAAATCAATTTGGGGAAGAACAAGAGAGAGAATTGAAGAGGAAATAATGAAGTGGCTTGTCCCTATCCTCTACATGTCATGGCCGGCCATGTATGGCTGTTTTGTCTTATTGGAAAATGTCCAAAAGCCTCTCTCTAGTCTATTTGCTAATACAATGGTGATGGGTTAAGTCGGGGGTAGTTTAGTCAAACCAAAAACCACTAATCCAATTTAGTACTAACCAAAAATAATTAGTCTAGTCTCTAACTAAAATACTGACATGTGGGACATGGCTAGCTAGTGTGTGGGCCCGCTAAGGTCAACACTACCCCGGGTCCCCGAAATAAGTTAAAACAAGTCGGAATGAGTTGAAATTCGAACCCGATTTCAAATAACCCCAAAATAATACAATAAATAAATAAATAATTTCAAAAATATTTAAAAGTGAAAAATAACAAAAATACCTCTGTTTTTGGAAACTGGGGGTGACAAATCTATCCACCTTAAAAAAATTCGTCCTCGAAATTAAAACCAAACAATAGTAAAATCTCAAATTCACAAGTCATGGCTAAAATTTAAAATGATTAAAATCTCAAAAATCAAAGCAGGAATTAAATAACTAAATTTATAAAATTTAAAATTACTCTCAAATATAAGTCTATCCACCTTAAAAGAATCATCCAAAAACTTAAAACGAAGCAAACACAGAAAATTCATGCAATTTGATAATCGTATGCGTCTGTCCAATAATCATGATACTCAGAATCTTCGTCATGCCAGTGAGCAAGGCTACGATAATCACAGAGTCCTCAACTACGGTACATACCTCTAGAATTATGGTATTTAAAATTTTCGCATTGTCGCTATCTTGGCAGCAAAAACCTTAAATTCCCACACCTGAGAGATACGTCCATAGTCCGACTATATGTCCTCACTCTGCCTGCTAGCATGACCCTAGAGGATTCTAAATCTCATAATCGAGGCGACCTAGCCCATACGACTTATCTCAGAAAATATCACATCATAAGAACAAAATTTTATACAACGATCAAAGAACAGATAGAATCGAAGTTCAAGACAGTTTATGAGGAAGCAATACGGAAATGAGATCGAAAGATTGGAACTTGCTATCAGCTCTGCTACTGCCTGAGTGGGCTCAACTGCCATGGCGAATGCACGCCCGTGTTGGCCTCCTCTAGTCTGCCGCAGTCTATCCTGGCCCGCCCGTCTGGCTGCACGGGCAGCACAGTCCCTCATCTGGTGATCTGGAGCTCCACAGAACAGACAAACTCCCAGCCTCAATCTACAGACCTCCCCGGTGTGCCCTATCTTCTTACAGAAAGCACACTGGATGGACTGTCTCTGGCCCTATCCCTGGTGCTGCTGGGCACGAGCCGGTACCTGTTGGAACTGCAACTGAGGCTGCTGCTGCTGAAACTGCCTCTGCTGGAAGTGTGGGCGCTTCGCTGGCCCTGCACTCGAACTAGCTCCCAGAACGTCACTGCTCCTCTTCGGCTTGAGGCCGAAGTCCTCCTCTGTAATCTGAGCCTCCATAAGTATCTGCTCGAAGGTCACATCTCGTCGCCCAGATGTGCGAGTGCGCACTGCATAAATTTAACCCCTCCTGAACTTCCAGGCCTTGTACCCCTCATCCTGAACCAAACTGGGTACAAACCTGCTTAAGGAGAAGAACTCTGCTGCGTACTCGTCCACCGACGAGTTCCCCAACACCAAACTGGCAAACTGTCCCTCCAAAGCTGACACGGCTACGTCCGGGTAGAACTTCTCCTTAAAGAGTTTCCTGAAGTCCTTCCAAGACAATCCCCTCACTGACGTACGTGGATCCGTGCGGTACCAAGTCAGCACTATATCGAAGAACTGGCTCGCTGCAGATGTCACCCACAGACCTCTCGGGACCTCTGCCAACTCCAGACTCCGCTGGACATCCTCTAGCCAGTCATCTGCGTATAGGATACCCTCGGTACCCTTGAACTCCCGTGGGTTCATCTTCTTGAAGTGGAGGTTTGTACCGGGTCTCCCCTGACCCTGCTGCTGTGCTGGTGCTCCCTGAACTGTAGCCGGTGCACCTCTATCTACTGCTGCCATAGCTAGCTGATGCGAGTTCTCCATGGTCTGTCGCAGCACCTCTGCCTGACGGTGCTGTGCCTCTGCCTGTGCTCTTTGTGTCTACAACATCTGCTGCAGAAGGGCCATCATCTCCTGGGTATCTGTCGGTAGCTGAGGCGGCGGTAGAAGAATGTCAGGATGACCATGGACGGTCTCGCTGCTGGAGGTAGAAGACCTCCTGAAACCGTCGCTGCTGCTCCCGCCTGAAGGACAGGGTCTGAGGTGGCAGCTCCCTGAACTGCAGCTCCCTCAGCTGGAGGTGGAAGACCTCCGGGATCTGACCTCTCTAGAACTGTACTAGGCCATGTCGCCTGAGAACGAGTCACCGTCATCCTGAAGATGAATTGAACCCAAGAGATCAATATGGCACATGATAAGATATTATCAAAGGAGGACAATTGAATTCAAATGCAAGAAGAGTTGTCATGGTAATCAAAAGATCAGAAATTTCCAAAAATGTTATTGAGTAACTCCTATCATACCCTAGATCCTACGTCCTAGTTGCAGGCTCGTAATTAGCACTCTAAGTCGAGCACCATTACGAGATTACACTAATTGCGACACAGACCTGCATGGGCCACCACAAACATGTGTCACGACCCGCACCCTGATCAGGGGCATGAGTACGTGCTTACGTCCAGCCTACACCGCAGCATCGGCGGTAGAACGCCGTATATAGGGTCTGTAAATACTACGACTAAAATAGATAAAGGTACATGTACAGTATATACACTCCGAATGGAGGTGACATAGCAATACAGTCTCAATCACATATATCAAACTAAGGTAGATAGCATGGAAAGGAAAATACGATAGATAAAACAGGAAATGAGTCCAAGATCCATAAGTCAGAGCTATACACAAACATCCAAGGTCTCAGAAAATATATAATAGATACTACAACTAAAATGTACTAGCTGGCTCGCAGGCCAGACAAACCTAACTAAACTATGCTACTCAGGGGGAGCAAAGTCTAGTGGCTCTACCAATAAGCTACGGTCTAACTCTAATCCATCAGACTCAACCCCATAGTAGGTCGGGCAATCAGCCTCTGAATCATCTGTAAAATTTGTCAACGGTATCTTGTCAGGAAAATGAGCAAGTACAAACACCAACAGCAGTTCCATATGAATTGATAAATTCTATAAGAGACAGTGTAATGAAATACAAGACAAAATCAACTGGAAATATATATAATGGTGTGAGTACTGAAAAGGACGACGATATGACTGTATATAGGGCGACTTGGGAACTATTCGGAAAGCCGAGTTACAACCCCTAAACCAAACAAGGACTGGGGCTGTAACCCTTCTTTCGAACAGAACTTAGTCACCACAGATGATAAATATAAAAGGTGCCTTGAATTATTAGTGCGTCATGTGATCGGCTTGAGAAAAATATGTTCAGGCTTTCCATCTGACCGGCTACGAACAAATAACAAGTGTGAAACAAAAGTATGAAGATAAGGCCGGTCACCATGGAAAGTTGTAAACAAGTAGCTATGGACAAGTGTCGAGTACAAGTGTAAAATAACAGGTGGGTATTTTGATCACACAACCACTAATAACTCCCCATCCCCGAATAGTATAGAAGATCCGGTCATAACACATCATGACACGAGATTTAAGAGCAGGTGATCAGCCCACTCCCAAGTCCATGTCTATACAAGTACAAGTAACAAATCGAGTCATGTACCAATATACCAAGTAATCCGGGAACAACATCTCATGACAGGATCCGACATATACTAGTCCGTGAAATATCGTGTCTAGAAATCAAGTAAGACACTACAACTGAATCAGATATAGCAGATATCAAGACAATGAAAACTATCAGTAAATGTACTCGCCTGTGGTCCTGAGCTGATAGGGTGAACAGACGCTCAGAGTGATCACAGACCTAAAATAAGATACTATGAGTCAAACAGGGCTAAATACTGAGAAAGGAAACTAATTCAAGCCATAAATGCAAATCTAAGTCCAAACTAGGTCAATCTAGGTCAGACTGAGTCATACTAGGTCATACTGGCTCATACTGGGTCACACTAGGTCACTGGGAGTCAATCCAAGTCAAACTAGGTCGAACGGGATCAAAGGTTGACTTACAATTGACTTTTGGTCAAAAAGTCAACTCTGGTCAGCTCTGGTCAACTCTAGGTCAAACTAGTCTAATATTGACCAACTGTTGACTTTTAGTCAACTGGTCAACTCTGGTTTGGTTTCGGTCAAATCGGGTCGCTTAAAGGCTAAGTTTGACCCTCGGTTGACTTTTGTTGACTTTTGGTCAAAAAGGTCAACCGACGTCAAAACTAGTCTGTGAGCACCATATTTGATCACTACCAACCAAGAGAATCGGGTTCTAACTCTATCTTAGACTCCTAACACTAATACCCTATTCCTAGGCAAAACTAACATTTACCCTACCAAGGTAAATCCCGATACCTTGCCCAATCCCAAGGAAACCCCGCAAATACCCATGGTACTAGCCTAGACTACTTAGGGTAGCTAGATATCAACCTATCTAAGGTTTACCTACCAAGAATTATGGGTATCCTAGGTGTCTAGGCCATGTTAGGATACGTGGGTGTTGGTTTACCCTATTTCTAAACCATATCATAAATATACCCTCAACTCTATCACACTCACTCGTACACAACCCTCTCACAATATACACTCATAAATATCACACTCATAGGCTTCCCATAGGTTTCCTATTGGTTTAGGCATAGGCCAACTATAGGTTACTAACCAGACTCACATAGCTCTCATATACACACACAATACCTCACAAAAACACACACACACATCTCACAAATACACACACACACATTGGTAATTTGGGACAAGTTTTGGGGGTTTGTGAACTGATTTAGAGTGGTGTTTTGGGGACAGAATTGTGGAGGGAAATGTGGACAAATGATAGGGTTAAAGGGGCTGTCATTTAGGGTGTTGGATGAGGTGCAATGACAGCCATATAGGCTCAAAATCTGGACAGCAATGGCTGTCAAGGACAGCATGTAGGGACAGCCATCAAATGGTTGTTTAGGGACTGTTTTAGGACAATTTGGACAGCCAATGTAGGCTTGGTTAGGACTATTTTGTGGGGTTAAAATGGGGCTGTCCTATAGAGGAAAACATGGACTGTTTTGTGGTATTTGGTGGACTGTTTTGTTGGCAATTTGTGGACAGTAAAGGGTATGTTTTTGGACAGCCCTAAGGTGGACTGTTGGACAGTTTTGGTCTGGTATAGCTGCTGTTTGGACAGTAATTAGGGGGCATTTGGGACTGTTTGAAGGGGAAAAGGTGGTGGTATTTGGGGCCCTAAGGGACAGCCAACTATAGCTTGAATGGACAGCCAAGGGGGAGAAAATGGGGGCTATTTTGAGACTTGGGGACAGCCAACTGTAGAAGCATGGAATTTTAGAACTAGAAAGCCCATGCGCCAGACTACATGCGCCAGAGCTCGGACAAAGTACTTCACAGCAAAAACAACAAATATAGACATTGAAAGAGGACTTTTTATTTAACATATGAAAGTCTATTACATGTCTAAGGAAAGATTGTACAAAGAAGAATTTCTACAAAGAAAAGATCCTAAGTCTACAGCCAGCAATCACCATACGCCCTCAACCAGGCGCAGCAATCACCATGCGCCCTCAGTCAGGCGCATCCCACCATGCGCCCTCAGCAAGGCGTATCCTTTTCAGCAGCTCAGTTATATGCATCCCAGTTATGTGCATCCCTTTAGCAGCCCAGTTATGTGCCGCTCTTCCAGCCAGGCTCACCGTCGTCAAAATGCTTCGACTAATGAAGCATTTATTGAGCAGAACGAGGGTGGCAATCAACCCTCTAGCCGTGGAAGAGAAGAGCACCGCAAGCCAACCTGTGGCCAGGGAAGGCTTCGAAAGAGCCTCCAAAGGTGAAGGAAGACCGTAATCGAAACCGTGGCTAAAGGAGCAGCTTCCAACACAACCAGAGTGGACAACACCCACTTTGAAGGAAGAAAGAGCCCCCAAAGCCGCAGCACCACAATTCTGATCTACGGCTCTTCCTGCACAACGAAGACGAGGCCCAAGCATCCCTATCTTTGTATGCAACAGGCACCTTCCGCCTGCCTCGAAAGCCCTCGACTCCGACTTTTGGATGTAACTGTTTGCAAAAACAAAAGTATGATCTTTATTTCACAAACTTTATAAAGAATATTACAAGAATTCTGGGAAAGTACAACTATAGGAATCCGATCTGAATGACGATCGCTTTATCCCTTGGACGATGTGAACTTTGAAGACTTGAATCTCTGAAGAACGCAGCAGCACTTGGACAAAAACTCTGATTTCTCTTGATCTTTTTCGTGATGTGTTGAATGGAAACGAAACTCTATTTATAGAGTTCTGAAATAACTGTTTTGAGCAGTTATTCTGGAGAGCGCCTGGTTGAAGTGTGCCTGTTTTGAGCACGTATGACAAACTGCGCCTGTTTTCACTCCATTATCACGAACGTGCACCAACTGCTCTAGACACGTGGCATTATTTGATTAAAATGCGCTTGGTCGTGTACAGTTAGTGGGACACGTGTTGGACATGTAGAGTGGTAGTTAGGCATTGATTTAGTCAAAGCGCGCCTGTTTCAGGGACACGTGGCAAGCTCTAAATTGATGTTGTATTGAACTGCGCCTTCTTCACTGAGACGTAGGCGCAATCTGCAAAGTGCGCTGAATTCGGATAGAAGTAGGCGCAGTCCGTTGATAGCGCCTAGTTCTTTGATGTAGGCGCAATCTGTTTAGACAGCTGTCATATCTTCCTCGAGCGCCGCGCCATCAGAGGAATGATAGTGCTGCCTTGATCTTCGTGTTTGTCAGGTAATAATGACTTCACGTCAGCTAAGCGCAGTTTGTGAAGTGCGCCTCTGTGATGCAAAAATAGGCGCATTCTGAGTTTGTTGGTGAAGTAGGCGCCATCTGTCTGTAGGCGCATTCTGATCAATCTGTTGAATCAAACCTAGGCGCGGTTTGATTTTTTGGACCTACAAGACCCCCTTCAAAGTTTTCGAATTTTGAATTTTCAAAAGTTCGAAATACTTTGAATTTCCATATGACCAAGTCAAACCGCGCTTGATATTTGAAGAAGTTGCGCAGTTTAAGGCAAGAACGGATCTTCAGGCTGAATAGGCGCAATCCGTTGTGGTGGATATTTAGGCGCGTTTCGTTGCGGCGGTTTAGGCGCGATCGGTTACGTCGATTTGAATTCTTCAAAAGCTATAAATAACCATTGAAAAACTTCATTAATCTTTTACCACTTCAAAGTATACCCAAGGGCAAATTCTTCCGAGAGTTTTTCTTTGATTTTGTCTTCTTCTTCTGACGAGTTTTTTCTGATCCAACTTCGATGGCGCCTCGTCGAGCTGATAAGGGAAAGGAGCCCGCACCAATTGAATCTTCGAAGAAATCGAAGAAGACCGCACTGCCTCCCGTGGTCGAATCACGCGGTTCTCTTCAAATACGAGAGCCTGGACAAACTCGTGTCTCTCGACACGAAACTGCACATCCAGCCATTAATGGTGGGTTATAGGAACGCACACTGGCTCTTCTTAGGGCTCAGTTGTAGTCGCCAACTCTTTCTAGGGTTCGGTGATTCTTTAAACTTCATGTTTATGAAGTTTAAACATTCCACAAAATGGCGCCTAGAAAGTTAGACTATGTTTGCTCGATCGCGCCTAGTAACAAAGCTAGGCGCTATCGGATAAAACTTTGTCTGAAAAACAGGCGCTGTTTGTTGTTGAATGAAAGCTAGGCATAATCTGCCCTATTTGACAGAAAATTAGGCGCAGTCTGCCCAGATTCATGAATTAGGTGCAGTTTAATCTAGTTGACTGAAAACTAGGCGCAGTCTGTCTTTAAGCAGTCAACTAGGCGCAATCTGATAACTTTATTGTGATGTTGCTCTTTTCTGTTTTGCAGTTGATATCAGGGAAGATCCCAACTTCGAGATCTTCCAAGGAACTTTGTCTGAACCTGAATTCAAAGAGGACTTGTCACACGTTAAGTTCCCTCATTATGAACTACCAGAGTCTCGAAGAACAATCCTGACTACTCAGGATAATGAAACTCTTCTGTGTTTGATGAACGGCCAACCCTTACAGTCACTGGATGCAGCTATCCACAAGAAACCACTTTTCTTGTTTGGAGATGCCTTGGGCAGGGAATCTCAGCCAAAACAGCGGGTGGAAGAGAGGATTTTTAAGAAAGGTGAAAAGACTATATATTTGCCAGATATGCTTAGGAGTTTACCTCTTTCCAGATATGAATTTGCCAGTTATCCCCGCCAAATGGCGTGGGATATCACTCCCGTTCAGCAGGCTCGGGTGGGCAAAATATGTTATAAAAAGGTGAACAACAGAGATATCTTCTATAGTTCATCTGATATTTACGTAACTCATCTCAGGGGTTTGAAACCAGGTTGCATCCCTCCCGAGAATTCATCTCGTCTATTACCAGTGAGAATACCAATTTTTGCAAATGAGTTTGCTAGAAAAGGTAGGTATTATACTGATAACACCTTAAGGATGCAAGGTTTAGTCAACCCAGATTATAAACGATGGAGCTGCATTGCCAACTGGGTTTTAGAACATTATGAAGAAGAGCTTCTTAATATCAGTCTGTATGAAGCTGTTTATTCTTCAGTACATGGCTTCCCTCCAAATCCACACCTATTCCTTTCACTGATCGAAAGGTACAATTATAGGACGGGAACCTTCATGACCCCAAAAGGAGAAATCGGTTTCGCTCTTCACGAGATGAATCATATCTCCAAGCTGCCCATGGGAAATTTTCCTTATGAGGAGTATGTTCCCACTGAAGATGAATTAAACAGGCTGAAATCTGAAAATGCTGAAATGGTAGAAGTCTTTGATGAGCTGTTATGTCACTATCACATCTGTTGTTGTTATTTTGAAAGCTCAGGCTCCTGCTATCTTACTAAATGGATATCTTATCTCTTCCTCAAACATGATGATGAAGAGAAACAAATTAGTGAGAAGAAAGCTGTTGATCCACTTACCTTTCAGCGTTTCAATGAGGAAGAGATAAATGAGTTGATGGCAAGGTTTCGCCAAGAAGATATAATAGTTAAAAATGATGAAGATTATCCTCCCCTCAAGATAGGAGATAAAATAGAAAGTTTCATGAGGATGGGATACAGACGTATGTCTAAAAAAGCCCATCTGGCAGGCTTTCTTGCTTTTTGGCTACGAAGGTATGTAGTCCCTGGAGCAAGTGCAGTCGATCGCTTCCATAGAGGTGTTCTTTTTGCTGCAGTCCGCCTAGTATTCGGTTATCGGATGGATATTTTATCGGCGATGACAAGCCGACTTAATCATAGTCTGCGTTGCTTTGTGGACGGCATGTTAAATAATAAGAAAGATGGCTTTCCACGTACTGAAGTCGCCCACACTTATTTATTTGGGTGGCTTCTAATCCACTGTCCAGTTTTGATGAGCCCTGGCGAAAGAGCCATTGGAGGAAACTTTTTAAGAAAGTATGAAGGGTGTAGATGGAATCACACCTCCTTGATAGATTGCCGACGAGTATTGAACCGCGGCGATAACTGGGATTTTTATTGTGTGGATCCACCAGCTGGCTACGAGTTATTGCCAGCTAATATCCTAGATTCAGTGAATACTCTACCAACAGATCCAGCTATATTCAATTGGTTGAAGTCGATTCGACCTTCACACCTCGTACATCGATTTGAAGATGAATGTATTCTTGAACCATATTTGCCTAGCCGTTTTGCACGCCAATTCGGCTATGATCAATTCCATGTAGGGAATGCCACAACATGCCTACAAGGGAAAGGATATTTGATTGATGGCGCCAGGGCTTGGTACTATTATAATGCTAAAAATACGAGGGCCGTTTTCTCAATGCCTGAGAATACAAATCATGGACCGCGAATGTTATTCACCTATTCAAGGTTTTACACTTCGGCCAATACCTTTGTGGAGACTTTTGATTTAGCACATAGCTTCGCTTCTGACAAACGAGCCAAGAAAGGAAAGCCGAGCCTTCTTTATAAAGATCCAAATGACGAAGAACCTGCTGACGAACCTTTTAAAATCTCCAGAGATATGAACTTCCTTGAGGAGTTTACTGAACCCTTAAACATTTCTCTCCGAGTAACAAAATCTCCTATGAAGGATAAGAAGAAAAGAAAAAATGATATTCCTGTTGCTTCTCCAGATCCAAAGAAAAAGAAAACCACTGCAGAATCCCTTGAAGGAGTTACTACTAGGTCACAATCGAGACAACGGGCAGAAGAATCTGTAAGGAGTGAAGAGATAACTCCTACGTCTTTACAGAAACAACAGGGCATTTCTGCTGACCAAGAAAGTCCAGATGTACCTCTTCGAAGAAGGCCGAGTTTGAAGAAAGTAGTTAGTAGAAAATTAAGATTATTGAGTCCATCTCGTGCTGCATCCATCCTGGCTAGTGCTGTTGCTGGGCATATGATGTCTTCCCCCACTCCCATCTCTGGATCAGAACCATTATCTACAGAAGAACCAACACATTCTGGCAAAGAGGCTATGGAAATAAACGCATCTTCTGTGATTGGCCAGCCTTCAACTTTGGCGATTCTTCCTGAAGCGCTTCCAGAAACAGTATCTAATACTATTCCGATCGATACATTAGATCATCTTCAAACTCATGCCGATGATCCAATATATTCAGATAGCGAAATGATTGATGCATTACAGGCATGCGCTGAATATATCGAGGATACTGTTACTGATCAATATTATGAATACCCCTACCAGAGAAGATCAGCCTTCACTTAGTACTTCTGATGCGGGAAGTAATCATGCAGAGGAAGTTTCAGAAGAAATGCCAGCTCAAATTCCTCAGGAAGTAACAGTATTGGTGGATACACCATACATACCCGATCCAGGTTAAATTTCTTGAATCCTGTAGATTGTTATCAATGATGATATATTTTTTTAGCATATTGATTCCTTTTCTTTAATAGCTGAAGGTAATGTACACCTATCAGGCGGTTCAGAGGCGGGTAGTAGTCAAGCAATGGTGACATATACTATTCCTGAGATAGGCACCCCTGCTCGAACAATGAATACTGGTAAATTGCTAGTTTATTATTCTGAATTTCATAACCTTCTTAGAAAATTAACGCAATACGTTAACTTTCAGGAGAACAAATGAGGAGTGTAACTAGCTCGAAAATGGCTCCATTGGAGACTCCTGTCAGAGAAGAGAGCTCTACAGAGATACCTATACCTGGGCCATCACAAGTACAGATTGAATTGCCTCAATCAGGTAAAGCTTTAACTTTGTCGACTTTGTACAATTAGACTTGCTAATGAGAATATTTTGCAGAAGAACCAGTCAAAGCTGCTACAAGCTCTACCACGGCTCCTCTAATAAAAATAACCCAGATACCAAAAGAAAGATCTTCTGAAATTATTGCTTTGACGACGCCATCTGTCGCAACTGAAGTTACTCCAGCCGAGATAGCAGAAACTCCCATCACTTCTGAGGCAAACAGAATCGTTATAAGATCTTATACAAACGCATTCTATCTAACACTCAAACCGATGGTGGAGAGTGAGAACATTCCTTTCTCCAAAGTCAGGAAATCCGTAAAATATTTGATCAACGGGATTCGTGACCACGGAGATGAAGCTCAGGCCGTTTATCTGGAACATATCCTCAATGAGCTTGAAGAAGTGAAGACTGCAATGAAGAATCTATCATCTGGGAATATAGATTCCCTAATTGAAGAAGAATGTCAAGCTTTGGCTCGGGAAGCTGAACAGAAGGAAAAAGATCTTGAAGTATTTTTGGCAGCCTTTGCTCAGTTTACTGCTGATATGGAAACCCAGATTGAAGAAACATCTTCGAAGCTGGAGACCAATGAAGCTGAAATAGCAGAAGTTGATGAAGAAATTGCCAAGCTTCAAGAACGTCTGACTCTGGCGAAGCGGAAAAGGGAAGAGAAGATTATCTTAAACAAAGAAACTGCAGATCACCTCGTTGCGCTGAAGCGTCAAAAGGAGCTTAATACCAAGACTCATCATGAAGAGCTGACTGCTCGTTTTGCTAATCTAAAACCCTTTGACTTCGAGTCAACAAGGAATCAAATTAGACAAAGGATTTTGAACTCTCAAAATGAAAAGATAGCTGCTTTGAAAAGACGTGTTGCAGAGCTCAGTACCCGGCCTTCTGAATAACTGAATTTTTGGGATGTCTTTCTTTGTTTTGACCAATTGTAATGGACTTTATTTTGAATGAAATGGAATGATATTTTGGATGATTCTATTTACTTGTTACATACCCTATTATAGGAGATAAGCAATATAATGAGAAAACATATTCAGAGGTACAGGACGTGATATATTTTCTTGATGTAGAAAATAACTATATTCTTTATATCTTGCTCAGAGGTAATGTGGACATGGCAAAATATAAATATCGAATATTTGTTATTTCAATAGACAACTTAGTCAGAGGTGATAGGGACGTAACAAGTTGTAATAGAAAATATGTAGAATTCAAAGGTAATATGGACATGAATTCTTTTTTGATGACGATGATGATATGATGAACGGTTAAAAATGAACCGTCAGAATGAATGATTCATTAAAAATGTCTGCTGGGGATTTTAATGAATGAACCTTTAGATTCATCAAAGGGGGATGAACAGTCACCTCGATTCACGAAGAGTCAGTAGACTAGTATAAATAGTACATGACTCATGAAGAATTTTATCATTGCCTTCAACAAGAAAGATGTCTTCCAACAACATGTCTAAGGAGACTGAAATCGTGCCGAAAGCCGAGAGCGTCACCGGAGAACCTTCTGCTGGAACGGAGAAGGGCGAAGGGTCGTCTGCACCTAAGCCTCTCGTCGACTCAGTCTTATCGGATCAAAAGGAGATGGGTGAAGGCTCCTCTGTACCAAAGCCTTCACAGGATATCCTCGACTTTCTGATAGAGCCGGGGAAGACTGCGGAAGAAGAGGCAAAGAGGATAGCTTTCCTCAAATCCTTGCTGAGTTCAGACAAAGATGTCTTCGACTCCTTTGCTGATTTTGCTTGTGAGAAGGAGGGGCTTGGCCCTCGTCCTAAGTTTGATAGGGATGATAGTGATCTCCCTTAATGTAATGTAATATCTTCTTTGAAAATAAAAAGAAATTTTATTTACATTGTCTGTCAAGAATTCTTTACACATTTATACAAAGTATTTCTTAAGAAATTTGCCATTGATAGGCATCATAGCTATTCTGCCATCCATCTCTGTTAACTGGTAAGCACCATTGGAAAATACTTTGTTTACAACAAAAGGACCTTCCCATTTGGCATCGAACTTGCCCTTACTCATGTGAGTCATAGTCATAGGACGTCTGACTGTAAGGACCAAATCACCTTTCTGAAATGCTCGTACTTTAACTTTGCGATTAAAGGCTTTTGAGATACGGGCCTGGTATAACTCAATGTGCTGTTGAGCCAAAAGCCTCTTTTCATCAAGTGCCTCCAACTCTTGCAATCGAAGTAGATCGTTGTTCTCCGTTGTAAGTTCATTGGCAATGGCTATCCGCAGAGACGGGATTTGAATTTCCAGTGGCAAAACTGCTTCACAACCATATACCAAGGAGAAAGGTGTACAACCGGTAGGATTGCGAACTGTAGTGCGATAAGCCCATAAACATTCGCCAAGCTTCTCACTCCAATTTCGTTTGTTAGTAGAGACAAACTTCTTAAGGAGTTTGATAATGGTTTTATTGAAAGCTTCAGCTAAACCGTTTGCTGCAGGGTTATAGGCTGTCGAAGCAACATTGTCGATGCGATGATCATCACAGAACCGAGTGAACTTTTAACTAATGAACTGAGGTCCATTGTCATGAATGATTCGCTGCGGTACACCAAACCTGTATATCACATGGTGTTTGATGAAGTTGATGACACTGCTGGTTTTGACTTCAGCCAGAGGTATAGCCTCAGCCCACTTAGAGAAGTAGTCTGTGATGGCCAGAATAAACCGGTGCCCTTTAGAAGAAGGAGGGTTGATTGGGCCTATGATGTCCATGCCCCAAGCTTCAAAAGGCCAAGAAGCAGCCGTAGGATGTAGATATTCTGATGGTTGATGAATGAAATCTGCATGAATTTGACATGCGCTGCATTTCTTTGCGTATTCAATAGCATCGGATACCATAGAAGGCCAGTAATAGCCCATACGACGAATACGATCTTGCAATTTAGGACCGGGTTGATGCGCTCCACAAACACCATCATGAGCTTCACGTAGTATTTGTTTTACTTCATTACCAGCAAGACAACGTAATAGTAGACCATCATAAGTTCGTCGGTAGAGAGTTTTTGTTGTATGATTATAATAGAAACGGATAGATCGTCTTCGAATGCTAGTGGCCTCTTTGGGATCTTCAGGCAATATTCCATAAACTGCAAAATCAATGAAAGGAGTTCTCCAATCTTCATTGATGATATTGACCTCAGCAGAATTACTAAACTCAATATTATGATTATTTTCAATACAAAATAACTCTCTATTGGAAATAACAACCAATTGCTGTCTTTGGACAGGAATCGCCAAGACTGCTGCAAGGTTTGCTAGAGCATCTGCTTCGGTATTGTAAGCCCGACGAACATATTCAATATAGAAAGCTTTGAAGGAAATGGCCATAGCAATGGCTGCTTCATGATACGGAATCAAATCTTGATGACGAACTTCATATATTCCTCTAACCTGGTTAACAACCAGTTTAGAGTCACCGTATACTTCAAGATATTGGATGTCTAATTGTTTAGCCAGTTGAAGGCCGATAAGCAAATCATTATACTCTGCAACATTGTTGGAACAAGGCTCATCCAAAGAATAAGCCCGTTGAATAGTTAATCCTTCTGGCGAAACGAGCACAATCCCTACTCCTGCTATAATAATCCCATTTGGTCCAATTCTGGAAGCTCCGTCAAAGAATAGACGCCATGTGGGAAATTCTTCCGAGATCAGATTTGTTTCGAGCGTCTCATCAGGAATCTCGTCGTAGAGTTTAGAAGTCTCAGAAACAGGATGAGCAGCTAAGAAGTCAGCAAGGGCTTGTCCTTTAACTGACTTTTGAGGTACATAAATCATGTCGTATTGGGCAAGTAAGATAGCCCATGTAGCCAGCCTTGAATTGAGAGTGCTGGGCTTCTTCATGAGTACCCGTAGAGGGTTAATTCGGAAGATAACATGGATTGTTTGACCAATTATATAGTGTCTTGTCTTTTGTACAGCGAACATTAAGGCTAAACATTCTTTCTCAACCATGCTATATCGATGTTCGGCACCGATCATAGTACGACTGAGATAGTAGATAGCCTGTTCATGTCCTTCTTTGTTCTTTTGGGCAAGTAAAGCACCCAATGAGTGATCCATTGCTCTGACATACATTAAGAAAGGTATGCCGGAGATTGGTGGCACCAAGACTGGTGGGCTCATAAGATATTGTTTTATGTCATCAAACGCTTGTTGACATTCTTCGGTCCAAACGAAAGATACACCTTTCTTCATGAGTTGTGTAAACGGTCTGCATCGTCCAGATAAATTTGAAATGAATCTCCTGATGTACGCAAGTCGACCTTGAAATCCTCGTAGCTCTTTTAGGTTGCGTGGAGGACGCATCTCGCGAATGGCTTTGATCTTCTCAGGATCTACGTGTATACCTTTAGAGGTAATAACGAAGCCGAGAAATTTACCACTAGAGACACCCAAGAATGACTTGGTGGGATTCATTTTGAGTTGATGTTGGCGCATGAGATTGAAGATAGTTCTCAGATCTTGAATGTGATCTTCCTTCAGACGACTTTTGACAGCAATATCATCAACATAGCATTCAACAGTCTTTCTCAAATGATCTCGAAAGATAGTGCTCATGGCTCGTTGATAAGTTGCACCGGCGTTCTTGAGACCAAATGGCATCACAGTGTAGCAATAAACTCCTCGAGGAGTACGAAAAGAAGTATGCTTTTCATCGTCAGGATTCATCTTGATTTGATTATATCCAGAGAATCTATCCATAAAAGATAACCTTTCGAACCCACAGGTATTGTCAATCATGACATCAGTGATTGGGAGGGGAAACTCATCCTTTGGACAAGCATCGTTCAAATCCCGAAAATCAATGCAGACTCTGATTTTCCCAGTCTTCTTTAAAACTGGAACAACATTAGCAACCCAGCCTGGATGTTGCTCTTCACGAATAAAGCCACAAGCGATGAGCTTTCGAACTTCTTCATCAATTGCATCCATCATTTCAGGTTTGAAGCGCCGTTGTTGTTGTTTAACAGGTTTCGCATTAGGTAATATATTCAGCTTGTGCGTAGCAATTTTGGGATCTAAACCTGGCATGTCTTCATAGCTCCAAGCAAAGACATCAATATATTCGCGAATGAGAAGAATCAACTCCTGCTTATCATCTTCGGGGAGATTCTTACTAATGAATATAGGACGGGAAATACCGTTTTCTCCTACATCGATTTGGATTAGCTGATCTTCGGTAGGTGGTTCTCGTTTTTCAAACCGGAGCTTCCACTGATTGTCCATCTTTTGTACCCAAGGATCAGTTTCAGGGCTTTCTTCAAAGTCATCATCAGTAGCATCATTGTTGATATCTGGAAATTCAACTGAGACCATGTTGGAGGATATGGCAATACGATGTACGTGACCAATGCTAGTGTCAGAATCCCATGAAACTGTATCAGATGAAACAGTGCGTTCATCATCATCAGATTCAATTATTTTAGGAGCTGTAGCCATAGTAGGAAATGTAAATACATAACCAAGGCCGAGCTTATTCCTCTTGCTAGTAACATGAATAGGAGTTCGTTGTAATGCCCCGCTCCGCACGAGGCATTTGGTTGGCTTATTGGATGGGATCAGAATATTGGACCGTGACTTATGTTGGGAATCGGGAGAGTTGAGACTGATGTAGTCTCTCTTAGCTGGCTAGATGGAATGGATATTAGAACGTGGCTCGCTGGTGGAGCTACGCTTAGTGGAATTTTGGGTGAGTGGAACTGTCCTTCCTCCTCCTTACTCCTTCATGCTTAATAAATGAAGTATTGAAATGCTATGAATTGTCCCTAAATGTCCCATGTTTTAGTTGCTGAATAATAGAGATGCTTGTGCTGAGAATTATTGAAATGTACAACACATTAAACTGTTAATGTGATTCGCTGCCTGAGAATGAATTGATAACATTGCCCCTTATGCTTAACACTGCTGGAACAAATAGACACTTGAATAATGAGATGCCTTATGAATGATAGAATAAGAAATAAACTGGCTATGCTATCGAACCAATGAACTGAATGAAACACTAGAATCATGTACTATCTGTATAACTGTTGCAAGAATATGAAATGTTGCCTGTCCCTTATAAAAAATGAATGAATGAATAAATGTCCCTATGAAATGAATGAATGTTAAGTTCCTCTTAAGAAAGGAATGATATGAGATACGTTGCAATGAAGCAATGAATGAGAAATGATAAAGCTGGGATCGTTGAGATCACCAAATGAAATGATGGGAATGATGAAATGAATAAGTCATTGAATATGACTAATGATGTACTGTTGCCTTTACTTTCCTTAATATATTTTACCATGCGATTATGTTCACAATCGAGTCGGACACGCATTCGCATGGTCATGGACAACTTGTATACAAGGTTTGAGTAATAATTTCCTCGAACGGTTCCTAGGGCCCTGGGGACCGATTCGGCCTAGGAGGAAATAATGATGAGTGCTATGGGAGCACGGATAAGGCGGGGTGGCATAGAGGCTCGCCACCTACTATGCTGACCGCATTATCTTAAAATGAAATGAAATGAGAAGAGTCCATATGGTTTAACAACACCAGTGACCATGTAGCCAGGATGCATGCTAATGAATGTTTTGTGCAGGCAGAGTAAGTATATCAGATAACCTGTAATTGATACAGGTACGAGGAGTCGGCTATCGGTAAGAAATCACATAATTGTGATATTGTATAAGTTGGTTTAACTTGCCTGCTTAACATGTTCCATTTAGTATGCTAGAAAGATGCCTTGCTATAATCATTGCTCAAACACAACATACATGCTAAGTGATGCTTGAAGTGAGAACTGTTATAACATGCTTAAAATGTTAATGTTAACGATGCCTCAATGATGCCTTTTCATGATAACACCTAGTATGCCTCAATGATGCCTTTGCATGATAACACCAAGAATGATAAATGATATGTCCACATGAATGCTACTAAGAATATGTTTACATGCTTCACTCTGATTATTGCCCATGAACTGTAAACTGATGCTAGGCCCAAATAGAAAGATCACTCTAATAAATGCATGCTTAAATAATCACCTTAAATGTTGGTTTATGCGAGTGGGTTGGATTCTGCTCGCCAGTACATAGATGATGTGCTGACCCATGTTTTGTGGGCAGGTGCTCGTGTTTGGAATGTTCTACACACGAAGATTGGCTTGATTGGTCCCGCGGCATCGAAGATTTGTTGGGCATACAGAAGCTCTCCTTGCACAAGATGATGTCTTCTGTTTATAAAGGGCATAATGTATGGAACATTGTAATCAGTTGTACCAGTGAGATTGTAAGCCAAGTCGGTATATCGAGTTGTAATCCATTGTATCTAAATATCAAATGTAAGCTGTATAGCATTGTTCAGTTGGTTTCCAATGTAAAGTGAGATGTGCTGTAATCATTGTACTTCAATACAAGTCTTGTACTCTTCTTCTATTATCAGTAAAGAGAATAAAGTTCTACATATCTCTGTGTAGCTTCAAGTTACTCTTTTTCTCCGCTGCTATAAAGAAGTGATGTACTTCTATTCAATAAGAGAGATTGTCCTCATTAAATTCAATTTATCTGCTTCTGCCGCTGCGATGTATTCCTATTTGAAGAATAATCGATTATGTACCATCTTTGCCTTGTACAAGTGCAATACCAGACTTGTACGGCATCACGCCCAAGTGAGGACGATCGATTCCAAGAGATAAAATATGTGAATAAATGACTCTATGAATCGGGGCGTGACATTCGTCTCCCTCTTCCATAGTTGAGTCCACTCTTGAAATCATATCCCATTTTACGGATGATCTCTTTAGACTGAGTACTGTAACGACGGAGTTGTAAATGTCCTGTGTCATCGTGTTTGCAGTCTTCGATATAAGAAAACTTTTGTTCTGGTCCTCTAATAAAGATTATTGGACTTTCGTCAGCTTTTCGAGCAGGAACTATAAAGTATGAACTATCCGTTGATTCCAATGATACATCTGTTTGGTAAGATTGTACAACTTCAATTGTGAGTGGCTTCAACCTATCTAACATATTTAAGTAACACTCAGCATGATATAACACATCAGTATACTGTAAAGGAGATGCATCTTTATTGATATTTACAACAGTGTTTACAGTAGGACTTTTAGCCTTAGCAGGCTTAGTCAAATTGATAACAAGAGGGGGAGAAGAAGAACGAGGAGGAAGAGAAGGCTTGTTACGACGAAGGTCGATAACAAATGGCTCAGAAGAGGTGAGCTCCCTTTTTCTTTGGTCAGTCATAGAAATTGTCTTCTTGGCAGGAAGTCGAATGACCAGTGGTTCAGCATGTGAGGGCTTAGAGACGCGCCCTTTGACAGGAATCACAAGAGTATCCTGTGACTTTGGTTCTTGTTCCTTTTTGCTAGGAGGAAGATAGATGGTTAGTGGTTCAAAAGAAGAGGGTTGAGAGACACACCCTTTAACAGGAATTACAAGAGTGTCTTGAGATTCAATTCCCTGCTCTTCTTCAATGTCTAAAGCTAAGACAACTTTCATGAACTCGTCTTTGTACATGCGAGCATCGTTGCAGTATGCTTCGACGCCCTTGAAAGGATAGAGATCTGCAACTTCTTTTTGGACTTCTCCTTTGTCATCAACATATTTGAAACATTGATGAAGAGTTGATGGCACAATATTATGCTCATGAAGGAACGGTCTTCCCAGAAGAGCATTGTAGGAACAACCATGGTTATCAATGATGTAAAAGGTTACCTTTGTACGAAGATTGCCTATTTGGAATTTTAGGCGAATCTTGCCCAGAGGTTCACTTCTTCCTTGATTAAACCCCAGAATAGTAGTGATTGTACCAGTAAGACTGCGTACAGGAATTTTCAAAGCATCCAACATTGTTTTAGGCATAATGCTGAGTGCAGAGCCTGGATCTATCAGGATACGATCGACCTTCATGGTATCAACGTACCCTGTGAAATACAAAGGGCGATCATGTCGATTATCTTCCAGGAGCATGTCATCTTGCGTGAAGGTAATATTTGGAATTAATTCCAACACGCTATGACAATGGAGACAAGAGAGAGGCTCTTTCTCCGGCTTCTTCAGAATTTCAAGACAATTTTCTGCCTGCAACAAAGCTTCACTTAACGTCTCTCGAGTTTCCTTAGAGAGGCGCAAGAGCTCGAATATTGACAATCTGGCAGGAGTATTGGCCAGTTGAGCCAGTATGTCAAAGTTATACGGCTTCTCGAGTCCGAGAGAAGTAGACTTTTTGAGAGCTTTATCGAAACGAGCTGGTTGTTTCCCTTTATCAGTAACTGCTGGTTTAACAGGAGGAGGAGTTGGGTTAGTTGAAGATGAAGATGGTTGAATTTCAGGAGGCGTGTCAGGAGTGGAAGATGAGGTTGGAGCTTCCTGATTCTCTGAGTATTCCCGTAAATAGGGTTTACCAGACCTGGTACCCAATAAGATCTCTTCTTCATTTAATGGTTCAAGAGAAACCATATTACAACTTTTAAACTTGCCTTTGGAATTTTTCTTTTGTTTAGATGAAGAAGAGGCGGAGGATTCAAAATCTGAGACCAGATCTGGATGAATCCACAAGATTTCCCCTCTAGAAGTAGATAAAGGGACTAATCCTTTGTTTCGAAAAGGTGGAAGGTTTACCAGCTCGAGAGTGGTTCGAGGAATGGGAACTACACCATCTTCTATCTGCATTGGTGGAAATTCGCCGAACTGAACAGAGACGACATTAGCCGTCACCGTCTTTTTATCTTGTTCGAGGGTTACTGCTCCGGATTTGATCATCTCTTGTATTTTTCCTTTAAGCACATAACATGCTCGAGTAGGATGTCCGATAAATCTGTGGTAAACACAATACTTAGGATGATCAGTCTTACCAACCTCTTCCGGCCTTTTGGGGTCGGGCAATTGAAGTTTGTTGCTTTTTGTAAGACATTCAAAGATACCCATGATGTCATCTTCATCGAAAGAGTATTCTTCTTTAGGACGTGGTGCTCTTTGAGGTTGTTGTGATGGAATAGGTGCAGATTGAGCAACATTGACAGCCAGTGCTTCTTTGCTTCTCAAGTCAATGGCCAAAGTTTCTTTAGGAGCAGATATATCTTTGCCTTTTCTATTATTATTCTGGCGATTGTTGTTAGAGTTTGAGCCATGATCGCCTTGGTCAGGATTCATGTGAACCCCCAATGTCTTGAATTTTTCAGCGCTGAGTTCTGCTGCCTTAGCATTGATAATGAAAGAAGGCCAGTCTTGGAATTGAGTTGCCCCTGTCCACATACTGATAATTGGCAAGAGATTATTCTTACAAGTGTCAATGGTGACGGCAGATGGAGTTCCCATTGGCATTTTGAGAGCTTCGCGACGGAACCTCTCGATAAATTGCTCAGCAGGCTCATTATTTCTTTGTTTGATTTTAATGAGGGCTGACATAGTCATGTCATTGACGCCTTCATAAAATCGTTCAAGGAACATCTGTTTGAAACCAGCAAAAGAAGTGATACATCCGTCTGGTAGACTTCGGTACCAGTCATAAGCAGCGCCAGTTAAGCAACTGACGAATACCCGAGTAAGAAGGGCATCGTTAGGCTGAAGAGGATCAGTCATCAATTCAAAATGATTAATATACTGATTGGGAGATGAAGTACCATCGAACTGCATAATGGTAGGGAATTTATATTTTGGCGAAAACTGCATTTTCTTCCATTCGGCGGGATAGGGTTGTTTAATGCCCAACCGTTGTAAGCCTTCCCTTTGTATATAGGCTTCAAATTGATTCCGCAATTGTTCAACAGCATCATTAGCATTCCCTGAAGATTGAGGATTGCTAGATTGATTAGTAATAGCTGGAGGAGGAACCGCATGGTAAGCATCACCCCCAGCACCAGTTTGGCTAAAAGTAACCTGAGCTGGTACTGTGATGTTTGGAAGAGGTGGTATCCCCAGACCAGGGTTCTGAGGAGTGGAAGAAATCAATGGTTCAGGAGTTATGACCGGTGGAGTGTGCTGAGCCATAATAACATCATGCATTTTAGCCATCATTTCGGCCATAGTCTTCAATTGTTCCTCTAGTGCAACAATCCTTTGATTCTGATTGTTAGAACCAGAAGCATCTTGTTCTTCAGTAACGTATGCTGTCACTTCTCGTGCCATGACAGATGACACAGTTTGTTCAGAATCATCACTGTCGACAGCAAAGTCTGAATTACACCCATCATGAGAAGTAGACCGATCACTGTAAGGAAGATTCCTTTGACCGATTGTTTCTCGGCTTCGAGATCGAGTATGCTGGTAAACACCATCATCTGATTCTCTAAGTCGGTCAAGATAGTGCTGGCTAGGTCTCCGGGTCTTTCCGTGCTTGCATTTTCTACCCCCAGAGTCTCTAGAAGTCATGTTGACAGAGGCAAACATTACCTCTTCTTCATCATCACTCTTTTGATCAACAGAAGAGAAAATCAGACGCTCGAAGACAGAACATTTGGTTGTTTGGCAACAACATTTGATAACCACTTCGTGAGGATGATTGCAATGATGAACTTGTGATTGTTTGGGAGAACTGGGGGTGATATTCCGTTTCTGCCTGAGATGATCTCGAAGATCAGAGACAATGGGACTAGAAGAAGTAGCAGGGATATACTCATAGATGACATTTGGAACATGATTCCGATTTCGTAAACGTTCGATTCCATGAGTATAAAGAGAGGTATTCATCTGATTGGCGTAATTGTCAAGATTCCTTGCCTCAAAAGGTTGATACTGAGGCAAGTTGATCTTAGCATGCTTGCGTTTTACAGAGGTAGGTTTTGATTGGGGTTTTCTATTAAGATATGCCCGTAAATCATTTAAACCGCCCCTGGGAACCTCAGTTTGTGAAACTTGTAATTTGCCTTGTTCGGATCGTGAAATCCGCAAATTAGGCAATTCCTGAATATTTGCCTTGGGAGTAGGTAAAATACCTCTCTGATTAGTATGAGAGCCCTTGTTAAGGGGGATATTCGTACTAATAGGTGCAGAGGCACTATCAGTTAGATCCTCCTTGATAAGAATCAAAGAAGACTTGGAAAAGGCCAGAGGACCTTTCCCATTGTTTTGAGATGAAGGGATAGCTAAAGAGCGTTTCCCTCTGTTATCTTCCAAGTTTTGCGCTTGGGAAGATTGGGAAAAGACCAAGGGGCCTTTTCCTTTTGATGGAATGGAAGAAGGAACAGCCAAAGGACTATCCTCAGCAAACTGCGCCTGAGCAGTTTGGGGTTTCTGGATTCTGGAGTGATTCGGAGTAGACTGCGCCTGAGCAGACTGCGCCTGAATAGACTGCGCCTGTTTAGTCAGGGCAGCAGATGTATTGGATTGAGCCTTGGCAGTAACAGAAGATTTAACTTGTGCCAATTTGGCACAAACTGTGCCAGAAGAAGGTTTGATGGCAGACTGCGCCTGTTTCCCTAAAGAGAGAACAGACTGCGCCTGATTGTGAGGCAGAGATTGTGCTGTTTTGGCATGAACTGTGCCAAAAGATGGTTTGACAGCAGACTGCGCCTGGTTCACAGTTTTAGTCTGTTTTCCTAAGGAAGGAACAGACTGTGCCTGATTGGCATGTTTGGCCGCAGACTGCGCCTGAACATTCTGTTTCCCTAAAGAGGGAACAGACTGCGCCAGGTTACCAGAGATAGGCACTGGTGTCTTGGAAACAGCAAGTTGTGCCGAGGAAGTGGCAGCGTTCTTCATCAGAGAAGGAGCAGAGTTCTTAGGAGTCCACACTGAGCGAGTCTTGCTCTTAACGGAAGTCGTAGTGCGGCGAGGAGTGCTTTGTGCATTAATCATTGCTTCGTAAGCCGTTTGGTCGACTTTCACGACCAAAGTCTTCTGCGTCGAGCCGATAGACGCCGTGTCACATTGAGTTGTCACCTTTTCATCAGAGGAAAAGGTCGTCCCCAGCAGAGTCGCCATTTTGTTTGCAAAAACAAAAGTATGATCTTTATTTCACAAACTTTGTAAAGAATATTACAAGAATTCTGGGAAAGTACAACTATAGGAATCCGATCTGAATGACGATCGCTTTATCCCTTGGACGATGTGAACTTTGAAGACTTGAATCTCTGAAGAACGCAGCAGCACTTGGACAAAAACTCTGATTTCTATTGATCTTTTTCGTGATGTGTTGAATGGAAACGAAACTCTATTTATAGAGTTCTGAAATAACTGTTTTGAGCAGTTATTCTGGAGAGCGCCTGGCTGAAGTGCGCCTGTTTTGAGCACGTATGACAAACTGTGCCTGTTTTCACTCCATTATCACGAACGTGCACCAACTGCTCTAGACACGTGGCATTATTTGATTAAAATGCGCTTGGTCGTGTACAGTTAGTGGGACACGTGTTGGACATGTAGAGTGGTAGTTAGGCATTGATTTAGTCAAAGTGCGCCTGTTTCAGGGACACGTGGCAAGCTCTAAATTGATGTTGTATTGAACTGCGCCTTCTTCACTGAGACGTAGGCGCAATCTGCAAAGTGCGCTGAATTCGGATAGAAGTAGGCGCAGTCCGTTGATAGCGCCTAGTTCTTTGATGTAGGCGCAATCTGTTTAGACAGCTGTCATATCTTCCTCGAGCGCCGCGCCATCAGAGGAATGATAGTGCTGCCTTGATCTTCGTGTTTGTCAGGTAATAATGACTTCACGTCAGCTAAGCGCAGTTTGTGAAGTGCGCCTCTGTGATGCAAAAATAGGCGCATTCTGAGTTTGTTGGTGAAGTAGGCGCCATCTGTCTGTAGGCGCATTCTGATCAATCTGTTGAATCAAACCTAGGCGCGGTTTGATTTTTTGGACCTACAGTAACAGTCACCTTCAAGTGCATCAACGAAGACATTGCGACACATTTTCACCCTCGGAAGCATCCCGTCAACAGAATGCATTCGAGTACACAAGTTCATGTCAGAAGTACGTGAGAGAACGAGAAGCAAACCCTCTCTCCATGCCACTATTTATAGGCCGGGCAAATCAAACCCATGTGCCAAGTGGATGGCTCTCCGAATTTCGTGCAATGAATTTTCATTTAATGGATGAACCGGACGCTTCGAATTCAGCCAAATTAAAATGGCTATTTAAAGCACTCGAAGAACGTAACAGTCGCTGCATTAAAGAACGTGTCACGAAGCGGATGCGCCGGCCAGCCCGTGCATCACACAGACGTGCCCCTCAGCATCAAGCGTATCAGCACAGACGCGCCCTTCAGTACCAAGCGCATCACAGAGGATGCGCCCCCATGCGTCCCCATACGCCTAGTGGAACGCCAATCGATGCGCCCACTCAGCTGTCCATCGAATATCAGGAACATTAAATGCTGAACTGACAGAGTTGGCAGCACACCTCCCAAAGTCTGAACAGTTGACAGCTTTTTCAAAAGACGAAGCGTCGGCAACGTCAGCATCATCATTACCTTTACTCCGACAGCTACTGCCACGTGGCCACCCAACCACTGTGCCTCAAAAGCCATGCGCCTCAGACTTTTTACTGATCCCTAAAGACAGAAGGAAAGTCTCCAGTTGAAGCTCTGCATGCGCCTCAAAAGCCATGCGCCCAGAATAGTTCGTGACTCCTAAAGGTTATGAGCCAAAGTCTCCTCATGCGCCCAATCCTAGGTGCATCTCACCAGATCATTCCTCCTTCAAAATCCGAGATCTCCGAGCCATGAGTCGATGACACGTATCCTTTGACTCAACTCACCCAAGATTTCAGCAACAGAAAGATCTTCTCCTCTGCTACGTGCCTGCTCACAACAGCAGTATGAAGAATTCAACCCCTCGATCAGGGCGCATCGTCCATGCGCCTCCATCAGCAATCACCACGTGGCGTCCCCGCGTACAGGCGTATCCTACATGCGCGCATGAGCAGCCAGCCTACAAAACTATAAATAGAAGGATCATTTCCTTCACACACACACACAGAACGATCCTACGTATAAAAAACGAAGGAACACACCACCAGAGAGGCAGATACAGACACTCAACGTCTTCATCCTCTCAGCAAGCTCCAGCACCCGGAGCAATCCAAACCTTCAGAGAGCCGATAACCGTCGTCAGATCGTCAACGGAGTCAACGCATTACCACTCACTCCATCGGCACAAGGGACCCCGATAAACAAAAGTGTACTCCTAGGACTACATCTAAGTCCTATATTGTAACACTGTTCTGTTTGTATTGAAATTTGCAATAAAAGAATTTTAATGGCAAACAAGATGGCGACTCTGCTGGGGACCTCTTTATCCTCCACCGAGAAAGTCGTGTCGCAATCCGACGATGTGAAGGTGGGCTCCTCCCACAAGACGCTGGTCGTACGCCTCAATCAACAAGCGTATGAGGAGTTCATCTCTGAAGGTAGTACGAGTCCTTCGAAGTGGCTGCCGAAGCCGAAGAAGACCCGCCGAGTCTGGGTGCGCAAGGTTGACGCCTCGGGCACCACCACCGAAGAGGATGCGCCGATCCAGCCTTCCCTTCCTGCTGACGTCCTCAGCAACCAAGATGCACCCGCTGGTGCAACGCATCTCTCGGGGAAACATGCGGCTGACCACATTCCCTATCCATCTCCCTCTCAGGCGAGGAAGATGCATCGACGGAGCAGGGGCGCAGCCAATGCCCCGCACATCACCTCTGATGCGCCACAGAAAGTCTCTGTCTTTGACAGACTCACTCGCTGTAATGGCGAAAAGAAATTGGATTCTGAGTACTATGCACCCTAGCGGACTGGTACGAAGAAATCCAAGGCAGCACGGGCCATGCGCCCCAAACATGCTATGCCAGCAGCAAGCCAGAAGTATGTGCTCACAATCATGCGCGCTGCTAATGGTAAGCTGTACAAGGTCAACTCGAGTGCTGCGGCACCAGAAACGAGCCGACCTTCAAAGTCCTTGTCTCACTTGGGTGCAACTATCGCGTGCACAACCAAGTCGAGTAAGGCAAATCCAGTGGTCTTGAACTCCCGCACCTCCTTTGGTTGTGCGTTTGAGGTCCGTTCAAGTCACTTTAAATGTTGTGGTTCCCCTACTACTGATCGGGATGCCTGTTTGGTGTTAGATCAGGGGGCGCAGCACTCACTTGACCACCCCGGCACTTGGCCTTGCCATGTGCCTGAAGGGGGTACGAAGGTGGCACTCTCCTCCAACGATCTGTGCAACGTGATCACTCACAAGCGCCGATCAGGAGAGTCCACTGACAAGCATGATGCGCCCCTCACGGGGCACACTTGTGCTGTCATCACCATCAACTGCTGTTGTAAAACGGCAGTCCCTCCAAGGCAGTCGGTGTTCCAGCGGCTGCAATCATCGACACCCCTCCGACATCGCCTTGGAAAGAATGTGTCAACAGAAGAAGAACCAAGGGTTGCTTCATGCAACGTGATCTCCAACTCCTCGTCAGTCCAGAAGGCGACTGGCAATTCCTCTTCCTCGTCCAAAAGCCAGCCGAGGAAGACCAAGACAGCTGTCTCATCCTCCGGAGTGTTCGAAGGCACTCGGGGAAGGAAGAAGATATTGGAGGAAGTTGGGGGGTAGTCAGACCCTTGTCGAGCCTCCTTTCGAAGACGAGTGTGTCCAAAGCACACCTGGGGCGGATCCTCGAGGCGAAGTCAGCCTTCCAAAAGCCCCAGAAGACAAGGATATCCCCTAGAACATAGCTGGGGGTAGTCTACTATCTGCGGACCCGAATTCCGGAGACGAAAAGGCCCTTCAAGACGAAGCTGAGGGTAGCCAGGCCCTTGCAGATGCGCCCGTGGTGAATGTTCTTCCGATCAAAGCCGGGGGTAGCCAAGACGAGGCTCCAGGAGAGGCAACTCCCCTACAAGAGAGTGAGGTCGAGAGTGAAGCCTCGACCCATCCATCCACTCTCGGCCGCGTCATGACAGTAAACATGACTGGGGCTGACGTCGAGTCTAATGCGTTGCCAACAGACCTCGTCCAGTGCATAGATACCCTGGAGGGAGGACTCAAAACCCTCTCTGCCTCCATGCAAACACTGACTCAAGTAGTGTTTGAGATACGGTCAGCTTTGGCCAGGACACCTTCTACCGGTCCCGACCCAGGGGCCAATGGAGAATCGAGTGTACCCCTTCAACGGGTATCCTTGGACACAGATCGCCGAGAAGCACCTCGGACGTTAGAGCCCTCAAATGCTCAACATCAGGTGGTACCACCTTCCCTGACTCCCAGCTCCACAGAAGACATGGTCGAGATGATCAGGGACTTGCGTGAGCGCTTTGAGTCCAAGATGAGACAAGAGGAGCGCCAAAAGATGGGCATCCCCCAGCCTTATCCCCTCGAGTGGAACAAGGTGGTTTATCCTCCAAAGTATAAACCACAAACACTGATGCCATACGACGGGAAAGACTCTCCGTATCGCTATCTGACGTACTTCCAATCTCAGACGGGGCATCTTTCGAAGGAGGACGAGCTACTCACCAGCATATTTGTTGGGGCATTGAAAGGAGTGGCGTACGACTGGTACTGCAGCCTCCCTGACAATTCAATATCTTCCTTCGACGACCTGACACGTCTCTTTCTCGACCGTTTCTACGACGGTGGGAAGGACATGACAATGGCGTCCCTCATAGAGATACGCCAGAAGGAGAAGGAAACAGTTCGAGTGTTCATCGAACGCTTCCGACAGGCCTGCTTCAGACTGCCCTCGGGCATGCCAGAACATGCACTCCTCTCCTCCTACAGCATGAACATGTTGCCTGCAGTCATACTCTGGCTTAACTCCACTCCTCCTCCCGATTGGAGTTCCTTGATCATCGAAGCAGAAGCCGCAGAGAAGAAGGCGGCCAATGCTCGTCTTCTGGGAGTCAGTTTCCCTGCCTTTGAGGACAAGGGGAAACGGCCTGCAGCCAACAACCCCGGACGAGAGACGAAGGGGAAACAGGCGTTGACCGTCAATGCTTCAAAAGGTGCGTCAGTACCTACTCAGAAGCCTCCACTCGTACCAAGGCCAAAGGAGGTTTATTCATTCAACGACGAGGACACCCTGCAACTCTTTGAGATACTAAAGCAGGGTGACAAGATCAAGCTTCCGGACCCGAAGCGTCCCGATGAGGTTGGGAAAGTGGACAACCCGAGTTACTGTCACTACTATCGGTTTGTCGGACACCCAACCAAGGACTGCTATGTCCTCAAGAATTACATCCAACGCATGATCAATGCGGATGTAATCTCCGTCGACTACGAGGAGAAGACGGTGTCAGCCAACGTGGTGTCACTCCAATTCGGCACCCTGCCACCAACTACAACACATGATGGCATCGTCCCCATCTCTAAGGCGACAATGGAGGTGGTTAACTTGCCACCTACCCGTGACAACGTGAGTGGACTCATCCCACTCACCACATCTCGAGGAGAGGTCCTATAGGTTCACCCCGACCTCGTCTCCGAGGTGACCCAACCGGAGGTACGCCCTACCTCCAAATCCAAAGGCAGGAAGATCAAGTCTTGCCGCACGGTCTCTTCTTCAACGGAAGAGGCACTTCCTATGCAGACGCGTTCACAACAAAACGTCCAACCCGATGAAGATGCCGCCGAGGTGGTGCCTCCTTGCACCGTCCCTGCTGCCCAGGAGGAGGGTCCATCTAAGCCCTCAGCAGCCAATAAGCAGAAGCTTGTGGAGGCTCGTTTCGACAGACCTCTACGAAAGGAGAATGCTTTGGGGCTAGCCAAGCCCCACAACTTCGACATACTGGCACAACTGGCCAGTACTCATGCCCGCCTATCTCTGTTCGAGCTCCTTCGTCTTTCCAAAGACTCTCGAGAAGCTCTCTGTGAAGCTCTGAAGGATGCTGAATCCTTTCTCAGCCAGGTCAAACAGCCTGAAGATCTCCCAACTGCATGTGCGTACTGTCATTGTGCGGATGAAGTTATCCTGAACATAACTTTCACCCAACAAGACATGCTGCTCAAGCACAATCGATATAACCGGCCGCTGTATTATACCGGGTATATCGGTTCAGTCAAGGTGAAGCGGATTCAGATCGATCCGGGGTCTTCCCTCAGCATCATCCCGAAGATGCTGCTCTCAACACTGGGGATCCCAATGTATCGACTGGCGCCCTCCAACACAACAATTAGTGGCTTCAACGCCAGCAAAAGCGAACCTCTGGGCAAGATACGACTAAAGTGCCACATCGGTAACCTCAGAACCAAGGTCACTTGTTATGTCGTGGACGCCGAAGTCAACTACAACCTTCTGTTGGGTCGTCCATGGCCGCATGAATATATGGTGGTACCATCCATGCTCCACCAGTGTATGAAGTACGTGTCCACCAACAACGTCATCCGTACGGAGTTCGCGGACATCGACCCCTTCAAAGGGATTGAAGCCTACTTCACCGATGCCGACTTATACAAGTCACCTGACGAGGAGGAGGCCAATGATGCTGATGACGAAGCAGAGACAACAGCAGAGCCGGACATGGAGCCTGAGGTCACACCCGATGATCCTTTGAAGATCCGACTCAAAGGAAAACCGCCTCAAAAGTTGCCTCATATGAGCATTAAGCTACCCGGAAAAGCACCAGCTGCTCCTGAAGCCCCCCTGAAGATACGGCTTAAGGGAAAGCAGCCTCAAACATCGGCTCCCCTCATGGCAAAACTACAGGGGAAGGCGCCAATCACCGGAGGCACAGCGGAGGCACCTTTGAAGGTGCATCTTAAAGGCAGACCGCCGCCATCCTAGCCGCCAGAGAAGGCCCACGTAGTCCTCTCGGACTCCAAGACCAATGCTGTGGTGGACTCTCCCGATCCTACTCCAGTGCTTACAAATGATGAGCTAGGAGAATATATCTCGGCTGATGTAGATGCCCCCTCTCTAGACAATGTAATCCCGCGAGATAAAATCTCGCATTTCATCAATAACAGAGTGTCTTTTAATTATTCTTGTCTTCCATATTGGAATGCCATATATACATTAGATAACGCTCTACGGTCGTTGCAAACACAAATAACGACCGTCCATCATATAAATCGAGTAGTCCCGTCTCAAGGAGTCTTTTACATAGTGCCGCCACGAAGTCGAGACGAAGAATCCATCATCTTTGGCAAAGTTGAGCATCATCAAGACCTTCCGCCACTCGAGCCAGAACCAGATGCCGGCAGAATGCAACTCTATCGGTACACAAACGTCGCAAAGTACCTCATCCAAAAGATGGGTTACAACCTAAAAAGCAATAAAGGCCTGAACTATGGCAAGGGTCGACGTCTCCCTCTCCGGCTTCCAACGCCTAAAGGAAAGCCGCAGGACTACTACAACCGGACTCGACGGGGGGTAGGCTATGTCACGCCACCATCAACTCCAGAGGATTCAGATGCAGAAGAAGTAGAACATTCTCACTCGTCTGAAGCATCAATGTAGGACTCCGATACCAGCATCGGATCAGTCTTCAAGAAAGTGCTGTCAGCCAACATGACATCAGCACAACTTCAAGAAGATGAAGGCGAAGACCAAGCGCCGGAATTCTTCGAAGAAGAACCCTGGGCTCAACGCCTAGGAGAACAATGGGAGTCTCATTTTAAATTACGTGAACCTCCCACCGAAGACAAAGTCGAGCAGATCGACCTTGGGGATGGATCTTCTTCCAAACCCATCTTCGTCAGCAAAAGCCTAAAAGGAGAAGATCGAGAATCTTTAATCCAACTAGCTAAAGAGTATATCGATGTCTTCGCTTGGAGCTATGAGGATATGCCGGGACTTGATCCCCAGATCGCGATGCATAGGCTGAACGTCTTACCTGATGCTAAGCCTATCAAATAATAATAGCGGCACTTCCGTCCGGACATCATGAACGCCATCGATCAGGAGGTGGACAAGATCTTGACCAGCGGCTTCATCCATGAAGAACAACACCCAGATTGGGTAGCCAACGTCGTCCCCGTCACCAAGAAGATTGGGAAGATACGAGTTTGTATCGACTTCAGGGATCTCAACTCTGCTTGCCCGAAGGACGAATTTCCGCTTCCAATCACCGACGTGATGATCGATAACACATGTGGCTTCGAGCGCATGTCTTTCATGGACGGGTATTCGGGCTACAATCAAATCAAGATGTTCCCCGATGATGCAAAACACACGTCATTCAGGACTCCGAAGGGTGTTTTCTACTACACAGTGATGCCCTTCGGCTTGAAGAATGCTGGTGCGACATACCAACGAGCTATGAGCACCATTTTCCTTCAGTATCTTCGTAAGACAGTCGAATGCTATGTTGACGACATCGCAGTCAAGAGCCATCTCAAAGGAGATCACCTGCAAGACCTCAAGACAGTCTTCGATCTCATGCGGGCGCACCAACTCAAGATGAACCCCGCTAAATCCTTCCTAGGGGTTTCTAGCGGAAAGTTCTTGGGCTTCATCATCACGGCGAAAGGCATTCATGTCGATCCCGAGAAGACCAAAGCCATCCTTGATATGGACCCTCCGAAGAACCTTCGAGAACTTCGAGGCCTACAGGGACGTCTGGCATACATCCGGAGGTTCATAGCAAACCTTTTCGGCAAGTGTCAACCCTTCACCCAGCTCATGAAGAAGGGAGTCTCTTACGTCTGGACAGAGGAATTACAAAAGGCTTTCGACGACATCAAAGCCTACTTGACGAGCCCACCAGTCCTGGTGGCACCCGTCGCCGGCAAACCGTTTCTCCTTTACGTCCGTGCCATGGATCATTCCCTCGGCGCTCTGCTGGCTCAGAACAGCGATACAGGCTATGAGCAAGCAATCTACCACCTCAGTCGAATGCTTATCGGGGCCGAACACCGGTACAACCCTGTTGAAAAGGAGTGCTTGGCCATGGTATTTGCCATCCAAAAGACTCGACATTATGTCTCGGGCCAGACCATTCACGTCATTTCCCGAGTTAATCCGCTCAGAGTCCTCATGACGAAGCCAGGATCGTTGAACTCCCGGCTAGCCACATGGGCGATCTTGCTAACACCATACAACATGGTGTTCGTTCCGCAAAAAGTCGTTAAGGGTCAAGCCCTGGCCGACTTTCTAGCTGCACACCCCATCCCGGAGTCCTCAAGACTCTATGAAGACATCCCAGATGAGGTTCAAGAATCAAACGTCGCCGAAGAAGGCTCCGTCTGGCGGATGTTTTTCGATGGTGCTTCAAGAACGGGCCCCAAAGGCCAAATCATCGCAGGAGTGGGGGTGGTATTAGTCTCCCCCGATCAGCTGGTCATCCAGCGTGCTTACTCCCTTTCAAAGTCGTGCTCCAACAATATTGTCGAGTACAACGCACTCATCATGGGACTCCAGCTCGCGCAACAGCTGGGGGTGAATCATCTGGAAGCCTACGGCGACTCGAAACTTGTCGTAAACCAGATCAGAAGGCAATACGAAGTTTGCCATAAAGATCTTATCCTTTACCACGAAGTTGCATTGAACATCATTTCAACCTTCACTGGATTCTTCATCGAACGTGTACCCCATCTACAAAACTTGGAGGCCGACGCTCTGGCTGGCCTCGCGGCCGCATTGGCAGCACCCCTCGGGACTCAACACTATGTCATGGTAGTCGGAAGAGACTTGGTATGTCCTAAAAACAACCTATGCTCACACATGGCCTACGCCATGCCGACAAATACTGGTGTTAATATCCGAGATTGGAGATTCCCGTTCATCGACTTTGCTGTCTACGGAATTCTTCCAGAGGACCCGAAAGAAGCCGTCTCGGTCCGGAGACGCTCTCTTCGATTCTACTACGATACAGCCACTAAAATGCTGTACCGACGCTCCTACGATGGACTTTTCCTTCGATGTTTGTCTAACGAAGAAGCAGCTGAAGCCCTTCGAGAAGCTCATGATGGAACCTGCGGGGTCCATCAACCTGGCCCTAAGTTACAGGACCGACTACGACGCATGGGCTACTACTGGCCAACCATGGCCGCTGACGCTGTCGAATATGCTAGGAAGTGCCATGCATGCCAGCTTCACACGGACTTTATCCATACACCGTCAGAACCACTGCATCCTACGGTCGCATCCTGGCCCTTTGAAGCTTGGGGTATGGACATTGTGGGACCGATCACCCCTTCTTCATCAAGAGGACACCGCTTCATCCTAGCAATCACCGACTACTTCTCCAAATGGGCAGAAGCAGTTTCGCTAGCAGAAGTAAAAAGCTCCAGAGTGATCAGCTTCATCAAGCACCACGTCATCTACCGTTTTGGGGTGCCCCGGAGGATTATTCACGATAATGGTCCTCAGTTCATCAGCCATATTTTCAGCAGATTCTGTGATAAGAATCGCATTCAAAATATGGCATCAACCGCCTACAATCTGGCTGCAAACAGATTAGCAGAGGCGTTTAAGAAGACTATCGTCAGGCTACTCAAAAAAGTCGTGTCATCTAACAAACGCGACTGGGACGAAAAGCTCGACGAATGCCTTTGGGCCTACCGCACAACGGTACGGACCCCAACAGGCAACACACCATTCTCCCTGGTCAACGGGAGCGAAGCGGTACTGCCTCTCGATATTCAGATACCCTCACTCCGCGTAGCAATCACAAACCAACTCACAGAAGAAGACAATCAACGTCGTCGTCTGCGGGAACTGGAGGCACTTGACAAAAATCGTCTCCTAGCTCAACAACGCATCGAACTCTACCAAGCCCGTATATCATAGGCTTTCAACAAGAAGGTCAAGCAGAGGACTTTCCAAGTTGGCGACCTGGTTCTGGCAGTCAGGAGGCCGATGGTGTTAACTCACAAGACACCAGGAAAGTTCGAGCCCAAGTGGGAAGGACCTTTCATCATAGAGACGGTATACTCAAACGGTGCTTATCGCCTCGCCAAACCCAATAGGGACTTGTTCATGATGCCCATCAACGGCAAGTTCCTAAAGAAGTACTACTCTTGACATCTTTCAGATGTGTACTACCACAAGGGGATCTGTGGACCCAATCATCGGAGCTCACATACAATCTCCTTCCACAAAATCATACGCCTCCGGGGCCCAGCTGTTCCGTGGCATCCTCCAGTAGAAGAACAACCACATCCACATCACCTCTAAGTTGTTCCCTACGTCCTACAAAGCGGAATCTTATACCCCGTAAGACTACGCTATCCTTCATGTTTACCACGTCCACATTACCTCTGAGTAAACATCCCGTACAGACAACCCCCGCGTTGTCGTACATTTATCGCAGAACTTCTACGTCCATATTACCTCTGACACTACAACAAAAAACTCTTTTAATGACGCTCGACAAGGAGTTTTAATGACGGTTGATACATAAGCGTTATTAAGTTGAAAAATACCTTTTTCTATGACGGTTTGGGCTAATTCTGGGCTTTTTATAACGTTTATAAAATAAAGCGTTATTAATAGTTTAGAGCGGTGGCAAACTTGTAATTCTTTCATTGTATAAAAGCTAAGTGGGAGAGAGAATTTATTTCTCATCCATTTTCTAACCGAGCAGCTCCTCCCAAACCTCTTCTCCCCCAATTTTTCACTTTTTATTTTCCCTTCTTTTTGGTTTGACTCCAATTTTTCCTCTCCTAAACTCCAGATCTACGCAAAGGTGGACGCGACGATGGTGGTGGTGAAGAGGCTGAAGAAGGTCGGGGTCGGGAGAAGGGAGTTCGAGCAGCAGATGGAGGCGGTGGGGAGGGTGCGGCACGAGCATTAGGAGGCGGTGGTATGATCCTCAACTTCAACTCCATTCTTGTTCGATTTTCAACTATTTTCTCACTTTTATCATCTGGGCAGCGCTTGATTCAGTAGATTCGAGTGTTTTATTTTGGGAAAGATTTGATTTTCCCCCCTTAGGGTTAGGGTTAGGGTTTTTGTTGTTTGTTCTCGTTACGTTTGTGTCTCGCACCCAGTTATATGTCCAGGTTCATCTAGCTTACCCCGAGCGCCTCCGACGGCACCGTCGCGTACAGTAGCGTGCCGACGACGATGCCCAAGGCTCCGCCGTCGTCCTCGCACAGCTCGATGTCGACGTTCTCGCCGACCGCGTGCGGGGAGGTCGAAGCGGAGAGGGGCTCCTCTTCGCGGGTGAGCGACGAAGAGGACGGCAACGTGAGGAAGAAGCTCAGGCTTACGAAGGAGCAGTCTGCTCTTTTGGAGAAAAGGTTCAGAGAACATAGCACTCTCAATCTAGTAACGCTCTACTTAGCATACATATTGTTCTGATAGCTTTCTTTTGTGCCTCTTTGGCATGTATATTATTTTATTTGTATAGGAAGTTTATTATTGAATGAAATTCCTTGGATTCGTGATGGAATTTTGTTGATTCACTAGTAGTGAAATTTGAATTCTATTGCTGTGTATGCTATTATTATTATATGGATTAGGTGTTAACAGAGTGCAATTGGATTCTTTTGTAGATTGTGTGTCAACATAGAAGGTTCTTAATCTACAAATATGCTCTCGCGCTAGCTGAACAAGTATGTGCTCCTTGGTAACTGCTCTCCTAATTTCTTTTCTAATATTGAATGAAATTTAGATTCTCTAATATTTTGTGTGGTCCATCACCTTCAATAATATTGCCCCAGTTATTAACTTGAATTGGTTTAGGATTGTAAAAGAACTACATTAGTATCCAGTTGGGATATCGAGCTTCGGGTAAATGTGATCCATATACCTTCAGAAGAGCTAACAGTCAGTTTGCAGGGAAAAAAAATATGTGACAATGTTTAGACTTCTTTTGATAGTTACATTCATAAATAATAGAATCTTTTGGTTATCTCCATCTTGCTTACTGGTGTTAGTTCTTAGCATATATATTTTTATTTCTTTTAATTTTGTTTCGCTTCTTGTAACCTAGTTTATGTTTATTCTGCTTCTGAATATATAATGAACAGCTTGTGCTCTTTGCGGCTTGGAAGAGGCTTCTCCCATGACTGTGACTCGGTCTTTCCTCTCCTAAAGTTTGGGTAACAAGTCTTCCACACAACTTAACATGGATTTATTTAAGTTTAGTTAGCTGCCTTAGTTTCTGCTCTGTGAGCTTTTACTTGTGTTAACAAAGTATATATTAGACTTGGATAAGACCAATTTTATTCTCATTTAGTTGATTTACCTTTTACTTTCATCTATGTCATACTTCTGTACTTGCAAATTGACTTGAGTTACTACGGACCATAATATAACTTGAATGAAAGAATGAGCTATTTTACATATGCCAGAAAAAGCAAATACATTACATGGTAACAACTATGTGTTTGTGGTGAATCCTTGGTTGTAGAAATTGGAGTATTGGTGGCATAGATTTTAACATGGTATTAGACCAATTACAGTTTTATTTATTTAGAAGGTTCAAATCATGAATGGCATATTTTAAATTGGTTGAAAAAAAATAATTCCTTTCCCTCTATGTTGGGACTACATAATTTTTTCCCTCTATGTTTTATTGCTTGTGTTTCAAGGACTTACTTGCTTATTGGTTCATAATTTTTTCTTGACCGGTCTGGATGGCTCATTGGTTGGAGAGTTTCCTAGGTACTGTTATCCCTAACTATAAGTTACATGTTGGTGCTGCTTGAGAAGTTTGATGCTGGCTGCTCAGCTTCCAATGTAATCTTTTTTAAGCTTATTCATGTTGATTTAAGAGAATGTACTGTCAAGTTTATTCATGCTTCCAATGTAATCTTTTTTTTGTTTTTTCAGCTTTCCTTCTTTCATATGTGGACCAATCAATTGCAAGAGACATTAAATTCAAACAAACGAGGATACTGCTTTTTTCCATAAAGATTTTAGCAGTTGGAGGACCTTTAGTCCCTGGTAGTCCAACAGAGCTCTGGGTGCAGGTTTTTTGGTAGTTGTAAATGTATATATGTATTTGTAAATATATATATGTATTTGGATATTCTATTTTGAGAATGTAATGAAGATGTTGATATGTACTCTATTTTGAGAAATGTAATAAAGATGGTGATATATAATGTTAATTTGATTTTTAGGCCTGACAATTATATGGACTGATTTGGATGTGCTAATTTGAATAGTATAAAGTGTTATAAATGTGTTGCATTGAGCCTATACATGTTATCTATTCATGACGTTTTAAAATTGTTCTGAATTGTGCACTATATATTAACTATTCATAACGCTTTTATAGAAACTATTCATGACGGTTATTTTATGACGCTTTTGAAAAACATTTATAACACCCGTTTTCATGACGGTTGCTGTGGAAAAAAAAGCGTCATGGTTCGTCATTAATGACGTTTTTTAGCCGTCATTAAAAGGGTTTTTTGTTGTAGTGTGTGTAGTTCCGCGTATCCCCTAGGATCATTCCTACCACGTCCATAACACCTCTGAGTAGGAAGATTCTATCATTTAAACCACATATTTGCCACGTCCACATTACCTCTGAGCAAACATGTTGGTTCTTTCAAACTTATTATCCGTACCTAAAAACCAAGGTGCGCAAAAGATACTAGGTCCACACAAATCATCAAAGTTCATGACAAGCAAGAATGAATACATCTCAGAAAATTGTGTACTTCTTTATTTATAAAAAAGAGAGAGTAAAGGATTACACTATCCCCAGCAAGAGTTGCAAAAATACAAAAAGAAGAGGCTACAATCCCTAAACATCCCCAGGGTTGGCTGAAAGCTCTCCAATTCAGCGTCTCAAGTCTGTCGCCCGAGTCTCCACAGTTGCCAAGACTCGACGCTCAGCTTCTTGATGCATCGCTTCAACAGCCTCAGCAGAAGTATCGTTCTCATGTTTCTCATCAAGCTTCTGCCACTGCTGAGCCAGGATAAGAGCTCGATGGGTAAAAGCTGCCTCCTCCTTCTTGAATGCTACGTGCTCAGCCTGGACACGTTTGGCGTCTAATAGGAGTCGGACCCGCTGGTCCTCAGGGCGGCGGATCTGGGCGTCAATCCCCGCGATATTAGCGTCCAACGCAGCTCGTGTCTCCACTGTCTCCCGCGTAGACAGAGATAACCGCTCAACTGCAGCTTCAGTCTCAGCTACTTCACGTTCCCAGACACTCACAGTGGCCTGGTAAGAAGATTCGATCTCGGCGATCAGCTTCTCCTTCTCCGCATCTATCAAGACGGAGAGGTCATTTCACTGGATTCGTTGAAGTTCGGAAAGCCGCTGGTCCAACTCAGCCACCGTGGCTTCCAGAATGATGGCCATATGATCGTGGCCCTGGTGAAGACGGATCAGGTTGATATGAGGCAGTGCCAGAGTTTCTGCCGTCGCAAAGCTTCCGTTGGCGTCCATCACTGCCGATACCCCCCTCTGCAGCATTTTATACACTGCCTCGACGATGAATTTTATATATCCATCTGCATCCGCCAGTACCTGCGGCGTCATAGCAGGAGTTGGAGGAGCTGCTCCAGTTAGCGGACAGGAAGAAGACCCGTCGACCTCAACCTGCGAGGCTAGAACCTCGGCATCAATAGGCTCTTCATCAATAAGGGCTGGGCTACTAGCCCGAGGAGCCAAGGGAGCAGAAGAAGCCGGTACAGGCGTCGAGATCGTACCCCAAGTAGAAGGAGCAACAGAGGGTTCCATCACACGCTTACCCTTCCCGAACTCGGAAGTACTACCGACGTCAGTGGCCACCTCTTCAGCCGTCCTATCAGAAGCCAGTACCTCCCCTGGCAGAACAGAAAGATCAACACTTGTCTCATGACCCGCCCCAGGAGTCAGGACCGTCAGACGAGTCTCATCCTCTTCATCAAATCCCTCTACAGGGACAAGATTTGTCGCTACCTCCTGATTGGTAGCCACCTCAGCTTCCGCCGCAAAGTCTAGGGTAGGGCTCGGCAATGTTGCAGCCGACCCCCCTTCATCATGACAAAGAGGGGAATCAACCCTCTCCTCTGTTCCAACCACATTTGTTGCTCCCGCAACAGGCTCTTGCAACTCAGGAGCAACGTCATCCGAAGACGACAAACTCCACTCCACTTCATCATCAAGAAGCCCCGTGTCCGTTGGACCTTCAGCGTCCAAGGCCCCCACGGCAGCTGGCACCTTCCCGGAAGTTGCTGCAACCTCCGTATCTCTTTCAACAAAGTCTGGAGATACTAAAACCTCTGCAGGAACATCTTCAGGACTCTCCTCCACTGGAGACATTAACATCGGAGGAATACGCTCGTCAGAAGAGCTTTCCACTTCCTTCGGTTTACTGACACCCGGTTTCGAAATACGGGTCTTCTTCTTCAATGATCCCTACAAAAAAAGAAAAACACAAGTCACCAAAATGACAAAATGAGCCAAGATTACGGAGGACTCCTTACCTCAGCAGGAACTGGTTCCATTGGCGATACAGGCGGCACTCCCGTTGCCTTTGGAGTCGTCATTTTTCTCGACCTTTTTGGTACAGACGAGCCGGCTTCCGTATCAGCCCGTCTCTTCCCAACAGAGGGATCCCTCACTGATGCTGCAGCAGCAGCCCGATATCCTGCCAATTCCGGCGGACGATATGACCAGGCCGCTATCAACATATTCGTCGTAGCCTCCAACAATGAAACTAGTCTTCCTGTCATAACCAGGAGACGCAGTATTCATGGTGCAATACAGCTTAACGGCCGAATACAGGATCTGTGGCCGAGGGTTGCGAACTGGTATAGTAAAACGAACACCAGTACACCCGGCATTGTAATATTGCCAGCCCCGGGCTCCATCCAGCAAACTCCCGATAAACCCCAGACTGCTACTTGGATTCCGTAACATTAGTTGGGTATAGCCAAACTGGCGAGCAAACCGGCTGGGCAGATATGGCTCCAGATAACATCTATTTTGGTTACGGTAGACCAGGTGAGAAGGCCGAATACTTTGCAACCAACAAAAACCCCATTTCGGCAGAGTAATCGCATCTTCACCAGAGTCGTCCAAATCTTGGTCAGCCTCGAAGTCTTTAAAGATGGGGCTAACCTTGACAATCTTCCACCCCTGAAGGTAGGACAAAACTCTCCTGCAAACGGGGATGCCTGTGTGTAACCACTTCCTCTTGTTGAAGCGGCGAATAATGGTATCTCCTTCAACATGATCCTCTTCCGGACCTGGACTTATCACGTTCGGATGATGCAGAATCAACCATCCCATAAGGTAATGGAATGGCGGTTCGGCCCGGGAAAAGTTGTCGTTTCTACCTCTCCCCTGGATCACGTCATCAGCAAAGGTCCTCAAACCCCGCAACAGGTTACACACCATCGCGGGAAAGAGAGCTAAAGGACGTCCAAAAACTAACTTTACGGCGGGCAAAATAAGGTTCCAGTGTACCCTCTCTACTGTACCAGATCCGCCCGCAAACACACAATCCCGGAGCCATATCATCAAGTATGCCGTCAGCACCGCCTTAGACGACATCCGGTGCGCACAGTGCCAGAAGCAGCTATACGCGTTCTCGCCACTCTCATTTGAACCAGGAGTCCTCTCGTCCAGCCGGTTTATCTCAGAAGTCACTTCCGCAGGTTTCAGCCCTTGCGGAGTCGTAAATTGGATCCTCGAGGAGTCCGCCAAATCCTGCTTGAAAACATAATCCCTCCAAGCAGTCACATGAGGCTGGGTCTTGCCTTTGTCCTTCCGGTGCATCAGATAATGATGGCTCGCCACTTCTTTGAAAACAGCCATCATCTCCGAGTCCTTATTTTCCAGAACCTGGATCTCTTCATTCGACGGAAAATATTCCTCGTAGGGTTCCGAGCCCCAAAGAAGCTTGGACACTTCGTACATCTCATGGAGAGCCAACCCCAACTCCCCTACCGAAGTATAGAAGGTGCCAGTCTGGGTATTGAGCAACTCCAAGAGTGCGAAGAAAAGTTAGGATTTTTGAGGAAGAACTCTAAAAAAGCAAAAGCAAGGAGAAGAAGAACTCTCTCTCTCTCCATCTCTTGCCTATTTATAGGGCTTGGTCGCACGCGTGAACCGTTGACGTGTGATCTCAGCCGTCGCCTCGAGCTCTGTCAAGAGATAACCGCAAATAAAACCCGAAAGATCATCATTAATCTTTTCGGTTACCGAGACGTCATCATTTGCATTAACTGAGCGGAGTATGCGCCCCATCACTGATGCGCGGAGTATCTATGCGCCCCGACAGACATGCGCCTCTACCACCATGCTTCTTATTCAAAGTATTCTAAAAGTTTTGAAAACTTTGAAGGGGGTCTTGTAGAAGCATGAAATTTCAGAACCAGAAAGCCCATGCGCCAGACTACATGCGCCAGAGCTCGGACAAAGTACTTCACAGCAAAAACAACAAATATAGACATTGAAAGAGGACTTTTTATTTAACATATGAAAGTCTATTACATGTCTAAGAAAATATTGTACAAAGGAGAATTTCTACAAAGAAAAGATCCTAAGTCTACAGCCAGCAATCACCATACGCCCTCAAGCAGGCGCAGCAATCACCATGCGCCCTCAGTCAGGCGCATCCCACCATGCGCCCTCAGCAAGGCGCATCCTTTTCAGCAGCTCAGTTATGTGCATCCCAGTTATGTGCATCCCTTCAGCAGCCCAGTTATGTGCCGCTCTTCCAGCCAGGCTCACCGCCGTCAAATGCTTCGACGAATGAAGCATTTATTGAGCAGAACGAGGGTGGCAATCAACCCTCTAGCCGAGGAAGAGAAGAGCACTGTAAGCCAACCTGTGGCCAGGAGAGGCTTCGAAAGAGCCTCCAAAGGCGAAGAAAGACCGTAATCGAAACCGCGGCTAAAGGAGCAGCTTCCAACACAACCAGAGTGGGCAACACCCACTTTGAAGGAAGAAAGAGCCCCCAAAGCTGCAGTACCGCAATTCCGATCTACGGCTCTTCCTGCACAACGAAGACGAGGCCCGAGCATCCCTATCTTTGGATGCAACAGGCACCTTCCACCTGCCTTGGAAGCCCTCGACTCCGACTTTTGGATGTAACAGTCACCTTCAAGTGCATCAACGAAGACATTGTGTCGTATTTTTACCCTCAGAGGCATCTCGTCAACAGAATGCATTCGAGTACACAAGTTCATGTCGGAAGTACGTGAGAGAACGAGAAGCAAACCCTCTCTCCATGCCACTATTTATAGGTCGGGCAAATCAAATCCATGCGCCAAGTGGATGGCTCTCCGAATTCCGTGCAATGAATTTGCATTTAATGGATGAACCGGACGCTTCGAATTCAGCCAAATCAAAACGGCTATTTAAAACACTCGAAGAACGTAACAGTCGCTGCATTAAAGAACGTGTCACGAAGCGGATGCGTCGGCCAGCCCGCGCATCACACAAACGCGCCCCTCAGCATCAAGCGCATCAGCACAGACGCGCCCTTCAGTACCAAGCACATCATAGAGGATGCGCCCCCATGCGTCCCTATACGCCTAGTGGAACGCCAATCGATGCGCCCACTCAGCTGTCCATCGAATGTCAGGAACATTAAATACTGAACCGACAGAGTTGGCAGCATACCTCCCAAAGTCTGAACAGTTGACAGCTTTTTCAGAAGACGAAGCGTCGGCAACGTCAGCATCATTATTACCTTTACTCCGACGACTACTGCCACGTGGCCACCCAACCACTCGCATGCGCCTCAAAAGCCATGCGCCTCAGACTTTTTACTGATCCCTAAAGACAGAAGGAAAGTCTCCAGTTGAAGCTCTGTATGCGCCTCAAAAGCTATACGCCCAGAATGGTTCGTGACTCCTAAAGGTTAAGAGCCAAAGTCTCCTCATGTGCCCAATCCTAGAGCATCTCACCAGATCATTCCCCCCTTCAAAATTTGAGATCTCCGAGCCATGAGTCGACGATACGTGTCCTTTGACTCAACTCACCCAAGATTTCAGCAACAGAAAGATCTTCTCCTGTGCTACGTGCCGGCTCACAACAGCAGTATGAAGAATTCAACCCCTCGATCAGGGCGCATCGTCCATGCGCCTCCATCAGCAATCACCACGTGGCGTCCCCGCGTACAGGCGCATCCTACATGCGCGCATGAGCAGCCAGCCTGCAAAACTATAAATAGAAGGATCATTTCCTTCACACACACACAGAACGATCCTACATACAAAAAACGAAGGAACACACCACCAGAGAGGCAGATACAGACACTCAACGTCTTCCTCCTCTCAGCAAGCTCCAGCACCCAGAGCAATCCAAACCTTCAGAGAACCGATAACCGTCGTCAGATCGTCAACGGAGTCAACGCATTACCACTCACTCCATCGGCACAAGGGACCCAGATAAACAAAAGTGTACTCCTAGGACTACATCTAAGTCCTATATTGTAACATTGTTCTGTTTGTATTGAAATTGGCAATAAAAGAATTTTAATGGCAAACACCAACATGCTGAATTTGGGGGACTGAAATTTGTGGACAGCAAGGTGGTTTTCCCCCTCTTCCAAACACTCTCTATCTCACCCACAAACACACACATACATACATTCATCTACTCTCACTCATAACATCAAACACCTATCCTTCACACCCTCTACAAACACAAACACACACTCCGTAATCCTCTCTTGGCCGACCCCCTTCATGCCCCCATCCAACACAATGTCACACACACCACATAAATATATATCCATATATATATAACCATATATATATATTTTTTATACATACATATATATATATATAGAATGATATATATATAACCATATATATATACATATAGATAATGATAATAGGATACATTATGATACATGGAAAAACACATTCCCAAACATATGTAAAATCTGGAATGAATATTAGAATAGCAATAAAATAATACACAAACAATTCACATGTGTCCAAATTGGGGGTTTCCCACTTGGACACGACCCTACTCCTAGGACACCTCTACAAGTGTCCAAATGGACACGAAATGGACACCAATGGGCACCAAACCAAGGGGGTCATTCCTATAGGTCCAAATGAAGCTAATGCATGAGAGAAATGAGGAAAAAAAAAAGGGTTTATACCTCTCGGTGATTCGATTCGATCCCGAAACGCCACCGACACGTAGAAACTCCAAACGGACACGGACAAGCTCCGAATCCTCCCAAACTTTAGGGGCTCCTTCCTTGGATTGAATGGAGGAGGAAGGATAAAGATTTGGTGGAGAAATGGAAGGATTTGGGGATGATTTGATTAGGGTTTGCTCTCAAATCAATTTGGGGAAGAACAAGAGAGAGAATGGAAGAGGAAATAATGAAGTGGCTTGTCCCTATCCTCTACATGTCATGGCCGGCCATGTATGGCTGTTTTATCTTATTAGGAAATGTCCAAAAGCCCCTCTCTAGTCTATTTGCTAATACAATGGTGATGGGTTAAGTCGGGGGTAGTTTAGTCAAACCAAAAACCACTAATCCAATTTAGTACTAACAAAAAATAATTAGTCTAGTCTCTAACTAAAATACTGACATGTAGGCCATGGCTAACTAGTGTGTGGGCCCGCTAAGGTCAACACTATCCCGGGTCCCCGAAATAAGTCAAAACAAGTCGGAATGAGTTAAAATTCGAACCCGATTTCAAATAACCCGAAAATAATACAATAAATAAATAAATAATTTCAAAAATATTTAAAAGTGAAAAATGACAAAAATACCCCTGTTTTTGGAAACTGGGGGTGACAAATCTATCCACCTTAAAAAATTTTGTCCTCGAAATTTAAACCAAACAATAGTAAAATCTCAAATTCACAAGTCATGGCTAAAAATTTAAAATGATTAAAATCTCAAAAAATATATCATACTACATATGTATAGCTATGTAAACCAATACCAGTACCTATATATATATATATATATATATATATATATATATATATATATAATATATATATATATATATATATATATATATATATATATATATAATATATATATATATATATATATATATATATATATATATATAAAATATAAAAAAATATATATATATATATAATATATAAAATATATAAAAATATATATTAATATATATATATATATATATATATATATATATATATATATATATATATATATATATATATATATATATATATATATATATATATATATATATATATATCATACTACATATGTACGCAGCCTATACACCTACCTCTATATGTAAATATACATAACCATACCTATATCACTATACTAATATATAACATATGCCTAAAAAACTATACTAATATATACCCTAGATATATATACACACAATACATTTATAAATCCAAACTCCAGGACCCAACCTACAATCTCAGATGCTCAGGAAACTGAGTATCTCTCAGTAGCGCCAAACCCATACTGTATACTTATCTCAGGAAACTCCCCTCTAACCAACACGTACATATATGTAAATCTATCCATACATATATACTATTCTCAGAAATCTAAACTCTATACCCAATCTCTCAACCCAGGAACCTGAGAACAACCCAAATCTGAAACAACTCAAGAAACTGGAAAACCCATACTATACTGAACTTACTCTATATAAGTATCAATCTATACATCACATATATGCATAACCCAAACCAACTCAGGTATCAGACAACATAGCATCGACATTGGAAACCCACACAAGTGAACAACTAGCTGAACACTACACTCTTCCTTTGAAAACCCAAATCCACAAATTTATACCATGTGTAAACTGAACAAGGGAAGAGGGGTGTCACAGGGGTGTTTCCCTACTCGTATCCATGTGTCTGCATGTGACACAAGAGTGTCAAACAGTGTCCAATTCATGTCAAAATCCATGTATCAGAACTGGGTATTAGAACTGTGCCCAGGGGTCTCGTACACATGTGTCGAGCCCCCTAGGACACAAAGTGTCCTACCAAATGCCAAGTGGTCATGTCCTAGGGTAGGTGAGTCATAGGGCTACGTGTCAGTAACCCTAGGTCGTGTCCACAGTGTGTCTAGTGTTGTGTCAAACTACGTATCAGAGCCAATTTTTTGCGTGTGTGTGTGTGTGTGTCTGTGCATACCAGTACAGACATAATAACTTTCTCGACACGGCACGGCACCACCCCATCTTTTAGAAGAGTCCTGTCAGATACTTCCCCCACCTCTGTATTAAAAACCAAGTGTCCACGTGTCGTGTCTATTCTAGGGTATGGGCAGCAGGACACTGCACCACTGTGTGTGCAAGCCTCCCCATGTCCAATAACGGACACGAAACGACACCAAAATCACCACAGTCTTCACAAAGTGTAATCCCCACATAAAAAAACTATAAATCTATGAAATTAGTATAGAAAAATAAGAATAAATATTCCTATGAGGCATTTCATCGAACACATTGACTTATTCTCCGATACTCCTCGATACACATACCAAATGGACATGAATCGAACCCAAACTCTGCCTATAGCTAGGGGGACCCTAAATGCATGCATCTATAGAGAGAAATCAGGAATTAAAAGTATTTAGATAGCATTACCTTTTGAGAGTTAGAATCTCAATAAATTAGCCCCTTGAAAAGCTTCAACACTAAATTCCTTTGGTCCAATGCCTCCAATCCTTGCTAGCTAGCCACTAGAGACTTCTTCTTCACTAGAGGAATGCAATGAAACTGATTTGGTCCAATTTGGAGGTAATTTGAAGAAAGAGGGCAAATTTGAGGAAGAACATAAACTAGGGTTAGGGTTTGCTACGAAGGTGGCAATAGGGGACTAAATGATGACTTAAATAGGGGAGAAATGACTCACTTGGCCGGCCATGGGGATGGGCTAGGGTTAGGCTAAGTCACAAAGGCCCAACACCTCTTCCTATGTTGTAAAAATATGCTCTTAAGCTAAAGGTCCAAACTATATCCTTAATTCAATTCTCCAAATGGTCTTTAAGTCATTCCTAGCTAGATTAGAGTATAATTTTTTTATTTTTTATCTTATTTTATTTTTTAATTAAAACAGCTGACTTTATTAAAAATAGGAGCCTAAGCTCAAAGATGGCGCCGGTAGATAGTCCGACGACCTACAAAAGTATATGGACCCAACCAAAAGCTAGGCCAAACCAAAGGAAAACTATTCTCCCCGGGAATACCAGGGGTAACAAAAAAGAATTAAAGCTATCCACCCTGGAGGCCCCAGGGGTAAACAAAGGTTTAAAGATGAAAAGTAACCAAATCCTCCTAATGACCAGAGAGGTCCTTAATCAGGGCATTGCTGGCCTGAGATGGTAGTTCGGAGGCGTGGACGAAGATCTGATCAGTTCTGGATTCATGTGCCAGAGACGCCAAAGCTTTGGCCACGCCATTAGAAGTAGGATGTATATGTACAATGGCGATGTTAGCACCGATCACCTGTTGGATGATGCGGATCGAGTATCTGAGAGCCCATGGAGGTTTAGATTTATTGGCAATGATATTGGTAAGAAGGTTGGAGGATGTTTCGATTTTACGGTACTGGATATTTTGATCGTTACACCATTGAATCGTCTTGAGCAGAGCATCGATTTCCGGAAGTGGGCTCGTAGTATCTGTCATGAAAACGAAAAAGGCGTAGATAAGGGAGCCTTGGTTGTCCCTGATGATTCTACCACACACAATCCCTGTCGATTCTCCTATCTTTGCCGCCATATTTAACTTCTGACTCGCCCTCGGAGTGTCACACCTCCGAACCAGAATACCGGAGAACGGAGAAATGACTCAGCCAGCTACGTATTACGGGTAGATGAATACCGTATAATACGATCAATGTTGTCTAAAAGACGAGGGGGTACATACTACATGAAAGTCTCACTAGGGTTACTCAACATCTATTGTCCCAATCATTCAATGAAAAGCAGTAAGTAGTGAACATGTAAGAATGAGCAGTACGGTGTCCCAAATGCTCAGTCAAAATATTCTTGAGATCTGGCTTTACAAAACATAGCCAGATGATATAACAAGGTATACACAATCGTTATCAGCTACAGTCTGACATAATTACAATTATGTAAAAGTAAGTGCAAGACAGTCCGACTAACATGTCGGTGCCAAGTGACAAAATGTAAAGTTAGTAGCAAAACGAGAAGGGAAACAATGAACCTACTCGTGTCCTTCTGCGATCATCCCTCTAGTATTGACCATCATGGAGGTGGAAGTAAGCTGAGTCCTCGGAAGCTGGCTCTAAATTTGGCCATGCAAAACCAGAGAGGTTAGACCTCTAATAGCAAGTACCACAAAGGAACACGACATGAAGAATTAGAACCAGTGGTAAAAGTTATGAATATGATACATAAGTCTCTGCTTGCTACTGGGATTCACACAGTATCACGACACTTCAAACCAACTTCCCAACCAAACAAGGACAGAAGTTGACCCGTCATGTCCTGACATTCTGATCATCTCAATAGTTAACAGAGTATGTACAGTACACAAAGAAATCAATTTAAACGACAATACAACTACTACGGTTTGCTAACTGTAAGTTCCAAGTTGTCCTAGAAATATACAATAAGGGATTCCTCAGTTCTTACAATGTACAAGCAAGGATAGTCTACCCAATAATCAATTACGCCAATCATGAATTAGACGTGTCCCAGCGAGATGCCCGTCATTAATATATATAAAAATATAAACAGATACCACTCCCTGCCCGTGTGGCAGGTTTGCAGTATCTGTGGGAACCAGCCGGCATGTCGGGGCACTAATTATCCCGAGATGGCTGCCATGTAAGAACTCGGAAATCCATTCTCTCTAGGCAATCTTTATTTTATTTAACTTAATAGTCCCTATGTTGATTGAAATCTCATACCGTGGATCATAGTCATTCAGAATGAGTACTTTCGTACAGAGTACGATATGCATAACTCTACAACGATGTCCGTGCGGTTAGGTTGTAGGTCTTACATAGCGTAATACAACAATCAAACCTAGCCACGGAATAATCATGCCTTGACTATAAGGTACACATGTTGCTTTTGTAGAAAATAAGTTGAAGTCGGCATGTATCCATATGCCAATGTTTGGGATCGGCTAGTCGATTACAATGGTTCATGTTTAATATATGAACGTGTCTCATTCAATTCGATAAGACGATTAGCCAGTCTTTTAGTTCCAACTAAGAACGCATGATCAATCATTTAGTCAAGGTAACAATCAATGTTAATTCGTGACAAAGCATTTAAGTCAAACTAGTATTTAGTATGGTCGAGTTTATAATTCTTATGGTTAAATTCCAGTCTGTCATGCCCTAATAAAGGCAAATCTAGGACAATGGATGCCAGGGCCATACTGCACCGGGCAAGGGAGTAAGATACGCTAGTGCTAGGAAGCCTCCGGCAGGGGAGTACACCAAAGGAAATATACCAAAGGAAGCATGCCAAAGGGAGTACGCCAAAGGAAATACGCCAAGTCAGTGGAGTACGCTTAAAGGAAATATGCGTAAAATAAATACACGTAAAAGAAATACACGTAAAGGAAATACGCATAAAGGAAATATGCGTAAAAGAAAATATGTGTAAAAGAAATACGCGTAAAGGAAATACGCGTAAAAGAAAATATGCGTAAAAGAAAATAGAGTTACGCATGAAACTTATTTTACGCCACGGCAGAGTAGACTTGCTTTACGCGTGAAACAATCTTGACTTGCGTAAATCAGATTTCACGCTGACATGAATAAATGTGGGCGTAGAGTTTGATACTACACTAGCACGAATAAATATGGGCATAGAGTTTGATACTATGCTGACACGAATAAACGTGGGCATAAGGAACCTCCAGAACTCCAAATTCCATGAACCCTCAATCTAAGCCAAAAATGGGATTTCCATAGATCAAAATGGGGTATAACACAAATCTCAACAACCTGGAACGATCAATGGAGAAGAAGAAGAGTATATGAGAATAAGTGAAAAGAGAGAAAGTGGTTGGGCTTTAAATGGAGATGGTGGTAGGTATGGAGTTGGGTTCATCATGAACCACCCTAAACCAAAACAAACCAACCCAAGACGAACCCAAGTCAAAATAAACCCAAAATAAACTAAGAGCAAAACAAAAGCAAAAAATAAATTACAAAAAATAATTAGCGTAAAATTAAAGGAATTAAATATAGAACAAATGCATGATAAATATTAAATAAATAAATTCAAGTAGTACGTGTATTAAAATACGTATTCTGGGAATGGAGAGTGACATCTCTACCCTCCTTAGAAAAATTCCGTCCTCGAAATTTCAAATCCAAGCAGGATAGAAACATCGGACCTAAACTAATCTAAGTACAAGCAATTTTAGCGAGAAAGCAGTCATCTTACAATATTAATAGCAAGTAATATATCTATGTTTATCAATCGACGACATCCAGCAATTTCTAATCATAGGGTGATAAGCATGAGGAATCAAGATAATCAAGGTACACGAAAAGAAATATACCTTGTGAGTCAAATTGTTGCGGATACCGTGATCGAATATCATCCTCACGTTTCCACGTTGACTCTCCTAAGGATTGATGACCCCAAGCAACACGGACAAGGCTAATTGTTCGGTTCTTGAGTATCTTCTTCCTTCGGTCCAAAATGGACACCGACTGTTCCTCGTAAGACAGGTTGGTACCAACAACCAGCTCAGAATGATCGAGGATATGGCTTGGGTCCGATACATACCTACGCAACTGAGATACATGAAACACATCATGCACCTCTCATAACGAAGGTGGAAGGGACAAACGATAAGCAACATCGCCTACCATATCGAGGATAGCAAATGGGTCTACGTATCGCGGACTCAACTTCCCGCGAACGCCAAATCTAATGACCCCACGAGTAGGTGAGATCCGCAAGAATACGTAGTCCCCAACAAAAAATTCTAGCGGCCTACGATGCTGGTCTGCCCAATGACGATGTCGATCTTACGCAACTCGAAGTCGCTCCCTAATATCCTTAACCACTTCAACCGTCTGAACAATCATCTCTGGGCCTAACATCTTCCTCTCCCCGATATCATCCCATGCCAGTGGTGACCTACACTTCTTACCGTATAGTGCTTCGAATGGCGCCATCTGGATACTGGCTTAATGACTGTTGTTGTACAAAAATTTGACTAAGTACAGGTGACTCTCCCAAGACCCTCCAAAATCTAGGGTACAAGCTCGTAACATATCTTCTAAAGTCTGAATTATTCTTTTTGATTGTCCGTTCGTCTGTGGGTGGTAAGCCGTACTAAATCTTAACTTAGTACCCAGACTATGATGTAAACTCTTCCAAAAATGTAATGTAAAATGGGTATCTCTATCTGATACAATACTGACAGTGACCCTATGTTGTCTGACTATCTGCTGCATATACAACTCTGCCAACTTTTCTGTAGATTGCCCTGCTCTAAAAGGAAGAAAATGTGCCACCTTCGTAAGCCGATCTACTATCACCCAAATAGCATCCGTACCACTTGGTGATCTCGGTAAACCGATCACAAAGTCCATTGTGATATGCTCGCACTTCCATTCCGTGATAGGAAGCGGTTGTAATAATCCAGCTGGCCTCTGTTGTTCTGACTTCACTTGCTAACATATTAAGCAACGAGAAACGAATCTAGCTATCTCCCTCTTTATTCCGTTTCACCAGAAGTGCTGCTTGATATCTTTATACATTTTGGTCCTTCCGGGGTGTATAGAATACTGAGAACTGTGGGCTTCTGTCATAACCTCCTGTTTGATATCTCCACTTGGCACACATAGACGTGATCCAAATCTAAGTGTACCATCTTCGTGAATTTTTATCTCCTTTCTGAGTCCTGACTCATATTCTATCCTAAGCTTCTAAATTCTTGGGTCCTATACCTGAGCTGCTTTGATCCTGTCTACCAAGTCAAATTGAACTCGTAGACTTGCCAGAATTCCTATATCACTAGGAAGTATAACCTCGATGCACATCTCTTGAAGATCTTCTAAAATGTGTTTTTGTGATGTCAACATAAATATGCCGCCTCTCCTACTAAGAGCGTCTGCTACCATATTAGTCTTGCCTGGATGACACTGAAGCTCTACGTCGTAATCCTTGATCAACTCTAACCATCTTCTCTGTCTCATGTTCAGTTCCTTCTGAGTAAAGATGTACTTCAGACTCTTGTGGTCTGTGTACATGTCCACTCGATCACCGTACAAGTAATGCCTCCATAGCTTCAAAACAAATACTACTACTACCAACTCCAAGTCATGAGTCGGATAATTCTTTTCGTGGTCTCGAAGTTACCTAGATGCATATGCTATCACCTTCCCATGTTGCATTAGGACACACCCAAGTCCCTTTTCTGACGCATCATAATATACAGTAAAACCTCCAGGTCCAACTGGTAATGTAAGAATAGGTGCCGTGATCAACTTCTGCTTCAAATTCTTAAATGATGCCTAACACTCTGCCGAACAAATGAATGGCACATCCTTCCGTGTCAAGCGGGTCATGGGTGCTGAGAGACTTGCAAAGTCTGATACGAACCTTCTGTAATATCCTGCCAAACCTAAGAAACTTCGCACATCTGCTACGGTCTTAGGTATTGGCCAACTCTCTACTACTTCTACTTTCTTGGGATCGACTGCTACTCCAGCCCCTGATATGATGTACCCCAAAAATAAAATATGATCCGTCCAAAACTTATACTTGCTGAGCTTGGCGTACAACTGGTTCTCTCTCAGAACCTGTAAGACTTTCTTGAGGTGATCTTCATGCTCTTTATCACTAGCTGAGTATACGAGAATGTCGTCGAGGAACACAATGACAAATTGATCTAAGTACGGCATAAAGATGCAGTTCATCAAATCCATAAATATTGTTGGAGCATTGGTCAAACCAAACGATATTACTAAGAATTTTTAATGCCCGTACTTTGACCTGAATGTCGTCTTGGGAATATCCTCTTTCCGAACTCTCACTTGATGATACCCTGATCGAAGATCTATCTTGAAGAAAACCCTTGCTCTGTTCAACTGATCAAACAAGTCGTCGATCCTTGGTAGTGGGTACTTGTTCTTTACTGTTGTCGCGTTGAGCATTCTGTAGTCAATGCACAATCTTGATGACCCATCATTTTTTCCAACAAGTACTACTGGTGCTGCCCATGGTGATTCGCTAACTCGAATGAACTTCTTCTCTTTCAGTTCCTCTATGTGCTGATACACCTTGGCCTGCTCTGAATCCGCCATTCTGTAAACTTGATCTGATATCGGTTTAGTTCCAGGTGCCAACTCTATACTGAACTCAATATCCCTAACCGGTGGTAGACCTGAAAGTTCTTCGGGAAATACATCAAGAAACTCTTCAACTACCTTTGGGACTTGAACTTCTTCTATTACCGTCACTACTCTTTGTTTATGCTAGTATGTCTCTGATCTGACTAAGGTAAACCGCTTCATGCCTGGAATATTAAAAGATACACTCCCTCTACGGCAATCTATTATCGCATGACTGTCTTTTAGCCAGTCCATGCCTAAGATAACGTCGAAATTACCAACAGGAAATTCTATCAACCTGGCGGGTAAGGAACGCCCGCAAACTACAATTCTACACGCTAGAATAACTCTACTAACTCCTACAAGCCCATTACCAGTGAGTATATTCAACCTCCCTGGCAATGACTCGAATTTTATTCCTAGTCGTGTCGTAAATTATGCAGATATAAATGAGTGTGATGCTCCTGAATCAAACAATGCTACTACGAGATATGAGGCGACAAAAATATTACCTGCCACAACATCTCTCGATGCCAATGCCTCTTCCAAGGACAGATTGAATGCCTGCCCTCGGCCTCCTTGTTGGTTCCCATGTTGCAGCCTAGCCTGGTGTTGCTGTTGGTCCCTGCCTTAGTGATGCTGGGGTGGTCTTTATTGTTGCTGCTGCATCGGAGGTCCCTACTGTCAAAACATCTGATCCTGTGACATCAACGGGCATTGTGCCAACGGTCTCACTGCTATCGCTGGTCCTAGATACTGGCATGCTCCTGGTGCTGGCAGCACAGGAAATTATTGCACTGGTCCTCCTGGCCTCGAATTCATGGAACAGGTGGAAACCTAATGATCTGGACTTTCATATATCAAATATTGTCCGTTCAATGCCCGACACACACCTCTAGTATACCCTGTCTTCCCGTAATAGGTGCAGCCCGCTGGGGTTGCTGGTTCTTCCTTTGCTGCTGCTGTCGCTGTCTTGTTGGTGGTGCTGGACCTCTTATCGCCATATCGTGAATACGAACGCCAGGAGATGGTGCTGTTATTCGGGGTGCTACTCCCCCTCCTCCTTCAATCTGATTGTGAGATCTCTTTTAACCTCTAGTCCTTGATGTGATCCTCTAGATTGTGATCTTATACCTCCGGATTGTCGTCAATACATCATCGAAAGTCTGGTAGTTGTGCCCCTCTATCAATTGCCAGAGTTCAAGATGGAATCCTTGCTGAAATCTCATAGCCCTCTGGCTCTCCGTTGCTACCATCTCTGGGGCAAACCTACTCAGTCTGCAGAACTCTGCTGCATAAGCATCCACTGTCTTGCCGGCCTGCTTGAGGTTGATAAACTTCTACTGTAGCTCGAACTGTGCCACAACTCCATAGTACTTTGTCTTGAACCTCGCAGTAAAATCATCCCGAGCTATAGGATGTCTGATGCCCACTCCTTCTGATTACCACCAATCACGTGCGAGGTCCTGAAGTAATAGCTTCACTTGATCCACACGTTCCTCCGTCGGTACCTTAGCCGCTGTCAGAATAGCCTCGATGTTCTTAAGCCATGCATCTGCTGAAATGGCATCTTCCGTGCCCTAGAAACGACGGAGGTTGTACTTGAAGAACCTGGTTGACGCCCCTGAGTCAGTCCTCACTCCCCTTTCCAAAGCCGTTTGTAATCCTTGGTTGAGCAATACATTCTACTTTTGCAGTGAGTATGTATGTGTTGCTGGGCCAACATCTGATGTTGCTGAGTAGCCATCATCTCCCTTATGATTTCCAGAAGGGCTGGTGTGTCTACTGCCATAGGGGTAGACAGACCTATAGGTGGTATTGGAACCTCTGGATACTGCGATCCAGCTGTTAGCTCCACTATCACCTCTTCTTGGATGTTCTCTTGAGGTAGTACTGGCCTTTGTTGCTGACCAACATGGTCATGTTGTTCATATTACCCTTGTTGTTGCTGTCCAGCTCTGACAGATGCGGACGAGGTGCCCCTAAGAAACGGGACAAGAGAGCAATCAAACGATCGGACAGAAAAGATCAGTAAAGTCAAAGGATACTGGAATGTCAAGCTAGGGTCGAGAGTAACGAATCATGAGATCAAAGGAAAACATATGTGATTGCGACATCCTATAAATTAAAATACCCCACAAGTCTGAAATCAGACCTACATGGGCCACCATTAAAACCTTGTCATGCCCCTGAACTAGAATACCGGAGAGTGGAAGAATAACTCAGCCAGCTACGTATTACGGGTAGATGAATATCGTATAATACGATCAATGTTGTCTAAAAGACGAGGGGGTGCATACTACATGAAAGTCTCACTAGGGTTACTCAACATCTATTGTCCCAATCATTCAATGAAAAGCAGTAAGTAGAGAACATGTCAGAATGAGCAGTACGGCGTCCCAAATGCTCAGTCAAAATATTCTTAAGATCTGGCTTTACAAAACATACCCAGATGATATAACAAGGTATACACAATCATTATCAGCTGCAGTCAGACTAAGTTACAATTATGTAAAAGTAAGTACAAGACAGTCCGACTAACATGTCGGTGCCAAGCAGCAAAATGTAAAGTAAGTAGCAAAATGAGCAGGGAAGCAATGAACCCACTCGTGTCCTCCTGCGATCATCCCTCTAGTATTGACCATCTTGGAGGTGGAAGTAAGCTGAGTCCTCGGGAGCTGGCTCTAAATCTGGCCATGCAAAACCAGAGAGGTTAGACCTCTAGTAGCAAGTACCACAAAGGAGCACGACATAAAAAATTAGAACCAGTGGTAAGAGTTAAGAATATTATACATAAGTCTCCGCTTGCTACTAGGATTCACACAACATCACGACACTTCAAACCAACTTTCCAACCAAACAAGGACAGAAGTTGACCCGTCACGTCCTGACATTCTGATCATCTCAGTAGTTAACAGAGTAGGTACAATACACAAATAAATTAATTTAAACGGCAATACAACTACTACGGCTTGCTAACTGTAAGTTCTAAGTTGCCCTGGAAATACGCAATAAGGGATTCCTCAGTTCTTACAATGTACAAGCAAGGCTAGTCTACCTTATAATTAATTACGCCAATCATGAATTAGACGTTTCCCAGCGGGATGTCCGTTATCAATATATATAAAAATATAAACAGATACCACTCCCTGCCCGTGTGGCAGGTTTGCAGTATCTGGGGGAACTAGTCGGCATGTCGGGGTCCTAATTGTCCCGAAATGGCTGCCATATAAGAACTCGGGAATCCATTCTCTCCATGCAATCGTTATTTTATTTAACTTAATAGTCCCTATGTTAATTGAAATCTCGTATCGTGGATCATGGTCATTCAGAATAAGTACTTTCGTACAGAGTACGATATGCATAACTCTATAACGATGCCTGTGCAGTTAGGTTGTAGGTCTTACATAGCGTAATGCAACAATCAAACCTAGCCACGGAATAATCATGCCTTGACTGTAAGGTACAGATGCTGCTTTTGTATAAAATAAGTTGAAGTCTGCATGTGTCCATATGCCAATGTTTGGGATCGGCTATTCGATTGCAATGGTTCATGTTTAATATATAAATGTGTCTCATTCAATTCGACAAGACGACTAGCCAGTCTTTTAGTTCCAACTAGGAACGCATGATCAATCATTCAGTCAAGATAATAATCAATGTTAATTCATGACAAAGCATGAAAGTCAAACTGGTATTTAGTATGGTCGAGTCTATAACTCTCATGATTAAGTTCCAGTCTGTCATGTCCCAATAAAGGCAAATTTAGGACAATAGATGCCAGGGCCATACTGTACTAGGCAAGTGTAACACCCAGTTTTCTAAAATAAGGGTAATTTTGAACTTTTGTAATTTTGATTAATCAATGTCACACCCCGGTTCCAAGATATGTGGGACCAGGAACACGTGGCGTGCCAGCTGTACGATCAAGTATAGAAAAACCCCAATTTAATGGACTATACTCAATCGTAGTATGCTGAAGTAACAACTAAATAACAATACAGGTAGGTAAATACTAATCTCATCCACAGGAAAAATCACAGAATAAAGCTGGAAGAAATAAAAATAACTCTGAATCAAACTACAAGTCATGACTAGTGGAAAATAATCCACCAATAAATGTATGAATGAACTACTAAAAGAGTACAACTGAACCAGAAAAGAAATAGATAGCCACTAGCAGAAATCACCTAAGAACTCAAGAAACTCACGAGGCTCAACATTGAAGTCCTCGTCAGCAAAAGTCTCCAATCTCCGTAGTCCGTCGGTACCTGTGCTCGTCCCAATTTGGAAAAGGATCCAGGTCCTCAGAGGGACGTAACAAGTACACAAGAAATCGACATGCATGATAGTACAGGGCAGTATATAAATAACTAGAACAAAATGTAACATAACATCTCCCCAACCAAACAAGGACAGGATATATCATGCAACATACGACAGGTAAACTAACCATCTATGTGTAAAATGCACTCGAGACATCTCTAGTGGCACATGAGAGGGGGAGAAGAAGAAGAAACGGCCACCAAGCGTTCTACGGTTTGAGAAACGAGGGGCTACGAGCATCCAGCGTCCATTGGAAACAGAAATTCTTATACACCACTAGTAGACTCTCCCCACCCAATGTATATTCGTACCGTATATGCGGTACAAATAATATGCAAGACGTCATAGTATATATAAGTAGACATGTACCAACCACTAGACCAGACGCGAACTCACGTGCCAATGATCAGTCGACACACAAATCCATGCTCTCAACTCACTCATATAGTGATCGTGTATGATACGGTGTCCAGCTAGAAGGTACCACATACCTTCACAATACACGGGATAAGTCCACTACTACTAGACGCGTGCACACAACTGAGAAGTAACTAGGTAACATAAACTAACTACAAAAATATACAATCAAGCAAGGTGTACTTGCCTGTGTCCAGCAACTGAGTATCTGGGTCCAAAGTAGAGTCCGAGTCCCGAGAAGCAAATAATCCTAAACAAAATTTATCTCTAATTAATTACTGATTAAACAATTTAAACAATTCATTTAATTGCTAAGTAATTTATAATTTAAATTAATCTAGTACTACTAGCTAACTAGTATCAAATTTTTATGAATAATAATTATACAATAATAAATAGGTAACCATACTTATTATCATACCATTTATATTCTGAAATTTATTTACAACTAAATATTTAATAATTAATTAACTAATTAATGATAATCAATTAACCAACCATTTTAATACACACATGAATACACAATTCCTAATAATACTAACTTAAATAGTAAAAATCCTTAAAATCATTTTTAGTCTATTTTAATAATAAACTAAATAATATCAGAATAATAAATATATATTATATATATATTTTACAGAAAATGAATTATTACCATTAAACTATTTATTAAATAACTAGTTGAATAATAACAATAAGTACTTAATAATTCTAGATAAATCCAAATAAATCACCACCAACCTTAAATTTAATCATTAAAACTAAATTCACAGTAGTAACACAAAATTAATAATTATTTAAATCAATAAATAATTATTACACAATTGATTACATAAACCTAAACATGATTCTCAAAATTACTTTTAAGTCTTAAAAATTCGTAAATATATCTAAAATACATAAAATAAATTCCTAAATACCATATTTACACATTTCTAACAGAATCATATCACTTCACTAAATTTACAATATTTATATAATTAATAACAATTAATTATATAATATATTCAACTTATGTAATAAATCTAGAAATTACTCAACTAAATCCAAATAATTATAAATAATAATAAATAAATATTGGAATTATTTTTCTACAGAATAACATGCTATTACAAACATTTTCTATTCAATAAGTATTATTTAATTACTAACCAAATAAATAAGATAAATTGAAAACAATATTTAATATTCAATTTGATTAATACAAAACTTCCAAGATAAATCTAAATATAATACTTTAAACACCAATCAAATTCTGGAAAAATTTCCATAACTTACTTTATAATTAAATCTATATTTTCCATATAAGTTATATTATTTAATTATTTATTAATTAAATAATAAGCATCAAACGGAATTAATTAAACAGTGTAAATTCGCTATTTTTCACATAAAATAATTATAACTTAAATTATAAAAATTCTGAAAAATTATTTTAAAATACTATATTAATTATACAAACTTTTTCATGTACAAAGTTTTCTCTAATTCGTAATCAAAATGTTACATAAAATTAAAACAGAAAACATATTTAATTAATTACTAACATTGAAACTTCATAATTAAATATAAATAAATATCAATAATTAATATTAAATCACACGAAAATTAGGGTAGAACCCCTACATATTTACCAATGATTTCCTACATTTAGATCTAATTAATCATCAATCTATTCATCACAACAATCCTTACAATAATCTGAATATTCAGAATTTAATTATTAAAACTTGGTTTAAAGCATGCAAAGAGGATTTAATCCACGTGACAGCGCCACGGGGGGTCGGGGTTACCTTGCCACGCCGCAGGGGGGTGGCTCGCCGACGAGGGGGGGTTGCGCCGACGAGGGGGCCGCCGGATGCTACACGCGGGCGCGGGAAACGCCGTCGTCGTCGACGACGGGGCTCCGGGTGAGGGGGGAAGGAGATAGACGAGAGAGAGAGAGAGAGGGATAGGGTGGCGGTGATGAAGGGGGGCTGGTGGTTTGTGTGGAGGCAAGTTTAGGTTTAGGGTTGAGAGTAGATGCATATATATATATGCATGAAGGAGATCCAAATGAATAGGACCATACTGGGTTGGGCCTAAGTTAGGGTTAAACTTAAGGAATGGGTTTGGTTGCTAGGAATTTTAACACCACATCTATATAAGTATAGATATATATATATAATCTAAAAATAAAACCAATTGAATAATAACACTATATATATTTAATTATTGATATAAATATAATCTAATAATAAATCTATATGAAACTTGGTTAGAGTTTATAAATAATTTAATAATTAATGTAACAGCATTTATTTAACAAATAACAATATTTAGTAATCTTGCATCTATATATATTTACAATATAAATTAAACCCTGATTAGAAATAATTAATTAATTATTAAATAAATAGATTAACAAGCTATTCTTCAAAAAAAAAAAAAATTTAAAATTCCCTGAAAATTCAGGAGGTTTACAATCTACCCAACTTATAAGAATTTCGTCCTCGAAATTTAAAATAATTCTAATACCGAAGAAATAATAAGAAAATCAATGAAAAGTAAATATGTAAATTGTAACTTACTAACAAGACAATTTACAACGATACTTGGGGGTTTATAGAGGGATCAAAACTGGCATCATATCCTACAAGAATATGTTCTAGGTCCGGCATAGGTCATAGGATTTCCAAGTGATCAGGGAATAGATCGATATTGCATGGTCAAATCTAATAGGATAAGGAGAGGACACAAATAGTCTATTCTAAGGGAAAGATTTGTCAAACAAGTGGAGTTATTAAAATAGAGCACATAAAGGTGTGTTTATGGGGGGCATAAATGTCATGTGTATGGTGCGGTTTGTCTAGATCATAATGGTGCAATTATTGGAAGAAAATCCTAATATTGTGCTTCAATTACCCAAGTCATGGTAAGGGATCAAATGATATGAACCAAGGAAAGGATAATAGGAAAACTTTTATTTGCTAAATGTCCGACTAAAATCAGTCTAAGATGGCTACTAGGGTGCTAAGGGTATTACTAAAATAAGATATCATACAAGGTATACTTAACTGACTTAGTAGAAAGATGGTTCTACTATAAATCATAGCTAATAAAGGATTATAAAAGAAATTCTATACTAGGCGTAGAATAAAGAAGAGTTCAAGGGGGACGGGGTCGATTACAAATTTGAAGGTCCAATGCGAATAAATGTTTCAAGAAAACAAAATTTGTCAAACGGTCGCAAATGAGATCCTAGGACAAGTTTACTATATCTTCATCTGCATAAAATAATCATAGGGAAAGCGAATCAACATGCACTAGGTTGGCCAGACCATCATGCACCGATTCTGATTAGACAATATTTTAGTGGGTGCACCCAATAATATATGTGTCAAGAACAAGCTTGAGAAAAGAAGAAGCTTGTAAAAACTAGGCTATAACAGCAATATTAGTCAAGATGATAAAAATAAACGTACAGAAGAAAAGAAAGTACAAGATAGTTCAAGTCCAAAACACAAATAATGATTTGACCTTTCTAGTTGTCCTATGAATCTCTAACCTTAGTTGAGCTAGGGATAGGAACCCACAAAGTTATGTCTAGGTAATCTAAATACTTATACCAACATATAGTCAGTGTTATCCAACTATAATTTCTTAATGGTCCTGAGAAAAGTATGATGCTAGACTACAAGGTATACTACCCAACTTATAAGAATTGAACTAGTACCTCTAACTGTCTCTTTAGGGAAGCAAGTTTATCCTACCAAATTGTAGCAACAACATAGAATTTTCTAGAGAAGCAATAATAATCCTAACATGAGAAGAGAAAAAAAATCCTTTGGTCTATTCAAAAGGATAAGACGTAATGATCTGCTTTCCATTATTGCTTAAGAAAATAAATTTTGGATCGATAGTACTAGAATTATGCAGCACGATAAATAGTAAATCAGGAAAGAAAATAAACTAATTAGATAATAAAAAAAAATTCTTACAGCATTTAGCTCGGCAACCGTGGCATGAGCTAAAGGTGAAGGAAAATTTTTATTACAGAAAATATCAACCAATATTGTCTACAGGTAAAGTAACAAACAACTAAATAGATATTCCTAATATTAATACTAATAATATAATACTAAAATATAGGAGAAGATATACTGGTTGACGGATTTGGGGTATGGTCAAGAAAAATTTATAGACATCTATAGCTCTAAACAATTAGGGAATCATGATACTAGTTTAGGGTCGAGAACAAGGATGATAAAATTTTAAGAAGAAGACATAGTCACATGGGTCGATGACTTAACTATAACTGCATATAATCACTATCATGGCTATAAAAAATATGGCAACTAAGGTGTGACACTTCTATCTCATTAGAGTAACATCCTCTATGTTTATTTCCTCATCAAGATAAAAAAAAATCAAATTCCTGTAAATAAAATTTCTTCATAAATTCCTTCAGTATAAAATCTTTAAATCAAAACAATCATCCACCAATTTCCTTAATCTCTTTAAGATCGTCGCATATAATCATAATTATAACTTTAAAATACCCAACCAATCCTTTATCATCACACCAACTCCCTTTTATTTTTTCCCCCTTTTTTTTTCCTCAACTTTAATTCAGTTTACCTAATATAAAAGATTGTAACTCTCTTATGAAAATACTTAAATCAATCACCGAGATAAATATTATCATAATACTAAATTCTTTTTTTTTTCCAAAAGAAACTTCAATAAAAATTTATCAATCTAAAAAAAGATTTAAATCTTAAATTTTTTTTTCAATCAAAATTTGTTCCATCAAACAAAATTCAATCGCAAAAAAATACCTCAAATTTCTAAATCGATCCTCGAAATAAACTTTATTATAGTACAAACATCCTTTTCTTTTCACCTCAAAATTTTTAGATTAAAATTACCCAACTCCAAATTTTAAATCACTTTATGAAATGCATCAAATTTCTAAATTCTTCTTAAATAAACCCTTTTTTTTCATCAAGGTCAAAATATTCAATCTTTAAAGAAATATAAATCTCATAGGCAACTCTTAACTATTTCTATTTACAATCATCTATCCTCAAATTTAAAAAAAAAAATTATTCTTCTATTTTGGAAACCAACATAAATCATCAACCAATTTAAATCTCATGTAGCAATGTGAATATTTAAATTTTTAATCATCAAGTTGATTTTATATCCTCTCTAACCAATCATAGAAAAAAAATTTTTAAAAAAAAAAAAACTCAAATCAAAACTTTAAATCATCCTCTCAAATCGATCATCGAGTTTATTTTATTAATCAACTTCTAACAGTCTTTCCCATATGAGTATAAGTAATCTTTCTCACTATCATTCGAAATTGATATATCATTACTACTCAACTTTGAATTAACTAATCATTCATGCAAAATTATATCTTTCAAAAATATGGTGTTCATCAACCTGCAATATTTAGTACTTTCCCAGAATTCAATTATAGACTCAACCGCCTAATTAGCTGCCAAGGTAACCCATCTAGCCATATAGTTACTCAAGAGTGTATATAGTATAGCATCTTCCAAACCTCTATCAATCATGCCAAGCAAGGGGTACGGTAGATTAGATCGAGAAGGATATAATTGCAAGGAAGTCAAAGAGTCAGAAGATATAAATCAAAGAAGAGATCAAGTATTTCGAGGAGTTTGAAATGAGTCGAAATCAAACGAGATCAAAGGATAAAAATAATCAATTGTGGATGAGACACGATAGTCCTAATCCTATACGCAGGCTTGCTTGGTACGGTAAAGTAACCAAACAATATTTTCTCGACCTGCATGGGCCACCACTAAAAACATGTCACGCCCCGGTTCCAAGATATGTGGGACCAGGAACACGTGGCGTGCCAGCTGTACGATCAAGTATAGAAAAACCCCAATTTAATATACTATACTCGATCATAGTACGCTGAAGTAACAACTAAATAACAATACAGGCAGGTAAATACTAATCTCATCCACAGGAAAAATCACAGAATAAAGCTGGAAGGAATAAAAATAACTCTGAATCAAACTACAAGTCATGACTAGTGGAAAATAATCCACCAATAGATGTATGAATGAACTACTAAAAGAGTACAACTGAACCAGAAAAAAAATAGATAGCCACTAGCAGAAATCACCTAAGAACTCAAGAAACTCACGAGGCTCAACATTGAAGTCCTCGTCAGCAAAAGTCTCCAATCTTCGTAGTCCGTCGGTACCTGTGCTCGTCCCAATCTGGAAAAGGTGCCAGGTCCTCAGAGGGACGTAACAAGTACACAAGAAATCGACATGCATGATAGTACAGGGCAGTATATAAATAACTAGAACAAAATGTAACATAACATCTCCCCAACCAAACAAGGACAGGATATATCATGCAACATACGACAGGTAAACTAACCATCTATGTGTAAAATGCACTCGAGACATCTCTAGTGGCACATGAGAGGGGGAGAAGAAGAAGAAACGGCCACCAAGCGTTCTACGGTTTGAGAAACGAGGGGCTACGAGCATCCAGCGTCCATTGGAAACAGAAATTCTCATACACCACTAGTAGACTCTCCCCACCCAATATATATCCGTACCGTATACGCGGTACAAATAATATGCAAGATGTCATAGTATATATAAGTAGACCTGTACCAACCACTAGACCAGACGTGAACTCACGTGCCAATGATCAGTCGACACACAAATCCATGCTCTCAACTCACTCATATAGTGATCGTGTATGATACGGTGTCCGGCTAGAAGGTACCACATACCTTCACAATACACGGGATAAGTCCACTACTACTAGACGCGTGCACACAACTGAGAAGTAACTAGGTAACATAAACTAACTGCAAAAATATACAATCAAGCAAGGTGTACTTGTCTGTGTCCAGCAACTGAGTATCTGGGTCCAAAGTAGAGTCCGAGTCCCGAGAAGCAAATAATCCTAAACAAAATTTATCTCTAATTAATTACTAATTAAACAATTTAAACAATTCATTTAATTGCTAAGTAATCTATAATTTAAATTAATCTAGTACTACTAGCTAACTAGTATCAAATTTTTATGAATAATAATTATACAATAATAAATAGGTAACCATACTTATTATCATACCATTTATATTCTGAAATTTATTTACAACTAAATATTTAATAATTAATTAACTAATTAATGATAATCAATTAACCAACCATTTTAATACACACATGAATACACAATTCCTAATAATACTAACTTAAATAGTAAAAATCCTTAAAAATCATTTTTAGTCTATTTTAATAATAAACTAAATAATATCAGAATAATAAATATATATTATATATATATTTTACAGAAAATGAATTATTACCATTAAACTATTTATTAAATAACTAGTTGAATAATAACAATAAGTACTTAATAATTCTAGATAAATCCAAATAAATCACCACCAACCTTAAATTTAATCATTAAAACTAAATTCACAGTAGTAACACAAAATTAATAATTATTTAAATCAATAAATAATTATTACACAATTGATTACATAAACCTAAACATGATTCTCAAAATTACTTTTAAGTCTTAAAAATTCATAAATATATCTAAAATACATAAAATAAATTCCTAAATACCATATTTACACATTTCTAACAGAATCATATCACTTCACAAAATTTACAATATTTATATAATTAATAACAATTAATTATATAATATATTCAACTTATGTAATAAATCTAGAAATTACTCAACTAAATCCAAATAATTATAAATAATAATAAATAAATATTGGAATTATTTTTCTACAGAATAACATGCTATTACAAACATGTTCTATTCAATAAGTATTATTTAATTACTAACCAAATAAATAAGATAAATTGAAAACAATATTTAATATTCAATTTGATTAATACAAAACTTCCAAGATAAATCTAAATATAATATTTTAAACACCAATCAAATTCTGGAAAAATTTCCATAACTTACTTTATAATTAAATCTATATTTTCCATATAAGTTATATTATTTAATTATTTATTAATTAAATAATAAGCATCAAAATGGAATTAATTAAACAGTGTAAATTCGTTGTTTTTCACATAAAATAATTATAACTTAAATTATAAAAATTCTGGAAAAATTATTTTAAAATACTATATTAATTATACAAACTTTTTCATGTACAAAGTTTTCTCTAATTCGTAATCAAAATGTTACATAAAAATTAAAACAGAAAACATATTTAATTAATTACTAACATTGAAACTTCATAATTAAATATAAATAAATATCAATAATTAATATTAAATCACACGAAAATTAGGGTAGAACCCCTACATATTTACCAATGATTTCCAACATTTAGATCTAATTAATCATCAATCTATTCATCACAACAATCCTTACAATAATCTGAATATTCAGAATTTAATTATTAAAACTTGGTTTAAAGCATGCAAAGAGGATTTAATCCACGTGACAACGCCACGGGGGGTCGGGGTTACCTTGCCACGCCGCAGGGGGTGGCTCGCCGACGAGGGGGGGTTGCGCCGACGAAGGGGCCGCCGGATGCTACACGCGGGCGCGGGAAACGCCGTCGTCGTCGACGACGGGGCTCCGGGTGAGGGGGAAGGAGATAGACAAGAGAGAGAGAGGGATAGGGTGGCGGTGATGAAGGGGGGCTGGTGGTTTGTGTGGAGGCAAGTTTAGGGTTAGGGTTGAGAGTAGATGCATATATATATATGCATGAAGGAGATCCAAATGAATAGGACCATACTGGGTTGGGCCTAAGTTAGGGTTAAACTTAAGGAATGGGTTTGGTTGCTAGGAATTTTAACACCACATCTATATAAGTATAGATATATATATATAATCTAAAAATAAAATCAATTGAATAATAACACTATATATATTTAATTATTGATATAAATATAATCTAATAATAAATCTATATGAAACTTGGTTAGAGTTTATAAATAATTTAATAATTAATGTAACAGCATTTATTTAACAAATAACAATATTTAGTAATCTTGCATCTATATATATATTTACAATATAAATTAAACCCTGATTAGAAATAATTAATTAATTATTAAATAAATAGATTAACAAGCTATTCTTCAAAAAAAAAAATTTTAAAAATTCCCTGAAAATTCAGGGGGTTTACAATCAATAATAAGATTTAAATCATGTTATGATTTTTAGTGATTTTTAGTTAATTTAAAACTATTTAAAATGTTGAATTGTGATTTTGATGGTTAACTAGTTAAACCCTAGTTTTGCTAAGCCTAGAGACTAACCATGACCATGGGAGCCTAGTCATGTGATTAGGATGACTAATTACAACTTTTTAGCCTTGGGATATTTTGGTCATTTTGACAATTTTGTGAAATTGTAATTTATATTAATTAAATATTGTGCTAATCCTTTAGTTAAGCCTTAATCTTAGCCTAATCTAGATTAACCTTGAGCTTAGAGCCTTGATTAGGGTAACCAAGTAATGATAAGATTATTAATATCTAGATATTTCTAAGAAATATATTTACTCTTAGGATATTTGTGAAAAAGAAAGCCTTATGACTAGTTGAACCAATAGGAAGGCTTAGAATTGGGTGGACAAGTCCTAGCCACTCATTTACATATAAAATTAACCCTAATTCATCTAATGACCAGCCATCAAGTGCCCCCTCCCCCTTCCTATAAAGAATTCTTAAGAAAAACCTTGCCTCTTTTTACCTCTACATAGAACCCTAAGTGTTCTTCTCCAAATTAGAGAGCTTCCCTCTTTGATTTGATTTCTTTTCCCTCACATTCCTCCATCTAAACTTCTCCTAATCCATCCCACACCATCAAGGAAGGATTATATCCAAGAATTTGGGCAAGGTGCAAAGGGAGGTGTCCTTTTGGATAGATCTTCGTATCGAAGCCGTGTCCTAAAGATTTTTATTAGAATTCCACTCCCAATAGGTAAAAGCTATCCTTTAACTTGATTTTTTTTGTATTTTAATTAATTTTGAATCCAAAGGATTTACCCCCATGCATGTGTCCCCTTTAGATTCAATTTTGAGACCATTTGGAGTCCATTTGAGGATGTTATATGTGTGTCTTGTGTCCTTGTCACGACCCGCACCCGCTTTTCGGATACGAGGCGTGTCCAAGTCCAGCCTACGCCGCAGTGTCGACGATAGAACGCTGTCTAGTACATAAATAAGTCACAGAGGCAATCTAGATCTCATCCACAAGATATGATATAGTCCACTAACACAATAAAACTGAATAATGAATGATAATAAAAATAGAGTATCCAGCTCATCATGAATCTAAGTCACTTTCGGTGGACACAAATCCACTACCAGTAGACGGAATAAAAATAATACAGAAAATGGAAATAATCGAGTCAAAACTGCTAATCATCAAAGTACCCTCGTCTGTAGTGGTACCGTGGTCCAATGCTGGCTCAAACCTGCTCGCGTGCACCTGGCTCAATACTCGGCTAAACCTGAAGAGATCATTAGGTCCTTAGAGAACTAGCAAGATACATAATATACAAGCCTTTCTAACAGTTTAACATGCGTGAAAGAATAACAAGATATAAGCAGGAAAAACTAAACAAGCGTGAGACACGAATGTAGGAACAGCTACGTATAAATGAACTGCGGAAACAAGTAAACGAGAAAATCAAGGCAATACCAACCCTCGCCCTGATTGTGGACTCGCATGTCAGTTTCAAGACAAGTCACCCTCGCCCCGATTGTGGACTCGCAGGTGCAAAGACATCCCTCGCCCCGTGTGTGGACTCGCAGGTTGGAAACAAATAAAATAAGAAAATAGCAGTTCAATTTATAACGTGATCGTCCTACGATACAACCCAAACCAATACGAGTGAAAAGTATGTTCAATAAAGCTACAAGGCAAACTGTGAGCAATGGTAAAGCACATGTCAGCGGTCAACTGAATAATGAAGCAGAGGAGCATGTAAATAAAACTGTAATGAAAGGCAAGGTATACTTGCATGCGGTCCTGAACTGCTGGCACGGGTCGAGCACTGAGTCAAGTCCACTAGACCTATAATATGAATTCATATAATCAACACACAATTCAAGAGTGTAAATAAGCCTATCTAGTGTTTTATTAGGTTACTAAGTCATTTTCCCGCTTAGTTGGCTTGTTGGTTGGTAATCCTCTTTAGGTAAGACCTATCTATACTGTTGTTAGCCAACTCTGCACTAGCCTTGTGTATACATGTGCACAACCACCTGTACAGCAGTAGGCACAACAACCTTGCTCCTAATCCTTTATACCTCCACTGCCCCTTTTCATCTTGTAAAGCCCCTTATCTCTTGTATATAGGATGCAACTTATAGCTACTGGTATTGTCAGTTCCCATATTTCTTGACCTAGCAGAGTCTCTTAATTGCTACCCTTTGGTAGGTAATTCAGTTATTCATAAATCAAGTACATTTGTGACAACAGGACAATTAGCATATTTGATACATATTGTGGGACTGAAGGCTATAGGCTAACTATGGAGAAGGGACTAAACAAATGGGAATTGGTTTAACCTCACAGCTGTAGGATGCACCTGCAGTTATATAGACTTATACACTTTACCTTTAATAATTGGTCAATCTATATCTGGATTGCTTGTCCTGTTTTGGACATTCTTATATTACCTGTATGTTGTTTTACCCCAAATAAATCTTCTACTTACTGCATACTCATCTAGCATGTTTTCCCCAATTGCAACCCATCTGTTGCCAAATATTAGTCATCCTAATCTACACTCCAGATTGATATGGCATGCTAAGGGGCTGCCACAACTTGTATATCCTTATAACTACACCTGAAACTAACCCATGAGTCAAAATAGAATGACAAAAGGGTACTTGGTTATTCCTGATGCTCAAATCAGCATGGACAAGGTCCCACATGATTCTCTACCTTGACTGATACAAAGATATCTCAATTCCTACAATGATGCATCGGCCTATAGACTTCCATATCTATGGTTAACCCCCTGTACTAAACTGGACTGCTCAAATGCACCACTCTCTATGCTGCCCTGTTTTCCTGCCTATCCCACTCTGATTCAGAACATGATTTCATAACTCTGTAGGCAAATTCTGTATTACAAATATGATCAATGGTTTCCTGGATGGTATCATTACATGTAGGCTAGGTAAGTATCCTCTACAGATACTCCAGATTACCCACTGGCTAGTGCCACTGTAGATTACTATAATATCCCATCCTTGCCACTCTGTCCAAGTCATAATTGCATTGTTACAGCTATACGTAGGTTATATAATTAGGCTCCTAGAGTATTGGCATGACCCTCCCTACACTACACATATTCATAGCACTCATCTTTACTAGTTTTCCTTAGTACCCGATCCATGTTTTGATCCTATAGGCACTCACATCATCTTCTGTTCAGTACTCAAGCAAAGCTAATACACAGGTTGCCTGCAATAAATAGTCACACAAGGCACATGTAGACTACAACAATTTACAACAGAACCTCTTTCCTCTACTTCATTAGGATCATGTATGTTTCAAACCAAGCACTTCAGCTTATTCCTATGGACATGGGAGTACCCCAGGTGATACATCAAGTGCAATTTGGTGCACATCCACTAGTCAAACGTAGCAGTGCAGACTTGGTATTGTGCATGCAACCTGATATTCCAATCTCTACTCTATTAGTTTGGTTTACTTAACTGATGTCCTGTAGGTTACCTGTGGGGTAGGTTTGAATGATATTCTGGTATTATGAAAGCATCTCATGTTATTGATACATGAGAATACCTCCTGCTAATGTACATCGCATGCACCCATGTTAGTTCTCTGCTTCCTGAACTTCATAACACAAACAATGATACCAAGATGTTCAGGTAGCACAACTAACCCTGCTAACAACTGATTCCTTCCCTTCTCCTCATAACTGCTACCAAGATCAGTTGAGAACTGAACTCGAGAGCAAGCTCTCTCTCTCTCTGGTAGGACATCCTTAAAATAACCCTCTTGTGGCAGTATCATGTTGGATACTCAAGGTATGGAAAAGTCAATTATTCTAATTGTTTCCTACTTAGGTATCAGTCTCCTCTTCCGATATCCTAAGTTCATGAACTAGAAAGCCCCAAAACTTCTCATAAGCCTGGACACCAATAAAGCAATCATGGATTCCTAAACAATGAGACAGCTATGACAAGTACAAAATATAGGAGGAGGGTGTGGGCAACTCACAGCCTCCCAGACTGTCCTTGATCACTAATCAAGCTCATAGACCTATATTGAACTTCTGCTGTCTATATGTACATCCACTTGGCTGCAGGAGGTTAACACATCACATTCCCCTATGAATACGAATACAGAGAATGCAAATGAAAGCCCATCCGTTTATATCTAATGGGTAAAAAGGGAAAGCTCATATGTCAGTTTCCATGGATACAAGGAAGGCTATATGCCAGTATCAATTTGGTTTATATAAGGAAGGGTTCTCATGTTATCTATTGGATAAAAGGAACCTAGCATAATATTTGGGGTCTTATACCAGTAATCTAACATAGTACTATAGACTGTTCTTTAAGTTATTCCCAACCCTATACCTGGTTTTCCATTGACCTCCCTTTTCTTAACATTAAAACGAACACTAACAACTCATCTTTTACTGCTTGATAGATGAGATAATTAGAAAGTCTTCCTATAATATGGACAACCACAGTGAGGAAACTCTGTTTTCCTATAATGTGGTAATTTTAGAAATAGCCGCAACCCTCCAAGTCTGACCACTCCGATCAGTGAACCATGGATTAGTCAACAGCTTAAGCAAGAACACCCAACTGCTACCCAGACACAGATGGTACTTAGGTCCCTTCCAGTGCACACACCCATTTTTGACACATAACTTCAATACCTATAGCTGCACCTAATATCAATCGACACACGCACGATTCATACCCTCTAATATGGAAACACCAACCACTCGCCCAACTCTAAGACACACAGGACCCCTATCCTCTTTACTGATACTCAAAACGGTGTCATACTCCATCCCTGTGTATCCCAAATCCTATCTTTACCATTAAAACATGCATCCTCTATTCGTATATGATGATGCCCCTGTAGCTGATTTCTTCATAGCCTCGGGTCTCAACTCTAGTATTAGAATACAATCCTAAGTTTCCCATGATTTCCTTTTTGACATTTAAACAACTACTATTCATTGGATTGCTAAGACAGAAATAATTATGATAGACAGGGCTTACCTGCGGCTGCCTTCTTTGGCTCCAGGAGAGTAGTTGATTGGGAAGATGTCCGGCTCTTGCACAGAAGGGTGATCGAGCCTTTAGGGTTTCGGGGTGGAGGATTCGGTTGTTCTCTCTCTGCAGGTATATATATTAATCATAGATAATAGTTGTCTGCTCTGAGGATTTAAGGAAATCCGCTCGATCTTGGATTTAAATTTTAAAAGATAGGACCCTTTGCAGAGTCGGTTTAGAGCAGTATGGCCAAGATGATGACCAGGAGAAATTCGGTTAGGAAAAATTGTTCTTAAACAATTCGAACTTATCCAATGGAGATTTGAAGATCATCTTCATGAAGAGGGAAGATCCGTCTACTAAGACTTTGAGAGTTGGCCCTGCTATTTGAATTTCACCAGGCTTCCCTCCTATCTCTAATGGTTAGCTGAAAAGCAACCAAATTGCACTTAAGCCTTTACAAAGGGTTGTTGCATAAAGGCCCTTGAGGAAACAGTATTTTACAAAGAGTCTCATTCCTTTACTTCCCATTTGAACCTTCTATGCATATTTTAAATAATAAGAAAAAAAACAAAATATAACCATGACAATATATATATATATATATGTGAGACAAATAAGGAAAGATATAAAATTTATATTTAATAAATAGAAAAAATTTGGTCATGGGGTTGACAGTCCTACTTGATAGATCCCAAATTAGGATACCCCATGTGTATGTATGTATAATAATAGTTTAAATAGATATTTAAATTCAGTTTTAGAATGGTTAGAGAGTGGATTGATCTTAGTTATGATGGTTAGAATGAGTTTCATTTGGATACCTATGTTGGTATCCAAGTATCTTGGCAAACCCAAATTTGTCATAATTTTTATCCACGTTTTTATTAACCAAAACAACTTAGAAATGTCATAACTTTTAGCTTAGAACTCCGATTTATCTCCCATTTTTTTAAAATATCGAAGTTAGATTTCTAAATATATATATATTAATAAGCCAAATTCTTTCTGGAACTTTCTGTAGAATTATTTGAGTGTCAGTTGTACGAAAGAGGAACGTATTTCGGTATTTTCACGATTTTGGGAGCTTTCGGACACGGAAATGCGATTTGTTTTAAGTTTCGAAAAGCTAACATGAAGGGCTACAACATACTTTAATCCTAGAATTTAGTGAAAGCACAATTTGTATAGTATTAGTATTAAGTAGAAGAGTGACTATATGATATATGTATTTTGTGTAACCTATGAGCCTATGTAGTATGGATATTAAATGAATATAGAGTATGTAATGCATGATATATTAGATAAATAAAATGATATATATATGATATATATCCTCTTTACATTAATGTATATATATGGTTGAATACAAGCATGTAGGAATACAATTAATATAATGTATGTAAGTAATGCATAAATGCATGAATGAAAGAATGATATACAATGTATGCATGAAAGTATATCATGAATGCTAAATATGAATACAAGGTATATATGTAATGATAGATATGAATGCATAATGTATAAATATTGTAATGCAATATATAATGATAATATGTATGGTAATGTAGAGTATATGATACAAGCATGAATGAATGGAGGAAATACATATATATAGGTAATATAGAATGTAATATATGAATGCAAGCATGCAAGATAATGTATTGTATCCATATATGATGTATTCAACTTAAAGATAATATAATATATGAAAGAAATGAATGATAATATATAACATGATATGTAAGATAATGTAAGGTATGAAATATATGATGTGTTCATGTTTGTATGCCTCTATGTTAATGTATGAAATGATATGAATATACAATGTATGCATATGTATAAAACATGTAGGTAATGCATAGATGCATGAATGAAATGAATGTATGCAATATGTTAATATAAATGCAAGTATCTAATATGCATGAATGTAAGTATATTGTAATGCAAGTATACATGTATGTATTATGTAATATAATATATATGATATGTATGTATGCATGTATGCAGGAATGAATGTAATATAATGTAGAGTATGCATATATGAATATAATGTATGCAAGTATATAATGTATTCAAATATGTATGTATGTATAGGTGCATGAATAAATGCAAGTATGCATATATAATATATATGTAGGCATGTATGCAATGTATGTATGTATACATGATATGTATGTATACAAGTATACAATGTAAGTATGTATGTATGTATTTCTATAAACTGAGTTAACCTATAACCTTTTACACACATACATTCATACACCCTTTGACACCATGTATTCCATGTCACATACACCTACCTATAACTAAATCTGAGAACATTAACACATATCCTTTCACACACATGCCAAACACACACATACTCACTTACTCTTTTACCTCTCTTCCTATCTCTATCTCTCTCTCTCTCTCTCTCTATATATATATATATATATATATATATATATATATATATATATATATATATATATATATGTATGTGCCTATATATATAGCTTTCCTATATATATCTATGTATATGAATATGTGAATGTGAATAATATATATACATTATATGACTAAGTTTGTGTGCCTTGTTAGCTTATGGTTTAGTTTTGTGCTTGGTTTAGCAAGTGACTTAGGCTATGAGTTAGTAGCTCTCTTGGATACTTGATTTGTATATACTTAGTTTGTTTAGACCTAGAATTGACTAACCTAGACTAGTTGACCATTGTTGACCCAATCCTAGCTAGTTTGACCACAGTTGACTAGAGTTGACCTAGTTTGACTTTATAGTTAACCAAAGTTGACCAAGAGTTGACTTTGACCTAGATTGACTTAGAATCATGTAGATTGTATTATAATTTCAATTACCATATAAATTGAACTCTTTATAACCTGTGTTGCTATAACTAGGTATAACTAGGACTCTGTGACTCCAGTTGGCCATCTTTTCATATCAGCTGTTCAGGGTATCAGGCGAGTACATTCTCTGACCGTTTTATACTTGCCAGGATTTATATTCTTGCTCTAGATTACTTTACTTGATGCTGACACATTGGTAGCACGGATTGGTACTATATGGATCTTTTCATGAGATGTTATCCCCCTCGGGAGCATCGGATACTGCATGTTTTGTGCGTTTCATGAATCATCACGTATCTCTATACTTTCATAGATTTACGAATCGCTTGTGATACATGTACTCTCATGTTCACAGAGCCATCATGAATCACCTTCACGTATCACTCATTTTATGAGCCATGTGAAGTTTTACGAATCTTAACATAACTTGAACAGATCCTTGTGTATTGATTGGGGATGGGGAGTAGAAATAGGCATGTGAATAATATCCAAGTAGCTATAGTCATGAATCACTCTTAGTTGTAGTCATGAATCGCCTATGCCATTCACAAGTTTATATTTTACTCTGACTCACTAGTCACTGCTAGTTCTCTATTTATAGTAGATATATCCTTACAGTTATCTCCTTTACTTCATATATTCTCTTTTCAGCGTTTCATGTATCATACCCTATTGCATGCTTTATTTTTGCTAACTTGATATGAACTGCGTGAGATGTATTGTGCTCGCTCCTGTCCTGACTGGACCTGTTGAAAATATTACAGAGGATGAGGATGAGGCCCTATGTACCATCTATTACGGAACAGGCTTAGACGACACCTGCGACCTGGTTCCTCTGGAGGACCCAGCTGCAGTACAGGATGCTACTCCTATAGTCTAGACTAGTTAGCTAGGCTTTATCTTATTTCTTCCAGCATTGTTTATTTTGACTTTCAGTTGTTGTTCTGAGATGTTGTATATATTTAGAGACTTGTTTTGAGCTGGATGTTCTTGAGTTGTTATTTTAGACTTCTATCTGATTGTATCTCTATGGATTCATTTCATTCCATGTCTATCTATTTTTTTATCGTACTTTACCTTAGATGTGATTGAGACTGTTCTGTTATGTCACCTCCATTTGGAGTGTATATACTGTTCAGGTACCTTATATTGTTAGATATTATGACCTAGGACAGCGTTCTACCACCGACACTGCGGCGTAGGCTGGGCGTTGTTACATTCTCGTAACCTCACAGTGGGTGCGGGTCGTGACACATTTTTAGTGGTGGCCCATGCAGGTCAAGTTTATGTAGTGGTATTCGAACTAGAGTATCACTACAGCCTGCAGTAGGATTATGATATATTTTTGAAGGTACTCAATCACAGTTAGGATTCCTTGAGAGATTCCTGGGACGACCCTTGAGAATCTTATTTAAACTTCAATTTAAAATCCTTTCCCTTGTTTCGTTCGCTCTCACTCCTTGATTATTGAATTTGATTTTGATGGATCGTTGTTGATTTTGATTTTCCTATCGAGATAAATTTTCTGGCCTGAGTTACGATATTTTCTGATAACATATGTTGACGGGAATAACAGGGATGGTAAAACGTCTACTTGATTATGGAACCTGTAGTTTATCGCAGCCATATTAGCTGGCGTGGCAGAAACATAAAGACCTGACTTCGGATGTACGTATTTTGGTTATAAGATTTGGAATTTCTTGCAGCTATACTAGTCGGTATAGCGAGAATTCCAGACATCATGATTATAGAGGTGCATGCCCCAGCTATGGAATCTATCGTTTATCGCAGCCCTGCTTACTGGCATGGCGAGGGCTCTGAGTAACATAATTTTGGACAGACGCATATGATTATCAGACTGTATCTTGAGAAGGTTTTAAACATATCATCTCTATCGTACCCTTCTGTTGTTATAAATTGTATTCCATCATCAAATAATTTAGGAGTAGGGATATTTTAGCTTTATAGAGCTTATTCATATGTAGTTCTTTCATAGTGTAATGATATGATGACTTGTAGCGTGGCTGTACCCTAGAGATGATAGTTAGCATTGGTATTAGAATAGTAATCCATTGTAGATGATTCTCCTGTTATTTATAATACCTACCAGTTTCCATAGAGGATGTTAGTCTGCTCTGCAGCCTTGATGATTGTTATTATTTTTTCCTTGTCCTTTCCAGTAAGGCACCCATGACCAGAGCCTGTCCTTGAGTATAGTTGTAGTTCACCTAAGACTGAGAGGTCTATATATAGATAGATTGCAGATGATATTAGCATATGGGATATGCGTTGGTTGGTATCTATAGGCCATTGTTGTATAGGATTATAGACATGTTGTTTAGCCTATATTTGGTTCAGTTTCCTATTTTAGTTAAGTTCTCCTTGTGATGAGTTCAGGCATGATAGGTCAACCTTTATAGGCAGTGTGCAGACCCTTCACTAGATGTCATGTCCTTTTTCTTATAAATTCAGTCTCCTTAGCATCATTCCTTTTGCCTACATTGATGTTTCAGACCATTCATCCTTAGCCTAAATTCTGAGCATTTGTTCAGTTCCTTATAAGTTAGTCTACTTTAACCCTTGATGATCAGTTATATATGTATAGATATATAGATGATATACTTAGGATATATATAATGGGTTGTTGTTTTTGAGCTTATGTATATATGGTATTGGGATTTATGTGCTTAGATTATGGGTATTTAGTTATGGGTGACTTGATAAGATTGAGAAGTTAAGAGTTAGTCTATTATAGAGTTTTTCTTTTGCTAATCTCTAGTTGTCAACACCTAGATAGATAGCATAGGTAAAATCCTAAGAAGTTGACCAGTAGATGACCAAGTACTTGGATGTTGAGAAATTGACTAGTGGTTGACCCTTGACTATGTTTAACCTAGAAGGAGTACTACCATTTTAATTTCGAGGACGAAATTTTTCTAAGGAGGGTAGACTTGTAACACCCAGTTTTCTAAAATGAGGGTAATTTTGAACTTTTGTAATTTTGATTAATCAATAATAAGATTTAACTCATGTCATGATTTTTTGTGATTTTTAATTAATTTAAAACTATTTAAAATGTTGAATTGTGATTTTGATGGTTAACTAGTTAAATCCTAGTTTTGCTAAGCCTAGAGACTAACCATGACCAAGAAAGCCTAGTCATGTGATTAGGATGACTAATTACAACTTTTTAGCCTTGGGATATTTTGATCATTTTGACAATTTTGTGAAATTGTAATTTATATTAATTAAATATTGTGCTAATCCTTTAGTTAAGCCTTAATCTTAGCCTAATCTAGATTAGCATTGAGCTTAGAGACTTGATTAGGGTAACCTAGTAATGACAAGATTATTAATATCTAGATATTTTTAAGAAAGATATTTACTCTTAGGATATTTGTGAAAAAGAAAGCCTTATGACTAGTTGAACCAATAGGAAGGCTTAGAATTGGGTGGACAAGTCCTAGCCACTCATCTACATGTAACATTAACCCTAATTCATCTAATAACCAGCCATCAAGTGCCCCCTCCCCCTTCCAATAAAGAATTCTTAACCCTTGCCTCTTTTTACCTCTACATAGAACCCTAAGTGTTCTTCCCCAAATTAGAGAGCTTCCCTCTTTGATTTGATTTCTTTTCCCTCACATTCCTCCATCCAAACTTCTTCTAATCCATCCCACACCATTAAGGAAGGATTCTATCCAAGAATTTGGACAAGGTGCAAAGGGAGGTGTCCTTTTGGATAGATCTTCGTATCGGAGCCGTGTCCTAAAGATTTTTATTGGGATTCCACTTCCAATAGGTAAAACCTATCCTCTAACTTGATTTCTTTTGTATATTAATTAGTTTTGAATCCAAAGGATTCACCCCCATGCATGTGTCCCCTTTAGATTCAATTTTGAGACCATTTGGAGTCCATTTGAGGATGTTATAGGTGTGTCTTGTGTCCTACATGATAGATCCCAAATTAGGACACCCCATGTGTATGTATGTATAATAATAGTTTAAATAGATATTTAAATTCAGTTTTAGAATGGTTAGAGAGTGGATTGATCTTAGTTAGGATGGTTAGAATGAGTTTTATTTGGATACCTATGTTGGTATACAAGTATCTTGGCCAACCCAAATTCGTCATAATTTTTATCCACGTTTTTATTAACCAAAGCAACTTAGAAATGTCATAACTTTTAGCTTAGAACTCCGATTTATCTCCCATTTTTTTAAAAGAACCGTATCGAAGTTAGATTTCCAAATATATATATTAATAAGCCAAATTTTTTCTGGAACTTTCTGTAGAATTATTTGAGTGTCAGCTGTACGAAAGACGAACGCGTTTCGGTATTTTTGCGATTTCGGGAGCTTCCGGACATGAAAATGCGATTCGTTTAAAGTTTCGAAAAGCTAACATGAAGGGCTACAACATACTTTAATCCTAAAATTTAGTGAAGGCCCAATTTGTATAGTATTATATTAAGTAGAAGAGTGACTATATGATATATGTATTTTGTGTAACCTATGAGCCTATGTAGTATGGATATTAAATGAATATAGAGTATGTAATGCATGATATGTTAGATAAATAAAATGATATATATATGATATATATCCTCTTTACATTAATGTATATATATGGTTGAATGCAAGCATGTAGGAATGCAATTAATATAATGTATGTAAGTAATGCATAAATGCATGAATGAAAGAATGATATACAATGTATGCATGAAAGTATATAATGAATGCTAGATATGAATGCAAGGTATATATGTAATGATAGATATGAATGCATAATGTATAAATATTATAATACAATATATAATGATAATATGTATGGTAATGTAGAGTATATGATGCAAGCATGAATGAATGGAGAAAATACATATATATAGGTAATATAGAATGTAATATATGAATGCAAGCATGCAAGATAATGTATTGTATCCATATATGATGTATTCAACTTAAAAATAATGTAATATATGAAAGAAATGAATGATAATATATAACATGATATGTAAGGTAATGCAAGGTATGAAATATATGATGTGTGCATGTTTGTATGTCTCTATATTAATGTATGAAATGATATGAATATACAATGTATGCATATGTATAAAACATGTAGGTAATACATTGATGCATGAATAAAATGAATGTATGCAATATGTTAATATAAATACAAGTATCTAATATGCATGAATGTAAGTATATTGTAATGCAAGTATACATGTATGTATCATGTAATGTAATATACATGATATGTATGTATGCATGTATACAGAAATGAATGTAATATAATGTAGAGTATGCATATATGAATATAATGTATGCAAGTATATAATATATTCAAATATGTATGTATGTATAGGTGCATGAATGAATACAAGTATGCATATATGATATGTATGTAGGCATGTATGCAATATATGTATGTATACATGATATGTATGTATGCATGTATACAATGTAAGTATATATGTATGTATGTATTTCTATAAACTGAGTTAACCTATAACCTTTTACACACATGCATTCATACACCCTTTGACACCATGTATCACATGTCACATACACCTACCTATCACTAAATCTGAGAACATTAACACATATCCTTTCACACATATGCCAAACACACACAGACTCACTTACTCTTTTACCTCTCTTCCTATATATATATATATATATATATATATATATATATATAGCTTTCATATATATATATATCTATGTATATGAATATGTGAATGTGAATAATACATATACATTATATGACTAAGTTTGTGTGCCTTGTTAGCTTATTGTTTAGTTTTGTGCTTGGTTTAGCAAGTGACTTAGGCTATGAGTTAGTAGCTATCTTTGATACTTGATTTGTATATACTTTGTCACGCCCCAGAACCAGAATACTGGAGAGCGGGGGCAGACATAGCCAGCTACGTATATGAAATGGATTCCATCTCGCTATACGGTCACGGCTGTCTAGATACATAAGGGTTTACTATAAGCCAACAGTGTCCTATGGTCATGAACAAGCCTAGTGTCTCAATCACAAGCAAGTAAGTAAATGTTACAAGATGTATGATCATTAAATATACAATAGTAAGGCGTCCCAAACATTACATATTCAGCTGATCATGAAGCTAGTCGTTACAAAATGTTAGGACTAGCAAGAGTTTAGTCATACATGATCAACCGTAGGATCTGTTAATCATGTTACAGCCCATAGGCAGACAGTAAATAAAGTACAATCGAGCTAAACAGGTGCTCGTCGGCTAAACGCCTCAAAAAGAATATTTTTACAATAGAGCGGGAGAGCCAAAAATAATCCACTCGTTGCCAGGGTTCTGTCTAGTGGCCACTATCTGGCTGGAAAGTCGGTAGATCCTCTGGAGCTGCTCCGAAATCTGGCCACACAAAACCAGCTGGGTCAGACCCTAGAAAGAGCAAGTGCCACAAAGGAAGCTTAACTTAAGAACTAAAACCAGCAATCAGCACAGGAATATAAATATAAATAAAATAAGGACTGGAATAAAAGGAAACATATCAGGATGATATACGACGAGATAACCATGGAACTATTCAGATAACCAGGTTACAACCCGTAAACCAAACAAGGACCGGGGTTGTAACCCTTCGTCTGAACGGAGCTTAGTTTCTCACCATTTATCGGTAAAATAAATACAAGCATTCTGGTCATTCAATAATCTGGAACAGGATTCAGGGCAAGACTAGACTGGTTAGACTCCATCCAATCATTTCACGGCCAAGCAAGAATTATGGCTTGATACTTTAACTAACTAGGGTTGTCACAAGCCTAATTACTAACACGATGCAGTGAGATTATTCCACAGCCACAAGTCCTGCAGACCATCCAGGTTACCCGGGTTAAAAGATTAGAGTTGAATTCAGGTGGGTACATCATCCAGGAAACGAATGTACCCTTAGGTAGCTTGAAGGGTGCAACACATGACAATATGCTGGAAATGTTCCCTACTCGACGGCAGACTACAGATCCCAAGGCGTGCCCAGTTAACGGGATTACCTGTAGCTAGGAAATCTCTTCATGACTAATGTGTTAATCTAGTTGCTAACCTTAGTCCATTTTAGTAGGTACTCCTGATCGTGGTACTCAGGAGTCCCTGTCCTAGACATGATGCAAGACAGGACTAGATTATTTGTACAAGCACAATCGTCCACGGTGTCCAGGTTATTATACAGGTTATGTCATGTCAGGTAGCCGTCGCAACAGCTTATCAAGATATAACATGTCAGGTCATCATGTCAAGTGTACGAGTCAGGAGTACGCCACGACGGGCCACTATTCGGTCATGTCAGGTCATTATGTCAGGAGTGCACCACTACGGGTCACTATCGTGTCATGCTCAATCATCAATTATAAATATATCAAGTAAATTCATGATTATCAAGTTCAGGACAAAAGGCGTAAGGATATAAAATGGACGTTAAATATCTAATAAAATATCAATATACAGGGCTATAGAAGATCAAGGGTAATCGGGCTACGCTCAAGCCAGGCTATGCTCAGGCTAGCGTACGCTCAGGTCTGCGTACCAAAGGATCCATACACTTCCAATGGGAAGCGTACGCAAGGGTCAGCGTACACAAGGGCACGCTCAAGCTATAGGTCAGCGTACGCTCAAGCTAGCGTACGCTCAAGACTGCGTACGCTCGAGCTAGCGTACGAAAGGGGCCAGCGTACGCCTTTTTCGCTTAAGCTAGCGTACCAAGGCACGCGTACGCTCAAGCTAGCGTACGCTCAAGACACACTGCCAACAGGCAGCGTATTAAGGTGAGCGTACGCTCACTAAAGAGCAGCGTACGAAGGCTAGCGTACGCTCGCTAAACAGCAGCGTACGAAGGCTAGCGTACGCTCGCTAAACAACAGTGTACGAAGGCTAGCGTACGCTCGCTAAACAGCAGCGTACGAAGGCTAGCGTACGCTCGCTAAACAGCAACGTACGAAGGCTAGCGTACGCTAGCTAAACAGCAGCGTACAGCTCAGTGGCGTAAGCTAAAAAGCTAGCTCACTGTTCACTGTCTTCTCTAAATGGCAAGAACAGCAAGAACTCTAAAGTTGAATCTAAGCTTCCATTGTCCATATCTTGGTCAAAACAAGTCCGAATCCAACTTTCCAAAGGTTAAAATTGGGTAGAATAAAATTCTCTAAAACATGGAACCATCAAAACTTGAAAACAAGCAAGTTTGATAGATCAAAACCACCAAAATCTGAAAGTAACAAAACTCTAGATCTACAAGAAATAAAGCCTCAAAATGGAAAATGACAAGTTCTAATGTGGTTTAGAATCATGAGGAGAAGCTAATGAAACCATCAAAAGAAGTTCTCTTGTGGAAGCAAGTTGCACTTGCCTATGGTGTTCTTGGTTGGTGGAGAAGAGTAATGGTGGGGGAAGGAGAAGTAAATGAGAATTATGGAGAGAGAGAAAGAAGAAATGGCAATAAATATCAAAGGTGGTGGTAGGTAGGGGGGTTGTGGTGGAAATGAAGGAGAAGCATAGGCTAAGGTGTTCCACCCTTGGCCCATGATGAACCAAGCATTGGGCCGGCCGAACCAAGCCAACCCAACTGAGAGTTAAACCAAGCCGAGAGCTAAACAAGGAAATATGCAAATACAAGATAAAATACGTATACGTATTCCAAATACATAATACGAACAACAGGCATTACATACTTAGTTTGTTTAGACCTAGAATTGACTAACCTAGACTAGTTGACCATTGTTGACCCAATCCTAGCTAGTTTGACCACAGTTGACTAGAGTTGACCTAGTTTGACTTTATAGTTAACCAAAGTTGACCAAGAGTTGACTTTGACCTAGATTGACTTAGAATCATGTAGATTGTATTATAATTTCAATTACCATATAAATTGAACACTTTATAACCTGTGTTGCTATAACTAGGACTCTGTGACTCCAGTTGGCCATCTTTTCATATCAGCTGTTCAGGATATCAGACGAGTACATTCTCTGACCGTTTCATACTCGCCCGAATTTATATTCTTGCTCTAGATTACTTTACTTGATGCTGACACATTGGTAGCACGGATTGGTACTATATGGATCTTTTCATGAGATGTTATCCCCCTCGGGAGCATCGGATACTGCATGTTTTGTGCGTTTCATGAATCATCACGTATCTCTATGCTTTCATTGATTCACGAATCGCTTGTGATACATGTACTCTCATATTCATAGAGCCATCATGAATCACCTTCACGTATCACTCATTTTATGAGCCATGTGAAGTTTCACGAATCTTAACATAACTTGAACAGATCCTTGTGTATTGATTGGGGATGGAGGAGGAGAAATAGGCATATGAATAATATCCAAGTAGCTATAGTCATGAATCACTCTTAGCTGTAGTCATGAATCTCCTATGCCATTCACATGTTTATATTTTACTCTGACTCACTAGTCACTGCTAGTTCTCTATTTATAGTAGATATATCCTTACAGTTATCTCATTTACTTCATATATTCTCTTTTCAGTGTTTCATGTATCTTACTCTATTGTATGCTTTATTTTTCCTAACTTGATATGAACTGCGTGAGATGTATTGTGCTCGCTCATGTCCTGACTGGACCTGTTAAAATATTATAGAGGATGAGGATGAGGCTCTATGCACCACCTATTACGGAGCAGGCTTAGACGACACCTGCGACCTGGTTCCTCTGGAGGACCCAGCTGCAGTACAGGATGCTACTCCCATAGTCTAGGCTAGTTAGCTAGGTTTTATCTTATTTCTTCCAGTATTGTTTATTTTGACTTTCAATTGTTGTTCTGAGATGTTGTATATATTTAGAGACTTGTTTTGAGCTGGATGTTCTTGAGTTGTTATTTTAGACTTCTATCTGATTGTATCTCTATGGATTTGTTTCATTCCATCTCTATCTATCTTTTTATCGTACTCTACCTTAGATGTGATTGAGACTATTCTGTTATGTCACCTCCATTCGGAGTGTATATACTGTTCAGGTACCTTATATTGTTAGATGTTGTGACCTAGGACAGCGTTCTACCACCGACACTACGGCGTAGGCTGGACGTTGTTACGTTCTCGTACCCTCACAGTGGGTGCGGGTCGTGACAGCAAGGGGGTAAGATACGCTAGTGCTAGAAAGCCTCCGGGCATGGGAGTACGCCAAAGAAAATATGCCAAAGGAAGCATGCCAAACCAGAGGAGTATGCGTAAAGAAAATATGCGTAAAAGAAATACGCGTAAAAGAAATACGCGTAAAGGAAATATGCGTAAAAGAATATACGCGTAAAAGAAATACGCGTAAAGGAAATACGCGTAAAGAAAATATGCGTAAAGGAAAATACGCATAAAAGAAAATAGAGTTACGTGTGAAACTTGTTTTACGCCAAGGTAGAGTAGACTTCCTTTACGCGTGAAACAATCTTGACTTGCGTAAATCAGATTTCACGCTGACACGAATAAACGTGGGCGTAGAGTTTGATACTATACTGGCACGAATAAACGTGGGCGTAGAGTTTGATACTACGCTAGCACGAATAAACGTGGGAGTAAGGAACCTCCAGAACTCCAAATTCCATGAAACCCTCAATCTAAGCAAAAAATGGGATTTCCATAGATCAAAATGGGGTATAACAGAAATTTCAACAACCTGGAATGATCAAAACTTGAAAATAAGGATGTTTGATAGATCAAAACCACCAAAATCCAAAAATGGTAAATTTTTAGATCTACAAAAATAAAACTTCGAAATGCAAAGTGTCAAATTCTAAACTATCTTAGAATCATGAGAGGAAGATAAATGAACCCTAAAAATGGGTTCTCATGTGGAAGCAAGGTGCACTTGCCTATGGATTTTCTTAGGTTAAAGGAGAGGTCAATGGAGAAGAAGAAGAGTAAATGAGAATAAGTGAAGAGAGGGAAAGTAGTTGGGTTTTAAATGGAGATGGTGGTAGGTAGGGAGTTGGGTTCATGATGAACCACCCTAAACCAAAACAAACCAACCCAAGCCGAACCCAAGTCAAAATAAACCCAAAATAAACTAAGAGCAAAACAAAAGCAGAAAATAAAATACAGAAAAATAATTAGCGTAAAATTAAAGGAACTAAATATAGAACAAATGCATGATAAATATTAAATAAATACATTCAAGCAGTACACGTATTAAAATACGTATTCTGGGAACGGGGAGTGACAATGAGTTAGTGCCTTGTGTAGACAACGTCAAGACTTGGGTAGACACCCTAGAGAGAGTATCCTAGATAGACGAATGTTCTTCCGTAACCTTGATTTCTGGAGTGTCAGAGATGTCAATCTCTGGAAACTTCCTTCATGAGTTTGTAGTAGACAAGATTATTTTCATTTTGATATATCATGTCCCACTCAAACTCGTTTTCTTGTACTATCTTTATATCGTACAACTTTCGGATCAATTTAGGCCATTAACCATTCCCACTTTTATTTATGATTATCATATGCACATTGTCATGACTTTTAAATTTGAAAAATAAGACTAGTGGTTTTCTCAAAACCAAGTTCATATGCATGATCTAGACAAGACACCCTACGCCATGACCTTCATGTCCCACTCAGGTACACCATCTTGTGCTTCATTTTATCACATGACTTTTCTGACACAAGGCTCAATCTTGATTCACCCCACGAAGTCACTTTTATTTCCGACTCGAATTGGGGGCACCATCTCGACCCAAACTTGTTGACCCAAAATATGGACACGACCCACATTAAGGCTACTACCCACATGACACTTGTGTCCCATTCAACTGAGCCTCGCATGCTACTTATTTACCCACATTCATTGGAGGAAGACAATAGAAGGTAGTATTCTGTAAGTTTAGTATAGTATCCTGGATAGAGTATGCCAGTAAGTTGAGATCTTCATGGATCACCAGAGCTTGAAATACGTGTTCACCAAAAGGAATTGAACATGAGGCAGAGAAGGTGGCTTGAACTGATAAAGGACTTCGATATCTCTTTGCAGTACCATCCAAGGAAGGCCAATGTAGTTGCGGATGCCTTGAGCAGGTATCCAGTCGCTATGTATTTGGCGGCAAATCGTCATCTATTGGCTGATCTGGAAAGATTGGATATCGAGGTGATCATTCTGAGTATGTAGATTCAGATGTGGGGTTTACAGATTCAGTCTGCGTTGATAGACAGAGTTAGATCAACATAGTTTGATGACTTGACCCTAAAGAGCATCAGGGAGCAGGTGCAGGCAGGATTGCTAGACGATTTTTCTATAGCCGAAGATGGGTCGCTGAGGCACAGTTCTAGATTATGCATTCCGAGTGGAGAGCTTCGAGAGGAGATTCTGCAGGAAGCGCATTGTTCTCAGTACTCTATGCATCCTAGAGCCAACAAGATGTACAGAGACCTGAGGGAGCACGTATGGTGGTATGGCATGAAGCGAGAGGTAGCTCAGTTTGTATCTCGAAGATTAGTGTGCCAGCAGGTAAAAGCCAAGAGACAGAGGCCAGGTGGTCTGCTTCAGCCACTACCTATTCCAGAGTAGAAGTGGGAGCACATCACTATGGACTTTGTATTAGGAATTCCACGATCTCCATGAGAGAAAGACGCGATTTGGGTCATCATTGATAGATTGACCAAATCGGCCCACTTTTTGCCTTTCAAGGTGGGACTGTCTACGGAGAAGCTGGCAGAGATATATGTGCGATAGATAGTCAGATTGTACGGAGTTCCGGTAAGCACTGTCTCGGATCGAGATAGTCGTTTTACTTTCCACTTTTGGAGGAGTTTGCATACTAGCTTGGGCACCCAACACAAGTTCAGTACCGCATATCACCCCCAGACGGACGAAAAGTCAGAGAGGACCATCCAGACACTCGAGGATATGCTTCATACTTGTGTTTTAGATTTTGGAGGATCTTGGAAGGACCATCTTCACCTGGTAGAGTTTGCTTACAACAACAGCTATCAGGCCAGTATAGAGATATCGCCATTCGAGGCTCTATATGGACGGAGATGCCGCACTCCTTTGTCATGGAACGATGTCGGTAAGAGAGTTTTGCTTGGTCCGGAGATGGTGATGGATGTAGCAGAGAAGGTTATATTGATCAGGAATAGACTTCGGGTGGCTCAGGATAAACAGCGGCATTGGGCCGATAGCCACCGGAGACCGTTAGAGTTCGAGGTTAGTATCAGTTTTTTTTTCTGTTTGTGCTTGTTTGTGATTATTTGCTTTGGAGTATTTTATTGAGTCTTTTCTTGTGTCTAGGTTGACGATATGGTGTTCTTGATAATTTTTCCGACATGGGGCACGATTCGTTTTGGCCGAGGCGGGAAGCTTAGTCCGCGCTTCATCGGACCTTTCACTATTCTTGGAAGGGTCGGAGCAGTGGCCTATCGACTAGACTTGCCGTCTACGCTCGAGGGAGTCCATAACGTGTTCCATGTGTCATAGTTGAGGCGGTACGTGGCAGACCCTAGTCACGTATTGGATCACTCCGAGTTAAAGGTAGGCCCTACTCTCCGTTATCCAGAGCAGCCTGTGGAGATTCTGGATCGTCGGGAGAAGGTGCTCCGGAACCAAGCTATTCCTTTGGTTCGTGTCGCATGGAGGCATCACTCTCCAGGTGAGTTTACCTAGGAGAGGGAGGACGAGATGCGGGAGCTTTACCCTTACCTCTTCGAGCCTTGAGGTATTTTTTTCTCTTTGTTCTTGCTACTGTTATTGTGTTAGTTTGCTCTAATTTCGAGGACAAAATTTTTTTAGGAGGGTAGATTTGTCACCCCCACTTTCCTGAATAGGACTAATATGGTCATTTATATTATTTCATTATTTTAATATTATTTAAATTAGTATTGCTAGTGTTTTTACATTATTAGTTAAATAGGTATTTTGTTGATATAGATATATACATGTTCAATAGAGTTTTTATTTATAAAAATCTTTAATATATTAAATAAAAATAGAATGTAAAATATTTTTAATTTATAAATAAATTAAGATTTTTGTATATATATATTTATTTGGTATTATTCCATTTATGGAGTTTCTATATAATATATATATATATATATATATATATATATATATATATATATATATATATATATATATTTTCTATATATACATATATATATATATATATATATATATATGTATATATAGAAAATATATATATATATATATATATATATATATATATATATATATATATATATATATATAATATATATATATATATATATATTCTATATATATATATATATATTTTTCTATATATACATATATATATATATATATATATATATATATATATATATATATATATAAAATATATATATATATATATATATATAAAATATATAT